>JAYRBT010000178.1:13105507-13121888 GCA_036023395.1 Myiotriccus ornatus
GGATTGCCTTATAGGGCTAACGGGCTCCATCTGCCCGGGGAGTGGCCCTGACCAGGAATCGAACCCGGGTCTCGGAAATAAACAAACAAAACATGAAAGAAATTATATAACTTTTCCCCAAATTGTATATATAGGGTTATGTCATATAAAAATTGCTCAAGGGCACACATACTAAATTTGTCAGAAATCTAGACATACACATGTTCAGTTTTGCTTAATGATCAACATGCAGACATCTTGACATCTAATTTTAAGTTTAGGCTTAAAATTACCGACAACCTACAGAACTGCACTTGATTTAGAAGAGGCTAAATGAGATTAAATTTCAACTGTCTTTTCCAGTTTAAGATCTGGGGTGCATCAAGAGAAAGCAGTTGGAAACAACTTCAAAACAACAGAAAGATACAGCTTTTTACATAACAAATAGTAGACCTGTGAAATTCCTTGCCAGAGGCTGCTAGGCATAGAAGCTTACATGAACTCCAAGGGAGACTGAAGGTCTATTACAGGTTAGTAAACAATCTAGCTGAAAACACATCAAATGCTGGAAGAGTTCTAGGTGGAAGTATCATATGTGCTTGCTCAGTTCCTCTCCAGACATTTGCTTCTGGTCACACAGAATATTGGGCAGCTGGTCAGAGCCACGGAGAGCATTCTGCATATTCTTATGTTACTCTCTGGGAACAACATGCTCACTGAAGTCCTTTATTCTTCAGAAGTTTCATTCTTTTTTTCTAGGTACAGTCCCCTGTCATGCACAGGATTGGTTACCAACACAAACAAAGCTCTTATAGTCCCTAAAATGCTTTCTCAAAAGCATTGAAATTATCAATCACTTGGCTTCCTACTTAAACTCTAGAAGCCACAACTAATTCTGTTCCTCTGGAGACTCTTCTGGAGTTATTAATATTTGTGTATTTCACTTATTTTGCCTAGTGGCTATGATACGTGTATGCAACCTACCATTTTACCAACCTGAATGGTACACTTCCTTTTTCAGGAATGTCAAAGTAGCAAGAATAGCCATATTTCTGTGTAGCTTCTAATAACTGTCAGGAGCTCTTCTCTGAGGTTGTTCTTCAGCCATCTTACAGACAAATATGATACAGATACAATGCTTTAAATAACAACACTCCAAATAAAAGTGGAGATGACAGTTCCTGCTTAAACACAAACTAAATATTTCCCTATATACAGATTCCCTCCACAGTCAGAAGAGTGACAGACACTTCTGACTTTCCACACATTGCAGTAATGTAGTAGTGTCTTCCTAGTCCCATACAAATCTGTGGGATGCCACAAAGAAATGTCTGATTACAACTGCTACAGCTGTTCAAAATTGACAGAATATTTAATAGATTATTAATGTGTACGCTCTGTTTAATTTTCTGCCCTGCTGGCACTAATATTTAACCAGATTTCGGGTATATTCTTCTCTACTAATTGAGTTTACAAAGCCTTGATAATCATGTGCAGCTGACAGAAGAATTTACTTTTTTTCCCTAGTCATCCCTGTCCTTTATGCTATAGTTTCTCAAAGAAAAACATTTCCAAAAGGAAATTAGAGCCATTTCATAGATTTTACTATTCCAGCCAATATATTCCCTTCAGAGTTCAATATTTTTAAATAGATTTTATTTATGAGCATTAAAGTTCCTTCCTCCTCCCCCATTTTCCCTTCTACTTATATCACCAGCTGTGATAATTTCAGACAGAGCCTGTCACTTAAGGTTTATTTTCTGAATCCTCTCCTTTAGAATTGCTTTCTTTTCCTTGAAAGAATTATTTTGTTGTAACTTTTTATAGAGTTTTTGACTGAGCTCATCAAAACAAAGAGGATGGGAAATGTAATAGAAAGCCAACAGCTTTTTTTTTAAAATTATTTTAAAATACACATTCCATTGGAAATATTATTTAAGGATGCCAGTAACTCAGACAGAAATTGCTGTCACTATATTGTATGACAATGCTGACTCTCAATGCCTTCTTTTCAAGGAAGCACTTCTTCCAGCTACTATATTCCTTACATTAAGTATATTTTCCTTCACTTGTATGTGTCCTTAATATGATTAAAAACTAATAAAGGCAACTAAACTAAACCATCTAATTACAACATTCCCTTGGATCATCCATCACATGGGAAATCTTGTATTCACATAATTAGGCAGTACCTCTCCTTACAAGCAGTATTTACCCCTTTTATCTTTTAGTGCCTTAAATATAGCTAGGATGAGCTAAGCAGAAACAGTTTGATTTTAAGTATACAGTGACTTAAAAAATTCCATTCTGCAAGGGTCAGCAACTATTAATGAATGGTAAATTTCAAAATTAGCTACAGAATGATTTAAAATGCATTTGTTCCTGAAAGTTCTTCCTCTCCTTTCTCAAATAAAATAGATTAAGAAGGAAATTAAATTCTTCAAGAAATAAATTTTGACTGAAGTGAGAAATCATACTAAGAAGCTAATTTAAGAAAGATGAAATTAATTTTGGTGACATTTATTCTATTTAGCAAAAATGGCGACAAAACATATAGTAGCTCTGTTACCATGAGATAAGAGGTTAGTAATTTAAGGCTGGGCATAGCTACAGTCTACAATGATTTAATCCTTCTGGTACAACATCCCTTGTGACCTATCATTAAAGGTTTAGAGTAAAACTGACAATTATTATTAGCTTGTAATTGGATTTTGGAGATTCAGTGTAAAGTTAGGATAATTTAAATGACTGTTGACATTGAAAAGATTATGTAAACAGTCTGAATCAGCTGTATTTATCAATTTTTTTCTTTGGATTAAAAAAACTACCCCTTTCTTATCACTATCGTCCGGATAGAAAATGTGTAGTATTCCTGCAGTATTGTTTTTCACACTGATGAATAAAAGAAAAGAAACAGTAATGAACTCTCCTTTAGAGGAAATGTAGACTATATTGGCATCTATCAAAATTTTTAACTATTAACCTCACTTTAAGTTGGTGAAAAGCAAATTTTTATAAACATGCTATTCTTAAAAGAGAAATTATCAAATCTGTGTCAAAAATACATGAAAAATGAAAATAATGTGGTGTATTATTTTCTTATATGGATTTTTAATTACCTATCCTAAGTTTTAGAAACTAATAACAGAATTGAAAACACAGCAATCTTTACAAATTTATATGGCATTAAAAATGGTTTATCTTATGGCTTTGACATTCTCGTTTCCATAACAGGGACATATATGTGCACGTGCCAGTCCAGCCTGTAACTCAGTACACTGGAAAAAACAAGGTTTTTGCAGAGTAAGCCACATTTTCTGTGATTGGTTCAAAAACATGGCAGCATGAAGCTTCGCTTTGATGCATCAGCACACAGCATCTGAGCCAAAAAGCATGAAGTCACAGTGACATTTGATTATATATCATTCTTTAATAACCACTTCCTTAAATAGACACTTTGGCACCATTTTGAAAATGTGGTTACTAATATCTGATAGTGAAATAATAAACCCCAGCCTCAGACGTTGAAAATTTCTCTTTTTCTGATATTTTCCTTATCAAACTTTTTTCTCTTCTTTTTTTTCCTTATTATCAGTGCCCTTTATTTCCTATACAAATGTTACAATAGACCAAAATCTCTGGGTGCCATAAATCATATCTGCCCTCCAAGCAGCAAGCACATCATGTAAGAAATACCATCTGAATAAAACTTTCAAGACCTCAGGATCCAAGGTTCATTTCAAAACATCATGGAACATGAGTCTAATATGTGAATTCACTGTGGAAAGCTCATAAATACCCCTTTGACGGGTATAAAAGAATCAGTATTTGGGTTCTACTCGTTATTATTAAATACGGGTGGTAGAGAAGATTACAGTGATCTCCATTAAAAGCCAGCATTCACACAGTTATCATATAAAGGCATATAACACATCACAAACCCATGTTTTCACAGATACTGCTTTGACACTAAAACTAGAGTGACCATATTAATTTTGCTGAAGTGTTCAGCTTTCTATTGTTCCTGATGTACTCAGAGTCTTTTGATTTTTAACATTTATTAATGTACAAATATTTTAATAATTCCCAGTTGGGCAACATTGCAAAACTGAGTGCTTAAAACTCAGCCTTTGGTGCCCAGAAACTTTCAGTGACTTAGCTAACTTATCTAGGAGCTGCTGAGTATCTCCTATTTGAAAACCAAACTGCTTGTATAGGTGTCTGAAAGTGGAAAACAGGGAAGAGAGAATTTAGGAGCTATTAACAACTGATGTAAATTTTTGTGGCAGTAAGGCATTTGTAGTATAGAAACCATTTTATTCACCCTACAAGACCCAGAAACAAGTCCTGAACACTACTTATTGGCAACCTCTCTTAACAACTTAGTATGACTATACAGGACAAAACCTGTGTTTTAGAAAGAGTTTAAATATCCTAAGATCTGTGTTCAGTCCACCTGAAAACATAATTTATAATACTGGCATCTTTCATGAGAGAAGATTCCAAAATAATTTCATTTGCATTCGACTAAATTGCCTTCTCTAAATTTAATCTTTCTTAATTTAGCATTTTAATCCAGTTAAAGAAGTCAAAGATTCACTTGAAAATAAAAAATAATAGCTTCCAAAGTGTGCCAAAATAGGATATTTCAACATTTTGTTCTGCAAATAAATCTTGGTAAAGCAAACAATTTCCAAAGCAACATAACATTGAAAGAATTTAATTTTCTGGTGTAAAAATCACTTTTGAAGATTTCTTTGACAAACATGAAACATTCCTTCAAAGGTATCATGAACCTCAGTCACCTACTTTATTCATAAATGCTGATGCTCCATCTTTTATGGCCTAATTCAGTGAGGATCTAAGGCAAAGTATGGTCTTGTTTTCAATGAGGTAATTTTAACCCACAGCACATATAGACCTGGTTATACAGCTTGAAGACAATCATGCCTGTACACATATGATTCAACTTGCTATTAATTAGATTTCATCATGCAGCATGAAAAGAGCTGTGTGGCCATGTTTTTCAGTCATGTGTGGAATATAGACATTTCTCCCTGATTGATCTCTACATAGACTGATAAGCATGAGAAAAAGGTAGCAAAAAACCCTTCCTGGAGAAGAAAAAATAACTAAGTTCTACATGAAATTGAGAGTAGAATCAGTGAGTAATTTTTTTTCTCTATCACCTAAGAAACCACTGGTAGAAGAGTTTTCAGATAGATGAAGGATGGGTATCTTCTAATGGGTCTTTATTCTATATCATACATTTTAGGAACTAGTAATGAACTGTAAAACTGTAGCTATTTGAAACTCTGGCTCTTCAAAGATAAGATTCACTTTTTTTTTTTTGTAAGCAGGTGACATACATGTATAGAAAAAAAAAAATCTTGATATCACTTACTACTCACTGGCTTATGGTTTTCAGTCATTTAATAAAATCCAGTTAGCAAGCATTAAATCACTGTGGTTTTCAGTTACTGTCAAGAACAGGCACAGACTAAATGAAAACATTTAATTAGACCAGATCAGTCATTCAGTGACTTCTTGCAAAATACCTAGTCTATATAATTTGGAAATTTACAGTTATTCAGAGAGCTAACAATGTTTTCTGAACTTAATACCAGAAAGCAAACTGGGGGAGGGAGGCAGGTGGATCTGCATTTCTCCTCCAAGTAGTGCTGTTATCAGTCAAGGGCAAAACTTCTCAATTTTGAAATTAGAAGTATCTTTTGCCAACTTATCCTTACAAATCTGCTTTAAAATTTGGAGTGTGGTCAGTAATAGCAAAATAAATCTCTATGCCTATAACATGCACTGATATCTGCACCTTGAGATGAAATGACTATGAATAAAGCAGTCACCACATCTTTGACTTCTATGCCTCCAGTTGCTTGGTGACACATCTTAGGAGTCAGTAGTTTGGCACTCAGTGAGGAAGATTTAAAAGAAATGTGTATTTAAAATTTATAGACAGCTTATGATCCAGCTTACCAGTCCCGTCTTCTCATTTATCTTGTTTTTCTTGCTTTTCCAATGTGTTCTACCCCCATTGGAATCTTATTTCACTAAAGCAGGATTTCCCTCAAATTTTCTACATATTCTTCACAGTCCTATAATATTAACACTGCAACCCTCCTTCCTCTTATTTCCTTTCTTCTGGATAAAAAAATTGACATGATCTCAAGAAACTCTGAAATATGACACCAGTTTTCTTCCCTCTATATATGAGCCTATAACATTCAGATGTCTTATCAACAGCACTCTCTTTAGTGTAAAATAAGGGCACAGATATGATGACCAAAATCAAGCAATATGGATTTTTTTTTCCTTTCTCCCTAGGAAAGGATATATAACCTGTGATATCTTTCTAAACCTCTGTTGGCTTAAGAACATCAGGAGTTAAGGAGTAAAATTTAAGTCTTCATAAATCATTGGCAGTCTAAATACCATTTAGTCCCATCTGAAGTGTGCTAAACATAATTGCAGAAACTAGGAAACACACACTAGGACACTACTAAATCAATCTTAAAAGACCCTTTAAGACATCTTGAAGCAATGTATCTTATGCTTTATATACTGCTGCTCTTTTTCCAAACTCCACTGGGCATAAGAAATTACACATTTTAGGGTTATTAAGCATAACATTTTCACAGCAGATCAGCATGAAGTTATTTGGCTGGGACACAGGTGTTTCTTTAATTATATAACATTTGGAAAATTCACTGCGCTCTGTGACCTTCAGATCACACTCCTACTTGTGTGGTTTTGCAGGCTCAACATAAGGACACAGGTTGGTTCTGGACTTGATTAAGTGTTTTCTTATGTTGTTTTTTATTAGGTTTTCAGTGTTTCTGGGAGCAGCTGGCTGCTTCAGTATTCCTGAAACAATACACAATTAAAGAGATGGTGAGTCCAAAGTAGGAAGCTGTGCAAGCTATGAACAGACTGCTGCAAAATTCAGACCTATTTTACGCTTATGAGTTGAACAAGAAACAGAAAAATGCTGCCTGAACAGTTTTATGTATTACATCAACAGCTGAGAGCATGATGATGGAAGAGTTCTCAGTGTTTTAATCTTGAAGTGCTATGGTACAGCTTTAGATGCCTTCCAGGTAAGTATTGAGCTAGCAAGTACCTGTTCTCAAAATAGTCTTAGCAGATGTTATGCTATGATAGCTACGTTCAAGTATCATTAAATCCTGATCAAATGTCTAGGGGAAAGCAAAGCTCTAGAGCCAGTACACAGCTCTATCACTAATGCTCTTTATATCAATTCACACTGCCATGAAGGCAGATAAAATACAGGGTATGAAGATTAATTCAGTACAACTTGCACAGTCTTAGAAATGTTTTGCAAAACATGTTAGATGAGCAATATGTAACATTTCATAAAAACTACCTAATAAAAAAACCAAAACCAGATCACTTAAATGCATCTGAATAAACTGAGCTAAAGCCAAAGAGAAACCACCACCACCACCAAAAATAAAATGAAATAAAATAACGTAAAATAAAATTGAGACTTTGCAACAGGCAGGCAACAGATTAGCTAGACAGGAGATATGAAGGAGATACTCCTTATTAAGTTGCTTAGCTATATTTATAGGTTCATGTACAGCAAGGCAAAATTTGGCAGAATTCAAGAAGCCTTTCTACTCTTCTCTAAGGTGGTATTTTTCTCCTTTTGAACTTCAGCACATGTAGTCTAGAAGGTCTGCACTTCAGACACTTTAAGTTCAGACAAGGCCAGCTAAGGGATGAAATCAGAAATAAAATGTCACCATTAGGGCTGTGTAAACCTGACAGTAATGGTGACCCTTGGGAAGAACTCACATTTTAATGAGAACATACAAAAATGAAAAGGTTCAGGCTACAGATGACACAAAGTAAACTCTTTCTTTCAATTATTAGTTAAAGATCAGCATGAAAAAGAATAATTGAACCTTAAGTCATGACAGGCTGATATATTCTGGTGCTAAGAGTTGTCCCCCCAGTTTGAAATGACTAGCAAAGATGTTCATTAAGAGTCTACCATCACGCAGTAGCACCAAAACAAATAGAGCATGACAATGAGAGGAAAGATTTGATGGAGAAGGAAGTTACCGAGCCTTCCTGAGGCAGCTACAGTGTAAAACTGCACCTGAATTGTGAAAGAGGCAGCAGAAACATGCACTAAGAACCTTCTCTCTAATGTTTTGCAATAGACAAAAACACGTAATGCCTGTATTAAACAGCATGAAATCTATTTAACGCTTCTTTGGACGCGCTAATTAGGTTTTCCTTTGTGGGACAGAGTGATACAGTACTAAGGGCAAAATGCTCCACTTAGTTAAGTTCCATGCTACTCCTGCTCACGTAATACAATGCGAGAGAAGTCAGCACATTCTGTGAGAGACACTAATGAGCTTTTTACTACTGTTTTGGTCCCAATATTAAAACACATGTACTCTTTTTAATATTAGGAACAAAATATCAACTTGCAGTAGAACCTCTCTTCTCCAGTGCGTTACCTTAAGAAGACAAACACTACCTCAGCACGCAATTTAACCTTAATTCTGAAAACTACTAAGTACGTGCTCAGTTTTAAATCTCCTTGAACTCACTGCTCTCTATGAGTGCACATGAATTTACTCATGTACCTGAGGTTAAAAACTTTCATAACATAATGAAGCTTGCAGCTCCAGTCTCTTCTTCATGAAGATTTGAGATAGCAAAAGGAAATTCAAAGTGGGTTCAGATATTTTTATTATTTTGTCTGTTAAATAAACACAAAACTACAAGTTCAAAAATGCTGAATTCACAACAGGCCTACACACACACAAAAAATACCCCAAACAACCCTCAACTCAGATCAGTCTCCTTTAAGCATTCAGTCCATTGCAAAGCCAGCAGTACAGCCTATGGCAATGTTACAAACAGTGATACATGTTCCTGGTGACTACACAGGAATGAATCTAGCAGAGATTGTGAATTAACGTTCAGAACCAACTACGCTGGGTTACAGCTAGCTATGTTTCTATCACCTCCAAGTACACGTTTCTGCACACAGCTACACTGCATGAGAAAAGAACATCTTCAGTTTTCTCACATTTTGGATGGTTTGTTTTTTTGTTGTTTGGGAGGTTCTTTGCTGAAAACAAATCAGTGGAGCTATTAGCAAATTAATATTATGAAATCTGAGAAAAGTATCAATAAATCATTCTGTCTATAGAAAACCAATAAGCTCCTTGATGTTTATCTAAATGTTTATGTTTAAGTGAAAAACATCTTTTTGTGGAGTCTCAAGACTTGTAATATTAGAAATAAAAACAGTACTGAATATTACATAATTTGGATTTGACTTTTAAGATTTTAGCAGTCTGAAGCTTAACCTAGAACTCAATAAAATTCATATTATCTTCTTATAACGCTTTCCTGGCATTCAGGTTTCAAATATGTCCTGAACACAGTCTGGGTGTTGGACATGAACAATAATCCTTTCCAGAATCAACACAATAGGCTAAAAAAAGAGGCAGGAGTAGGTTGATCATGCAAAATTCTCTCCCCTCCCCCACTACTGTTATGCATTTTTAGACAAAATGCCCATTTTCACCTGTTTTTCAAGGCAATGGTGAGGCCTACACAACACTCACTTTTTTCAACTGTATTGCACTAGTTGACTGCAGAAAAGGAAGCAAAAGCTGCATCCACATTACTTGCTAAAATAAACCAAAGCTCAGCTAATAAACATGTAACTGTCCATAACGACAAGAATATTGGATTATTAATAAGATGTAAGTCTGACTTAGAAAGCAAGTAAAATTGTAGGGAAGACAGCTCACAGGGCTCACCCTGGCACCACTGCCAGTACAGGTAACAAGCTGGAGCAAAGACAGCTTCTGGTTCTTGCCCAAGCATTTACTGGAAGTGATAGGCTTCCACTGTCACTTCCCTGCATCTTTGTATCACTCGAAGCAGGATCCCAACCCACTTGTGCATCCTATACAGATAATACTCTTCCCCTCCAGTCCTTTAATTGCCATCAAATCATGGCATTTCTCCTTTCCAGTCTGGCATTTCTCACTTTCCCGGTACATACCCACTACGAAAATTGTATCATGTAACTTCACCAACCTTTTCTCATGTCTTTCCTACAATACATTCCTAAACTTGTACTCTGATCTCCCTGTTGCCTATAGCACAAAGTTCTCAGCATCCTCATGACTGGGCTCTGTCAAGTCCTCATCAGTGCCTCCCTTACGGTACAGACAGGTGATATTACCAACTGAACCATAACTCTCTCTGTCTTAACTTAAGCACCTCCACACTTGCAAGTCTGTGATTAATATGGTGCTAAATGACTTTATGGAGAAGAGCTTCTATGCCTGCAATTAAGTCACCACAGATGAAATCATGAGCTGTCAGACTCTTTCCAACATACGAATAAACTCTTTCAAGCATTCATAACCTGAGTGTTGGGACTTTCTGCCTGCACCATTTTACTCCAGCATATTTGCCAGACACTCCTAGAAGGAAGCATTGGAACAAGAATTTAGTCCAAGCAGCACTGTAATAACACGCAACTTCTTGTCATCACTCTATTCCCTCTCTGTGTGCATACCAGGTTGGAGAGTTATGCCTACACAAGAGGGAAAAGTGAACTGGTCGCATCACAAAACTACCACAGAAACAGAAGGAATGGTGAAAGACATTCTCTG
The DNA here is from genome assembly GCA_036023395.1 of Myiotriccus ornatus. NCBI lineage: Eukaryota > Metazoa > Chordata > Aves > Passeriformes > Tyrannidae > Myiotriccus > Myiotriccus ornatus. Next base: position 13,116,187 of record JAYRBT010000178.1, read on the forward strand.
ATAGAAGTGAAAAACCCACTTCCTACAGTGTCAAAATTTCACCATTCCATAGGGCACAAAGCAAACATCCTCAGCTGAACATCTCACCTACAGCAACAGATCCAAGAGAAAATGAAAAATGTCATTGACCAAAATACAAAAAGAAGCTCTTGAAAATACAAATCACCATTTCTGATGATTACATTGAAAAGTCATTCCATTAATAAAAGACCCTTTAAAATTGGGGTTATTTTCCTCTTATGCATTGTAAAAAATATAAATATATTTTAAATAATTCTAATATATTATGTATATTTTCATATTTATAAATATATTTATGATATAAAAAGCATAGATGACTAAACCAAACACCGACAATTTTTATTATTACACTGTTATTGGAATTATTCTTACTCTTTGCAATCCATCCACATTGGCCTCACTGCTCTTTAGTTGCTTTGGCAGTTACAGTTTTAGAGCTTAAGGCATCGCCTCTGCAGCTTCAAAGCACCATGACTCCTTGTGGGTTCCCTTCCAACTTAGCAGATTCTGTGATTCTGAGTCAAAACCTCAATGTGCTGACTGAACTTTTCCAAGAGTAGATAGATGTGTTCGGAAGTTTTCTGTTCCAGGACTCAATTTTTAGCCTAAATTAAACTACTGGAAATGTAATTATCCCGCATATCTCATCCTAAGGATTAGGGGTGGGGGGAAGTGTTTTGAATACCAGTGAACAAAACATGGCAAAGAGATGCGACCTTTCAAGCAAAGTGGGATTTGCTGATGATTAGTCTGTGCCATTCACTATTCAACCATCTTTCCTCTCTGTTTCAACATAGTCTCTGAACTTTGTCCTGTCAAAGTTCCTTTGGGAAGGAAGCAGTTTTGATATTGTCAATTCCTGTTCAGTTTAGTGCCCCTCATTAAACTTCAACTTCCTATGCAGCAGGGAATTATTTGCTTTCATTAGAAATGCTTTGAAACTAAACTTTTTAGGACTGTGAACCCAAAAGTTCAAGGCCCAGTAACCAATTAAAAAACCCTCCAAGTGCACTGGTTTCAACACTCAGGAATTTAAAGCCATGATTTTCAAGAATCTGAAGAAAAGGTTTTGAAAATCACTGTTAGCAAACTCCTTTGTCAACTCTGATATAACTAACTGGTGAGCTGGGATGTCAGCTAAAAAGCAATAGTATTGTCGAAATGGTAAATACAGAGCAGCAATAAAATCACACTAAACTTTTAAATATCCAGCTAAATTCAGTGGCATACACAAGTAAATAAAAAATGTCTGGAACATTTTCTTAGATTACTTTATTTGCTCCTTTCTTTATTCCTAAACCACAAACATGTAGGAATGTTTCAAAAAACATAGTTTAAATCACAGATATTTGATACCTTTCCAGAGACTTACACTTTATACTCATTACTGTGTATTATCTAAACGGATATAATTTAAGCACTTGTTATATCTAAACAGCAGCTTTTAAGAATGAATCTCACAATATCTGGCTCAGTCCTCTGAGCAACTGAGCTGGGCTGCTGTACAGGAAAGATGTAGCATGGAGAGCTTTTATTCTGCTCCTGCAGATGCTGTCAGAATGTAAGTATCTTCTATATTGTTTCTCTAGCACATGTCCCTCTAGGAACCTTAAATCAATTGTGAACTGTCAGAGCACAGTAAAATTCTACCTTACTTCGCTTCTTCTGCTATTAGAAAGCTGTGGCACAAGAAGGAAAGATCCTGCTGTCCCGTCACCCCAGACACTTTACATCAACAAGTGTTCTCATAAAAGAAATCCTCCACCGGCCCTTTACAGCAAGTATTCAGGTTCTTTCAGCAGCTGGAGTTATTGGAGAAGGAAGGTCCTTCTTTGCCATAACTGATTAAACATCTAACATGGAATGTGCTATGAAGATATCCAATGTCTCCTCCTACCAATTTTCCATTCAAACCTCTATTCCCATCTCCTGTATGTGCATATAAATGATTTCTCTTAGCTTTTTAACTTTAGCCTACCTGGAACAGACTATAAAAGAGCGATGTATTTTCACATCACTAAAACCCAGGATAAGGCTATCTGCATCCAACTAATAATGTTAGAGGACTGGATTTTGCTCAGTCTGTTTTGAAAGTGAATTGACTATGAAGACAAAGTGAGGGGGAAAAAAGACCCAAAGTCGGAACTACAACAAGAAAGATACCTAAAGTACTCCAAAGCATGGAAAAAGATAGAAGATTAAACTTACCAGAAGAAAAAAAACACCAGATCCTCCTGGATAGAGAAATTCAATTGAGACACACTTCGAATCATAGAATATACTAATTTGGAAGGGACCCACAAGGATCACTGAGTCCAACTCCTGGCCCTGCACAGGACCATCCATCCCCAAGAGTCACACCGCGTGCCTGTGAGTATCATCCAAATTCTTCTTGAACTCTGCCCAACTAACTGCTGGGTGAAAAACCTGTTCCAGCTAAAACTTCCCTGACTCAGCTTCATGCTTCATGGCCAGACCTGTAACTGGTCAAGAGAGTGACGAGACCGGTATGTGCCCTCCACTTCCTCTCATAAGGATGTTGAAGACCACAATGAGATCTAATTGAAATAATTGCTTAAGTGAAATATGTGTTCTATCTCCAGTAGTAGCCAAGTCGCTAAAGAGATAAATCAGTGGCTGAGATTAAGAGCACATGAATACATGGTTAGGAGATTTCACTCAGTCCCCTACTCATTCCACCAATTGCACAAACAATCTTTATTTGTGCTAACGTTTGACATCTTAAAATGTACTATGTCATCCACACAAAGTCACATGCAACACATCAAAGGAGAGACAGCAACTAACTGCTGAGAGACAGAAGTTGCCTTAAATCACCTCATAAACAGTTAAGCATTGAACTTAATGTCCACATTTCACAAAGCCTGTGGTTAGTATTAGGTCTGGAGTCCTGATCGACTTTCTCCACTGGAGTCCTTCATGCATGTTGGACTTCAGACTACATATGCACCAAAAGGTTTACGTATTCTTAGAAGGTATTTTAAGGCTTCACTGGGTTGCCTTTGTAAAGGTATCCTGAAAGCACTGAGCTCAGCAGTGCTGACTCCAAGGACTGTCAGAAGTGACAGAGCAACAACAAAACTAAAGCATGCATATGACATTGGTGGGCTACTAAGCATAAAATCAGCCCACATACTGTCCTGTAGAATACATCCTTTCATACCGCAGAACCAACAGACCCTGTTGTGAGCAAAGGCAGCCCAAGTTCCTTAAACACTTCAGTACAGATACTGTTGGACAAGCGGACACAGCTCGCGAATACTCGCACAAACTACTGGCCTATTCAAACCTGAGCACCTCCCCACTATTTTGAGCACAAAAATGTTTGTACACACACATGGCTCTTTGACCAAAAAATATTTTGGAATCTATACAAAGGATTAATGACAGTACCACAACTAGGCATGGAGGTTTGCAAGATGAGTCTTCCAGGCCACACATGCTAACTTAACTCTGTCCACATGTACATTAGGCCACAATCCGGTTACATGAGAGCACACTACTTCTCAAATAAAAAAAATATATTATAGTGGTTTTTTTCCAAATCACAATAAATATTTTTTTGCTTTGTTGTTAAGTCTCAGGCTGTATTCTCATATATGTTAACAGCAGGCATGGCTTGGCTTAAAAGAATTTTTGGTATCCATGAGCTTAAATACTGGCCTAGAAATGCAACAGGCTGCTTCTTTATTTAAAACATAAATTTTTTGAGTGTCTACAGGAAAAATCACAAATACATAAATTTATGTTTTAAACCAAGTATAAAACATACTCTGGTGGTTACCAGCACTATCCATCCTGCATGATTTATTCATAAACAGTGTAAGACCAGATAATCCATAACACTGCAAACAAATGTGGTCTGGTTTCATTCACATCTTCCATGCAAACAGATGTTTATCATATTTTTCTCAAAAGAAAGCAGATGTTCCACTGTTGAAATCCTGGGGATACATGTTAAAAATACCCGCAATTTACAGTAGGTAATAGTCTGAATATTTACTACCATTATGTGAAAAACTATGTTTTTAATCAAAAACAAGACCATCAAATTAATCATTGTGATCACCCATCAGTTCTGTTCTATTCTTGGCTTGCATCTCCACCAAGGTAATCATTACTTTAATGACAATTATGAAGGGCTGTGAAAAGTACTAGAAAATATTAAAAAGTACCATCAAAAATAGACTTTAGATTTATGATAAACTGTTTCACACAGAGGTTTTAGAACAATGACCCAAAGCAGCGATGAAAAACTTAGTTTTGCAGTTTTTATGAAGGTGGCCAAATCGTTAAACAAACAATTAGTGCTCGCAGATCTTATAAGCTCTCTCAGGGACATGAACTTGAACACAGTCCAGAAAAGGTGACTGAAAATCATTCCTCACTTTTACGGTAGCCTTTGTAAACCCCATTTAATAAAATCACATCATTCCAGTTTAGTTCTGAGCAAGCACTTTATACTAATTTACCAGTCTGAGCTGGATAAAGGCCTTGAAATACAGAGAAAAGAAGTAATTGTCCTTTGAGAGAGCAAAGGCTTTCTAACATGACCACAGTAGATGAAGATGGCCTGACAAAGAAAGAGGGAAAAGCACTTCCTTGCCACAGCATTCCATAATTCTAAGGGCAAGAAAGGGGAAAAAAGCAAGTGCTATTTCAGCAGTAACATTATAGGTAAGCTTTAAGAACCAGGCATGAAAGATTAGTATCTAAGGCAACTATTCTCTTTTCCTCATGCACACACATATACAGCTATTTATACAGAAGTATTTCTGTTGTTTCTAACACAGCTATAACGTACACAGGCTATTGCACTTTCCAAATCAGAGGGACCTGTGTATTTATCAATAATGACAGAAATGGCAAGTACTGAAGTACCTGGTTTGTCTGGATTCCTCACAGGAAAGGATAAGGTTTGAGCTAAAATATAGATGGATATAAATAGGACACAGTCACAGAAGGTTGCCTACAAGACCTTTATGTTAAAACCTTCCTACCCAAAACTCCCTCTGCTCTCTTCACGCACTTAAGTCCAATGGCAAAAGCTACCATGGTAGTTTCTTAGGTACTAATGACTACAGCAAAACTGATGCTGAGGTGAAAATGCATGGATTACACCTGACTCCTCCAACAGTACTAAAACCACCTCCACCAGCCAGCAGTGTGCTAGCTAACTGAATGACTGAAAAAGAGCTACAGCACCGTCAAAGGCAGTATTAGCAGTAAGGTATGGACACTGCAATAAGAATATTGTCGTGGTTTTGCCCGCCAGCCCGTCCCTGGGGCTGTGAATGGTTTTGTCCAAGTAGATTTCCGGACAAAACCCAATCACAACTTGTAGTGATGCCTTTGCTAATTACATATTTAAGAAAAAACGGAAGAGAAGGTGGATTGGGGCGGTTGAAATTAAGAGCGGCAGCCATGTAGGAGTGGTAGCAAGGCCCCCTCCTCCCCCGGCCTGGGCCGGGGGCGGGTGTGGCACTGAAGCCCCCCCTTTCTCTTGTAAAATAGTGAAGAGAAAAAAAAATCTTTAAAGGACTGACTGACTAGACGAGAAACCGCTGCAGAAGAATTCCAGCCGAGAGATAACGGAATGTCCAAGGTCGAAGCTGGCAGGCGGAGAGAGAAGAAATGTTCGAAGGGGGGAGAGCTGCTTT
>JAYRBT010000178.1:13121988-13139662 GCA_036023395.1 Myiotriccus ornatus
GTGGCAGTGAGGTCCTCAGGACGTAGATGGATTGCCTTACAGGGCTAACGAGCTCCATCTGCCCGGGGAGTGGCCCCTGGTGGTCTAATGGTTAAGACGCGGCTCTGTCACTGCCGAGACCTGGGTTCGATTTGACATGTATTTCTACTAAAACAGGCACTAAAGGGCACATAATACATAGTTTAGGAACAGTCAGCATCTTTATTTGAAATAGCAATACTGCTACTGAGTAGAACTTAAAAGTACCTTCTGTTAACTACCCTGGTATGAGCAATGCTTTATCTAACCACTTCTTGTAGCACCTTTTGGAAAAAAAAAACAAACAACACAATAAATCACCTCTAAGATGCAAGTTCAGTACATTTAAAACCTGCAAGTTCAGTACATTTCCAGCCTACAGCTGTCAAGTATTAGTCCAGACTTCCCAGTAACAGTTTATCAGGAAAATCAATCACTTTACTACACGGCTAAATACACTACAAGAGATACTGCAACATAAAAATAAAGGAAAGATACATACAACATGTATGTAGACTAAATTATGATTGCTATTGCAGGACTATATTGAGATTGAGGAGAGAATGTTGATTACTAAAAGATCCTTCTCTTCCAAGTGGGATAAAAGGAAGTTTTGACTAAAAGGCTGAGCAAGGAAAAGAACGGAATAGGATAGAGGTTCTAACCAGCTCTGGATTGGTCACCCAGGATCCACCTCAGCTGACTTCACATACACATCAGAAGCCTTATCTTTGTAAAAGTACTGAGTGGCCGCTCCTCAAAACAATTTTCTTGGGAACGATTTAAATGGTACACAAGACATCTCTCTTTGTCACGTGACACTGAAAAAATGCATAATTATGTAACTACCTAACTACCTTTTGTCTCTATTTCAGTAAATTTCTCATGAAATTTTAAGACATTGCTCTATAGCAAAAGATTTCTTTTATCTCCTCTGAGTTTCCATATGTACTGGAGGAGTCATGACATTTCTACAATGTTTTGGCCTACTAGAGTCTAATGAAATACCTCTGAAACTTTCCATCCCTCTGGCTTCTCCAATATGTCTTAAACAGAGTTAAATATAAATTCCAATTAAAATTTTAAGAATGATAAAAGCTCTCTCTTTTCAGAGTTTCAGATATGTTAAAATTTCTAAGGAAGAACCAAAGTCATGACATCAGTATCTTAAGATAAACTTTCCAAAGTTCAGGAGCAGGCATGATCATAGGCAGCTCAACCTAAATACCAGGAGTATTTGTAAAGAAACAGATCTCCATTTTGAATGATTCCAAATACAGGAAAAACAGATCGTGAGTCAGTCTTCACTTGGAACATTTGAAATACTTTTTGTCACTTCAATTCACAGGCAGCAGCATTTTCTATGTTCTTTACAATATTAACATCCATGGAGATGTACCATAAGAATGTTGAAGTACCTGATGTGTTTTGCATTATGTAGTGATATTATTTACCACTTACACAGTACGTTGCAAGGAGGGTAACCAGCTCCATTTCAGTGCACAGATTTTATATACAATGTAGCACAGAAATAACTTTATGTAACTTACTTGTTTGAGTCAGTGTATTTTTGTATATTGCCAATTTAAAATTACTATATTCTAATTTATATTTTTTTTTTATTTTTTAGTATGTTATGCACACTAGCTGTTAATAGTGGATTGGATAAAGAGTTGCTCAATATGTGGGAGATGAAAGATTCATTGGCACCATTTCATATAATACACTTAGCTTTTGTTATAAAATTAATCTTAAAAGACACATTTTATTCAAGTTATTATTGGCGTACAACCTTTCCAGAAAATGGCCAAACCACATGTGCCTGCTGTATTTCTGACACGATCTTTTTTCAAGAGGAGCACAAGCAAAGGAATCATAACCAATCTGACTTTATCCTAGCATTTATTCCCAGTTTAAGATTGTGTAATAGCCTAAGGAATCACTTTCTTAACTCTTCAGTAATAAAGAATCAAGAAATGGATATTTTTTCTCAATTTCTTTCCATTACATTATATATATCAACGTTTAGATGTATCTGGCAAAATCTGAAAACTGACACCAGTGTGAGAGTCCCCAGGGATTCACAAATATAATTTCCATGCCACTCTGAAAACTGAGAAAAAAATGGAAAATGTGAGCTGTTATAAATTTGAGCTAATCTCCTCCTGCCATAACCTAAAATGATCGTCAGCAGCCAGGTATAATCTTTTGGTATTCGACAGCATAAAAAGAGCTTGTCTATCTGAGCCTCAGTGGCTGGTAAGAATGTCAGTATCTCCTAAAATACTTGCACAAGTAAATTTCTTTGCAACATTTCAATTCTGCAGCTGCTTGCTTACCTAGGAGAGGGAAAGAAAAAAAAAAAGGCACCTACAGCGTAGACTTCTCAAACTCGGCAAGCTTATTTTTGGGGTTAAAAATAAAGTAGCTCCAATATTATACTGAAGGTCAGTGACAAGACCAGTAATCATCTCTAGTAAGCTTACTGTACTCTTCTAATTATGTATCCTAAATTAAAATTGCTTTATAAATGCAAAAATTAAGTCACACCTCATCCAATCCCCAGGAGGGCACGGGGAAATAAAATGTGGCTAAAACTATCAAGGTATTTTTTGATTGGTCCCACTTGCCAATGCACCGTGTCTCTTAAGTCTTATTGGAGGTTGATGCGATTTTAGTTTCCTGTTAAAATAAGGTGCTTAGGAACTGCCAGTGAGGGATAAAAGGTAAAGATGATTACTTCAAGACATGTTAAACACAAAATTAATTACTGTGATACCACTTTTTTTAACTCTGAATTTCAGAATTCCAGATATATTGCTATAATTTCCAAAAGCTTAATTTTATTTATATGCACTAATTAAAGCTCATATTGCCGTGGGAAAAAACAAACAAATAAACAAAAAACCAAAACCACAAACCATTTCCTTATATACATGAACATGTCATGCATGTTTTATTTTTTTTTACTTGATATTTAGGCAAGAAAATTCCATAAAATATAGCAATGAATTAACATTCCTCTCAGTAATATGGCTGTGTATCAGAAACAGCAGCACCATAAATCCTATTTTGCCCAAGTCTGTGTTTGGTTTTAACCTCCAGCTGCTGGAATGAAGACATTTTTCTGAACTATCTGCGTAAGTTTTTAGCCTTCTTGCTTTTTAACAAAATCTTGAAAATTGACCTGAATTTTATTAAAATTTCAGAAAGAAATATAAAGGAAAGAATGAAGTTTTTTGGCTGTGTGTATCATTTAATGTTAGGAGTCTTACGGTTATTTCAGGATCCCAGGTTAAAGATCTTTTAATAAATTTTGAAACCATCAAAATCAAATTTGATGATACTTATTCTATTTTGCTCCTGTCTTTAATGCTGCTGTCTATATTTAGTTTTATATGACCTTTTGCTTCCTGTAATGTTGTCAATGAGTTTGAAGTTACATATCCTTAGTAGACATGATGATACTGATGTGGTGGATGAACTAATTCATGAGTCTTTCTAAGGAACAAGCAGCACTATTACAATGCAAGCATTAGCAAGCAACTGCGAAAGGTAAATGATGAAGTAAAATCATTTAGGCCAGGCTAAATCACATCAATACTCTGGTGAAAGGACATGAGGTTTACCATGGTTATACAATGACTTTTTTCAAAACCGCTTGTGCTCCACATGGTCCACACAGCAATTTAGCAATTCCAACAGAATTTCTGAAAGCTCTTCACATTGCTGTGCATGGATGATATATACTATTTTCACACACTGTTATTTTTCTCTGAGGTATTTGGGTGTTGGGGATTTTTCTTTAAACAAATACATGGGCTAAAACAGTGCTGTTACTATTTTGACATCTCTCTGTTCATCTTTGAAGCTGGATGGCCACTGGTCATGAAAGATTAAACACAGTCTTGGGTAGCATCATGAGTAATGTTTCAGAAGAGAGAAATACATTAAAAAAGTGTTGAAGTAACAAGAGACAGGGTGGTAATCACACCAAAGTGACTCCAAGAAAGAATGAGAAGAAAGGAGCTGAGAAAGGCAACAACAGCACAGGAATTAAAAAGACAGAAATATAAGTAATTATGACACCATCTTATTCTTCCTATAGGAAGTCCAGAACTGCTAATCTTGGCTGCAATTTCCTGGAAAGCATACATAAGACTAGAGTCATTGAATCAACATTTTTCTTAAGCAAAGAAACACTGAAAGCCAGGGAAGTCCTGGGTCAGGCAAATTTCTCCCCAGGTTGCTGAAGTAATCAGTGTTTTGAAATAGATAAAATGATTGCATTAACTCTTGACTCCAATGTTATAAAAATCCCTTTATAGGCTTCTTTGGTAGGGATGCTATGCTTCTAATCAGTCAGGATCAATTAGGAATAAACACTGAATATTCAAATAGGTATTGAAATGTCCAAATTTTTATTGAATGCTACAATTTTATTTAGGTAAAACCTAATAAAAGTATTGTTACCACGCATTTTTATTCAGTATTTTGATGAACATGAATTACATAATAGAAATCTCTAAATACATTTTAACTTTTCACAACACTTGAAATTATTGTTTGTTTAGAAGCTCCAGCAATAGCAATAAAATGACCTATCATTTTCCAAAACCATCTCTAAAGTATTTAATGCATGTTTACTAAACAAATGTACATTTTATTAAGATTTTAACTTTGCTTAAAAGAGTAAAAAAAGTCTCAGAGATATTAAGCCATATGTCTCCGTGGCAAAAGGAGGACAAGAGCTCATTAAAAGTCACTTCTTGTAAATCATAGATCACATTTCTTCCACTTGAAAAAAAAATTTCTGACATGAGAGAAAGTGTAGCACATAAGACTGGACTTTACAAGTCTTTTAATGTGTTTTATTCTTCTTTAGTGTCATACTGGTTTTACAACCTTGCTATCATGGCATCACAATTAAAAAAAAGGAGCTGCTATTGCAGACATTGCCCTGTCTGCAATAGAGTCCTATCACTAGCTATTGAGACAACGGTCTTCAAGTTGTCACCAAGATCACATAGCCTTTTCTTTCCAGTAAACAATCCTGTTGAAAAATTGAGCTTCCTAGCCCTAGGCTGCTGAAAATAGGTCCCCAAAAAACTGTGCTCCATTGCTACGGAATCAAACCGTCAAAAAAGGTAGTGTTCTTTAAAATCCTGAATGACAGCAGTCTACACAGATGCTCATCTGAACACAGAACGACTTCACTGAAACACAAGAATAAAAATAGTCCATGAGACATCAGACCCATTAGCTACTGAAACCCAACAAGCGTTTGTCATGCTCTGACTGGTTCTATGAGAAGCCCTGTCTGTATCCCAGGCAGGTGGAGCGCATGGCACAGAGGCTGCAGCATCAGCCCTCAAGTGATACGGCATCCCTTTGAGAGGTACGTCAGGTCATTTTAGGCCTCTCTTTCCTTTTCTGAATTCTGGATGACAATCCTGGCTCATATTCCCCCTTCCTACAGGTTCTTTCAGTGTGTTGTCTCAGACAGAGTTCCCTAGCTGAAGACATTTATTAATATAATTCTTTGTCAAGGTAGTAATCCGTCAGTAGCTAGAGAACAGTAGGCAATGTCAGGTTTCCATCTACCTAATAGAAAATCCTTTGCTTCTTAGGTTTTTTACTATTTCTTTACAAAGCAGAGATAAATAATAATGCAACACTATTTTCAATTTATGACAGCAAGAAAGTGCTATAAAGTTGTCTCCTTGTCCAAGACAGATACTTTATGAAGAAGTGAAAACAACTAAGGAAGCATTCCTCTTTGCAGTGGATTGTTTTGCTAGAATACCATTCTTTTGGTTTTACCTCTTCTGCTTATAAATTAATAAATTTCTATACTTATATATGTATTATAAGTAAAAATATCAAATTCATCACTTTTAATTTCAAAAATTAATTTTTCAAATAGAGTTTCACTGAAACTCCATTTGCTCAAAATTATAATTTTATACAAATTTCCAATAGCAAATGAAGATACAGCATCACCGCATTATGTCTGAGGTGAATTACAAGACCTGATATATGAGTTGCCACATTATGTTCTCTTTCTGATTATACAACATTAGATACTGACAGAGCCCTCTGATCTTTACCAGAAAACTTAATTTGCTTATCCTATAGCAAGGAGGATCAACTACAATATACCTGGCTCTACAGTATATTACAGTCAGTATTATGAGGCTGAATGCTGTCTGAGAAAACTATTTGCCACAGTCCTCCTGGCTGAGAATCATTCTCACTAACAATTTCTAAAATGAGATATTATGGAAAGGAAAAAATGGACCAAGAAGGTAGAATAAGGGATCACTAAATGTTATGGTTTTGGACATTCATAATACCCATCCAACAGAAGGTGTTCATACTCTTTAAATAAGCTTACAAGAACATAGCTAGTTTGAAAGAGAAGTCATGAAAAATGTCATCATCTCATCCAACTCACATCACTTTAAAGGAAAAAGCATTGATTAGTTTGAATTTAGCACCAAAAGATTAACTGAAAGTAACTGCTGCACTGTTTCCATTCATGTATCAATACAACTGAACCTACATCTGTATTTCTTTGTCAAATTCTGCTCTTTTCTGGAGACAGGCTGCTTTCCAAGTCTGATGGTATGCTTCCTCTCCATTTCCACTTACAAACTAATACCTTCAGATTTACTTAGCAGAGTTTGTTTGTTTACAGTTTCTTTGAAGACTGTTTCTCAATTTCATTTTAAATAATTTGTTAAATATTATACATTTATAAAATACTCTTTTTGAGTTTTCACTCGCATTCAGAAATTCAGCTGCCTTCAGAGACCAGTAGCAGTGCATTTTTACTCTACTGTAAAACAGCACTGAGTTTTCTTATCTCTTCCGTTTCTTTTTTACACATACAATTAAATCAATCTGTACTAGTCTTTTATTGAGTAATTTGGTACGTTCATTGGTGTGAAGAAAAACAAAAATTATCATAAATCCAATGAGGAAACAGTGACTGCTCACACATACTTCTGTCATTCCAAAATCTTGCACTTTACTGTTCTTGTGTTAAAGAGCACTGTATGGCAAGATATTACTACATAAAATAACATTTCTTTCTTCTGATTCCCACTTGCAATTAATCTGCCTAAAACATGCAACCTAATATCATCTTCATCCTCTTGTTACGCTTATTTGCACTATCCTCAGTCACTGATGAATGAAACAAACACCACAATTCTCGTAAATTAAGATAATCCTATTGTTTTACTGTATTTGATTAGCAGCATTTTTGTTCAGATCTCTCGGTTTAAGAAGGAAACAGGCTGTATCCAAGTTGCTATATTACCAAACAGTATCAGCTTTGCAGAGAAACATTCTTCCCCCACACTCCCAATCCTGCTACTTCTGCTTTGGCTACCAGAATACTTTACTACCCACCTTTGATGGGCTAGAGAAGCTACACACACATCAAAATGTCTTTATACTTGTGCTTTGCTCTGCTGTACTGGAGGGTTGGGTCAGAAAGTCTAAGACTTCTAGCTGGAAAAGCTTTTTAATCTTCATGTCCTCGAGTACAGAATCACTCTCCTCTTTGGAGCAGTTGCTGCTAGACAAAAAATATTCCAGATGCATTGGTTTACAGGGTCCACAGTGAGTACAACGGGGCACAGGCTGATGAAGCAACAATTGGAAGTTCTCTTTGGAAGCTCCAGTTATGCACCTTAAACACAGCGCTCACTTTAGAAGTCCTAAATTCTTCCCAATAGTCCTGGTTACAACAAAACTTCACTGAAAAGAGTTAGCAGCTACACCCCATAAACATTATTCCTGTAACCTAACTGACCTTCTGCAAAAGCTCTATGGTCAAGGACTCATGCTACAACTCTTTGTTTGCATTGACACACTACATGCTATACCACAGATCTATATAGCACAGACATGCTATATATGCTTTAAAACAAAATTACCAGAAGAAACGCCAGTCAGCATCAAATCTGGAGGAATTATCTCTAGACTGCAAAGTATTTTTAAAAGCCCAAATAAAAACAGCCTGATGAGTGAAAAGTATTATTTGCCCTTGAAAACACTGAAAGAAGTTGTGAATATTATCTTCTACATGTTAAAATTTTGCAATAAGAAGCCACCTAGATTTGTTGGATGTGTACCTAAGAAAAATGCTACATTAAAAGATTCTTATATATATTTTCTAGTTATTTATTTGTAAACATCAGAAGGACTGATTCATCTCACTGAGCAATTCAAACACAGTGAGCAACTACGTATTTCAAATGTCATACTTATTCTTAGGAGTTTGTACAATTCACCCGGCACAGCAAAAAGTCTTAAAGGTTGGAGCTGCTATGAACAGATATATGGCTCTGAGGTTTCAGAGGACATCCCCAGTACCTCTTTTCCAGGAGAGCATGCAAAGAGAAAAAACTTGGAGGCAAGTTTTTTTGTGGCCAGTCACAGGCTTGGTATGTGTCAAATTTTTACATATTCATCAGCTCAGGATCTGGTTTCAGCTGGCTTTCACTGAAAGCAGATTAACGGGCTCTTCATACCTTTTTGAGTGAAGGAACACTATTATCAAAGAATTTGACAAATAATGCAACCACATGAGCAAGATCTGGATAATGTTAAGGTTGGAAGGTCACAAGGGCTTACAATTATAGCATATGTTTTTATTAAATCAGATATTCACAAAATACATTTTCTGATGAGTAACTACTCCATCAGGTACCAAAGACTAACTATGAAAAAAATGGTTACAAAATAAGACTATAAAAGGAAGCAATACAGTAAAACCATTTGTGATTTCTTTCTTTCTAAACCACAGAAGTACCTGGGAAGTGAGGAACAAGGACACATGGAAGGACATAAAACACCAACAAAAATGAGTTCTTAAGTATATTGAATTATATCCCCACTTTTAGCCTTTAAAAACATTGTTACCTAGTTTTTAAGACAAGTATTTCAGAAACAGCACTTAGGCTGATAAAACAGTACCAAATTCCTGTTAACTACTGTCAACTGCATGGGGATACCTTGATTCAGGAAATACGTCAAAGCCACCAAAAAATGCTCCTGGGTCAGTGGTTGAATTCTAATGCTGAGTCAGACAAAAAGATTGTAACTGTCTCTATGCGAAGCTAATCCAGTTGAAGAAATCTACAACCATGTCCTGGGGGACATCAGGCAAAGCATCGCCAGTCGGTCAAAGGAGGGGATTGTCCCACCCTGTTCCGCACTGAGGTGGCCTCACCTTGAATATCGTGTGCAGTTTTGGGCACTGCAATATAATAATAATAAGCTGTTAGAGAGTGTCCAAAGGGGGACAATGAAGATGGCGAACGGCCTTAGGGGAAAGCCTTATGAGGAGTGGCTGAAGTCACTTGGTCTGTTCAGCCTGAAGAAGAGGAGACTGAGGGGAGACCTCATGGCAGTTTCAGCTTCCCCGTGAGGGGGAGAGGAGGGGCAAGCACTGATGTCTTCGCTGTGGTGACCAGTGACAGGACCAAGGAAATGGCCTGAAGCTGTGTGAGGGGAGGTTTAAGTTGGATATTAGAAAAAGGTTCTTAACTCAGAGGGTGGTTGAGCACTGGAACAGGCTCCCCAGGGAAGTGGTCACAGCACCAAGCCTGACAGAGTTCAAGAAGTGTTTGGATGATACTCTCAGGCACATGGCGTGACTCTTGCAGATGGTCCTGTGCAGGGCCAGGAGTTGGACTCAATGATCCTTGTGGGTTTCCTCCAACTCGGCATATTCTGTGAGTGTGAAATTTTCTTTGACAAAAACTCTAGTTTTCCTCCACATACTTTTACTTGGTCAGTCCAGCATGACCTTTTCAGCAGCTGGTTTTTTAATATATTAAGAACTGGCCAGAATAAGATACTTAAATGAAAATCATACTCAAAAATCCATATACACACTTAGCAGCCAATACTCTCTTGTTGAAGAAACAGTGTTCAGTGTTCTCTCCTGTCCTGCGGACATCATTTTGTAGTTCAGATAGCTTACCAAACAGATGATTATTAAAATTCTGCTAATTTCAATGTTTTTGGAAATCACCCTTTTGGTATCCTCCATGATAGTCACAGAGATTCTAAAAGCCAAATCATGATATAAATTTCAAAACTTAGAAAAAGAAATAAATATGAAAATGTAAATAACTTTCCCAGATAGTCTTCTTTTTCCATTTAAGATCATTATCATGTAGAACTCATTCAGTTTTGCAAGGTCTCCAGTGTCTTTGAGCAGGAACACTTCAAAGATATCTCCAGGTACACTTCAGTATTAAATAACTGTAAAACAGACTTCTTGTCACTGTCTTGAAACCTACAGATATGTCAGCATGCAGTTATAACTCATGAAATGTGAAAGGCAGTGGTTTTGAGATTGGGATTACAAAGAAAAGTCATTTATAAGTAAATTGATTGTGTCTCATAAAGATAAACAAGAAAGTTAAGACACTTTGGCCCTAGACTTGTGACTAGGCCAAGAGTATTTGATTAATTTTTATACAGTTTCTTTTTCAAAGTGTAAATTAAAAGTGACCTTTAAGTTGCTAGATTTAATGAAAGTATGCATTCTTTTCTCAGGACTACAAGGCAGAAAAGAAAAGAGATGGCTGTGAAGAAAACATTGGTAAGCTACCAATCACTTTTATTTCTGCTACAAACTAATTACATTAAAAACCAAACCCAAGGCAGGCTGCAAGTTCAAGGTAAAAGAAGAAAGGATTGGAAGGAAGGGTTGTTTCATTAGGGAAAAACAGATAAATACATTCATAATTTAAGTAAAGATGGTACAGTATATACTTGTATGGAAAGATACATGCTGTTATAGAGGAAGTGAGGCAGATTCTCATTATACACTTCCTTAAAATGAAGAGGAGACAGGAAGAAAAAATGGCTTCAAGGGAGTTCTGATTTTCAGGCCCAATCCAACCTATCTGGCCTCCTGGCTCAATTTCTGGGCACTTCTGGAAAGTCAGTGAATGAGCACTATGAATTACACCATCATCTCACCTTTTTCTACTTCTTCATGAGCACAGAATACCTCCCATGTTCTGGTGGTGTTAGAAGCACTGGGTAGTGACTGATTTACAAATAGAAGATATTCCTGTCCAAGTCACTCGATGGTTTCAGTTTTTATGAAAAAGCAAAAAGGTGATACTAATTCATGTTGTAACAAAAAAATGAACACTAAATTAGTACCATGCACTAGCAGTAAAATTAAAGTTAAGTACACTAGAAATTGGCTGAAACACCAGTCATCAATGTGTCATCAGCCCCTAAGTATCAGGGACAAGGGAGGACCATCCACATCGATAAAAAGTGAGACTGTATAACACAAAGTGGAGCCTCTGAAAATTAATGTAGGGAACATGGTGGGCAAGGAATTCAACAAAAAGTCTTAATGATGTTAAAGGAAGATGGGTTAAAGTAATTACTTTTACTTTGAGGGTTAAAGAGACAGGGAGAGAAATCAAATAGAGGAACATAGATGACATGGAAAATTATTTTACTTCTGTTCATTCATAAGACTAGATTAGTAAAAACTGATGGCAAACTTTTTTTAAGTGTGTGGACAAATTAGAAAGGGTGATGAAAAGAGCCACAATCCCTTCTGAAGGACTGGAGAAAATAGCTCAGAGTCAGGGGTTTCAACAGTATAATGCTTTCAGTTTATAGAAAAATAACTGGAATGCTGCTTCGTTACTCTGCATAACTATATACACAAGGACAAAATACTAAATATGAAAGGTTTAATATTCAGTACCAATATTAACAAAGTAGCTCTCAAGTGGAAGCCAGGCAAAATTAGACACATTTCTTACCATATGGTGATTAACAATTTGAACAGATCATCAGGTAATTCAGTGGAGTCTACATTTTTTAATCAAGCCAGGGCTTTCATGGAAGATGGATATTAACAAATACAGCTTATGGAATGAAGTTAAAGGATACTTGTGTGAAATGCAAGACCTATAATGTACAGAACATCAAGGCAGGCTGAATAGCTTTGGACTGCATAAATCTATAAATACATGAAAACCATTAGGATTATCTAAATAATAGAAAATGAAAAAAAACACTTCTCCTCTGCACAGAAATAAGTCGCTTAATTATCTCATAATAGCTAAAAATGTCATATAATTATGAGCAAATGGTAACACTTAGGCCATATCAATCATTGCTGTTCCAATTCCTGTAAATAGAATTATTGTCATGCGAGCATGTATATATATACATCAACACATACAAAAATAGTCTACAGCTGGAACATTATTCAAACTTCTCATCCTTGTCAAACATTTTGACTCAGACAAAATGGAACAAGTATCCAAAGTTCCAGCTAAATGCTTACAAAATCAGAAAGCGAATTTGTAATCTACCCTCCAAACAAGCATACATAGAAAGCATGATTAGTTGATCTGAAAGCTGAGTCCCAATTACATGCCTGAACAGTGTGGGAAAAGAGCCACATTATGCATGTATGTTGAACATGTATGCACAGATCTAGACAGTTCAGCATCATAAGGTAATATGCCTAATGAAAAGCAACAGAGGAGAAAGATAAAGATCCACTGCCTTCCAAAAGAAAACAGAAAGCTGTACATAGAAATCTAAAAATCACAGTACTATTCATTTTTATATATATATATATATATAATGCTGTTCTTCGTATCACTGGTCTGTTTTCTCAAACAAGCGTCCTGATGTGTACAAAGTGACAGACATCAGCACTGATCTTCTTAGTGTGCTTGTAACTGGACCCTGAGAGAACCCAGTGCTACACCTGCTTGTCCACAGGATGCACCTCCGGTTCTTCTCCACAGAATCCACTAACAACACTTATTAGCTGCCTCTTTCCCTGAGATGTGAGTTTGTGGTGCCTTCTGGTTCTCATTATTACATTCATTTCAACGCAGTTCCTGAAGTCTGATACTTTAGTACTTGAGAGGTCCTGCATGTGCCACCAAGCAATGATTCAACATGACATAGTGACAGAAAACAGGGAGAAGGAATAGAAATAAAAGAACAAGGGATCAAAACAACTGCATTTGGCTCTCTGTGTGGGGTGTGCCTATCAACACCAATAACTGTTAACAGCGAGTCAGATGTCACATCGATAGAGGAGTCAGATCACTCACATCAGCCTTCCATTTGACTGGAAGGTATCAGTCTTTTTTTCTTATCTAAAAGGACATATAAAAATATAACGGGCTATTAACTCTTCTTTTTTGAATTGCTATTTAAGTTAAGTTCTTAATTTTTCTTCAGGTTCTTAGTGAACTCTCTCAATTTTGAACACTTCAGGACTTTCAGTGCTTTAAAGGCTGTTCTACAGACACATCAGTGAAAGCCAGTAACATTCTTATTAATGCTGTGGCTGATTTACCAGTGTAATGATTTGAGTTGAGAAAACCTATGTCAAGAGACACCAGCTTTAGGTATGAAATATGAATTTTGCTTGATTTACCAAGAGTTATATTTTTAATGCTACATATATATGTAGAAAGAAGAGAAGTGGTCAGTTTATCTAACAGGGACTTCAAGACTGAAGCTTGTGTTCCTGAATTCCACTAAGCAACAACATAATAATACAGATGTTAAATACCTATAATTTGGGGAGATTCTAATCTCTAACTCAAATATCCATTTTTTTGTGGAACAAATATTATCACTTTTCATATAGTGAATAATCAGGGCCTACATCATATGAAACATTACTGTTTAGAAAATCAGTAATAATAGTGAAGATGTGCTTGCAAATAAACTTGGCCCTAAATCTTTACAATTACATGCTAGGTTAAAAGTGTGCCCATATGAAGATTTCATTCTCTTTTTCTGTTGTTTGCACTCAGAAAATTGTCTTGTGGGAGTCAATCCTGGAAGGATGAAGTGGTTAATTTTAGTTAATAAATTGTTGCTTTACTATGTATAGCCAAAAATCATTCGATAAGCTCCATCTCTGTCAGAGCTGGTATATCTCAGTCAATTTCCTAACTGTGAAGATTTAAAGACTTCTGAAACTACCACTTCAGAAAAGATGTGCTTCTACTAGAATTTCCACTCACTAAAAGCACTGCCAAGCTTCTTTGCTCATCAGCCTTCCAGAGCCTACATCCGTATTTCATTATATAGCACTTGCCAGTAAATACTATTTTGGCCTAGTTTTGGTCTTTTTACAATGTATATAAGAAAGATCTGCTACATATATAAATCATTAGGAATTATTAACTAAAAGATTGCATAAATAATCTGTTTTATAATATATTGCAGATAATTCCAAGATAATGTGCAACAAAATGAGAAAAGTCTCACAGAGAGAAAGAAATATACTATGTTTCAAACATAATTTCTGAGCTGTTTAAATATGAAACAAAACCTTGTCAAGCTACAAGGTTCCAGCTGTTATGATATCATAAGATAAATTTACAGCTAGAAAAAAGCTTGGTGAGGGAAAAAAAACATTTGCTTTTACAAAGTATGGAAATACAAATCTTTCAAGCACTGCAACTGTCCAAACAAATTAGTACAAGTAAAAATAGTTGAATTCAATATGGTTTGATTTTGTACCAGCTTCATAGCACGTGTTATAATTATTTAAATCTGTAAACAAAAGGTGATTTAAAGCTTAGCATGATGCATTTAGTATTAATTTAGAATGATCTGATAAAAGTATAGAGATGGTCTCAGTGTCTAGCATTTTTTTCTATTTTATTAACTGAATTCATAATTTATTCCTCTAATTAAGCAATAATGAGCTGGATAACTGGGCCCTGAAAGCCCACTACATGTTAATGTTTAAATTCTTAACCAGAGCTAAAATGAAAAAGGAGTTTCTTTCCTCCATGACTTTGAAAAGAATAGAGTGGTGATTAACAGCAATATTTTTTTTAATGAAACACAACCTTTCATCCCTGTCATCTTCTGACCATCCTCGCTTGTACGCAGCTCTCTGACAAGTAGAATAATAACAGTCATACATCACTGCCCTGAAAGTCCAATCATCTAAATCTTCACTCGCTGCAGCCTCTGAGACTCAATTACTTTATTGACATGCAATCTTCATAAGGGGAGAAATATTGTGCATGTAAGGTCACTTGGTTATGAAGACATATTATCATATTATCTGCATGAGGGTTGCAGGGCTAAGACCTGACAGAGCTAATTATAATGGTACATGATAGAGAGCTCAGTACACATTATTTGCTTGGCTGAAACTAAAGGTGAGGTAAGACCATGACATCATGGTTTCAAAAGAAAATAATTCCCTTTCCCTTAGAGACTATTACTTTTATTGTTTAATCTTTTATACACATTATATTCATACACTCCTCATAAGCGAGGAAGCAGTGAGAATTTCTGAATCCAGCTCCTTCCATTTGGAAGTACTTGACTCTCCAAAAAATCAAAGGCTCATCTATAATAATGCAGTCCTTTTTACTTGTGAGACTTAAATCACATTGTCTCTGCCCTTCCATCAACCCCCAGAAATGTACCTATAAATATACATATATACATGGCAAATCAATAGTACCAAATTTGAACACAGCTAATATATACTGCCACACTATTTTCTACATATCCAAAAGCATGCAAGCTTCCAGTGAAATGCTGAACAAAGAGAAATGTGTCTCATTTTTCAAGAGATGGCACAAACGCATCTCCTAACCCTTTACTGGCCATTCCCTTACTTTAAAAGGGAAAACAGCCAAAAAATAAAACGTATATTGTGCCTTTATATAAACAATCAATATAAATTACTGAACTACTACACTGAACCAGAAGGAGGTTTTCTTGTGGATTTTCTTGTGGTTCCCTTGGGCCTTTGTTGTGATTTTATTTTTTTTAATTTATAAATTTATTTTTTACATTTATTTAACACCTTTTTTTTAAGTTTTATTCATATCTATCTTTCAGGTAGGAGATGCGAACTTCACTCGGAACAGTTTCATTATTGCAATATATGGTGCAAGTGCCCTAGAATAAATTATATTGTGTACTTCTGATGGGGGACATTTCTTATTTTATAAAAACACTAATCAGTATGGTATGATATACTAAGTCTATGGCAAATCATGCTGTAGAAGGTTCTGCATTTTCCTTGTTTGGAGGCAGAGTACAGAAGCCATCCCAACTCTAAAATAACAATTTTGCTGCCAGTAAGTCATTGCACCATTGTTTGACTACAGTGACATTCAAAATGGGCACAGACATGTAGCTTCTGTGATATTGCCAGACTAAGACCTCAGATGTAGGTGGTTTCAATTAACTAATTTACTAAAATTGGCCTCCTGGAAAAAAACCCACCAAACTTATTTCATAACAACAAATTCACTGGCTACCCTTTTTTTGTTGGGGGGAGGGGGGGAGGAGAGGAGGGGGCAAGAAAGGGGAAAGGAAAATGTGCACTACACTTGTAAGTGTTGTAAGTGCCCTCCCGAAAATGTTGTAAGTTTGCAAACTTCTCTCATGCCATATGAATGACATGGAGAGACCTCAACTTGCATGCAGGGAAAATTGGGCCACCAAAACTCAGCAAAAGCAGAGATCAAAACGCAGACTGCAAACAGCCAACCTACAGATGCAAATCCTTTACCAACTATGTGAATTCTCAATTTATGGAAATATGAAGTAAAAGGTCACCCCCTTGGGCATCAAAGACTTTTTATCAAGGAAATGGAACAAGAATTAAGGGAAAACAAATGTCAATGTCATGCCCAAAACCACAAAACATTTTTATTGCCAAAATTGCTTTGAAACTAACAGGGCCAGGCACATGATATCAGCTCAATATACTTCAGAGTTATGGATTGCAAGGCACCTAATTTAAGTAACAAAACATGAGGTACACATGGCTAGGTGTTTTCCTTCAAGTGACAAATAATGTGGACAACATGACATTGATAATATCAACTACAGGAGAGAGGGAACTGGGAAACTCTCCAGAAAACGCAGTAAAAAATGAATGACAATTAATAGTAGTAGCCAAAAGGGAAAATGAGATCCCCAGATTGTACATCCAATCTAGTAAGTTTTCAGACAACACAAAATTAGGAGAAGCTGTTGACTCCCTTGAAGGCAGGGAGGCCCTGCAGAGAGACCTCAAAAATTAGAGATATGGGCAATCACCAATCATATGAAGTCCAACAAGGGGACGTACCAGATCCTGCACCTGGGATGGTACAACCCTGGATGTTCATACAGACTGGGTAATGAGATGCTGAAAGCAGTTCCATGGAAAGGGACCTGGTTGAGGGCAACTTGAATATGAGTCAGCAGTGCCCTGGCAGCCAGGAGAGCCAGTCGTGTCCTGGGGACATCAGGCAAAGCATCACTAGGCAGTGGCCTCACCTTGAATTTCGTGGCAGTTTTGGGCACCTGTATCAGGGTGAGTTCAAAGGATGCCGAGACTGAAAACCAAGACACTGCTTAAAGCTCAAAAATAAACCCAATTATTTATTACAAAAGTGGCTAAGTAAATGGGAACCCAAGAGATGGGAAAGGAGTGAAATAAGCCCTCAGTGAAACCCCTACTCATGCAGGTGTGTTTTACGAGGTTGTCTTACTGACCCCAGGACAACCAGAATTCCCCATAGCAGAGGCTGCATCCTGGGAGGGTCAGCAGGCTCACAAAGATAGCGGGCGTCCCCGCAGA
>JAYRBT010000178.1:13149308-13292041 GCA_036023395.1 Myiotriccus ornatus
TGCTGCTTGGTTTTAGTTGGTGTTTTCCAAAGAAGAATTTGGAAAAGGCTTTTGCTTCTTGGTTTTAGTTGGTGTTTTCCAAAGAAGAATTTGGAAAAGGCTTTTGCTGCTTGGTTTTAGTTGGTGTTTGTTTTTTGGGCTTTTTTTTTTGTTGTTTGTTTTTAACCTCTATAGTTTCATCTTCATCCAGATAAAGCAGAAAACTTGAAATAGGCGTGCTAGAAAATATGACATCCTTTGGTAACTCAATTCATATTTTGCCAGTGTTTCATGGTTATTAAGCAAAAACTAAAATAAAATGGAAAATCTGAAGGGTTATGGCAAAAAATAATCACAGAATCACAGAATGCTTAAGGTTGGAAGAGACTACAGTGGTGTCATCTGGTCCAACATCCCAGCTCAAGCAGGATCATCCTAGAGCACATGGTAAAGGATTGTGTCCAGACAGTTCTTGAACATCTCCAGTAAGGAAGACTCCACAAGCTCTCTGGGCAATCTGTTCCAGTGCTTAATCACCTGCACAGTAAAGAAGCTCAGAGGGAATCTGCCCATTGCCTCTTGTCCTATTTCTTGGCTACACCAAGAAGACCCTGGATCCATCTTCTTGGCACCCCCTCCCCCCTTCAGATACTTATAGATATTGATGAGGAATAAAAAGAACTCTAATTTTATGGAATAAAAAAAAGTCATATAAATTTTGCTGCATCTGAGCATAAAACTTCCACAGTTACCCAAAGGTACAAAACCAGGTTTTGGTATAAAATTTTTAGTAATTTTCTCATGCCAATTTTGCTAACATAAGAAAGCAAGTACCGAACCTTCCATTCAAACCAATTTATGGCACCTAAAAATATCAAACGGACCTCAATAAAACTTTCATTTAAAGTTTTTTAAAAGTGTAAAAATAATTTGGTAAAGGTCTGGTAAATTGCAGTAAAGGTGAAAAAAATCTGTTACCTTTCAATATTTTCACCAAATGCTACTGCATTTCTGTGGATTGCACACACATTTAGTCAAACAAGATAGTACCTACAAGTAATTTCTCATAACTTCGCTATGTAATGTCTCAGGTATTTATGTGGTCAGCCCTAAATTCCCTCTCCTTATATACTGACCTTTGATTTCTGAAGCCCATTTCAAAGCAGAGGTTCTGTAACTGAATTTGAAGACTTTTCTCCAGGTAATAACATTGCAGTTTTCCCAGTACTCAGCTTCTGCTTTTATATCACTCTATTTCTTTCCATTTCCTCATTCTAGATACCACAGAAAATCATCCCAGTGATAATTCTGTCTCCTTTCATTAGACAGTTGCAGATTCTTTTTTGGCCAGTAATACACATTATTTTCACTTTTCTTCAAGAGTTGTGTCTGCCAGGCCCTGCATTATTTTCTTTTTTTACTTATTCTCCAGCTGTTTCTGGATATCAGTACTGAAAGATGTGGGTGATTCTCCTATGCTCTTGCATATATACACAGTACTTAATTACTCACAAATGCATTGCCTCCCATCCAACCAACACTCTTCCTGTCACGTAGCAAAGACAAAACAAGTATCTTTTATTTAACTCTTTTATTTCTGCAAAGGCAGTTTTCCTAGGCATCTAACCATTTTTATTAAAATATATTGAACTCCTAAAAGACTACAGTTATTTTTCAGACAAGTTGCTTCAGTTATTACAACATTCAGATCTCCACTTATGGATGGTAAAATAAGGGTTACATCATGTCCAGTCCCCAACTGCTTTTCTTTTCCAGTCCTACCATATAGTGAACTTCTAATTTTACTATTTATTCTCACACATCCTGGGGAATGTCATGACACAAACATCTACTTTCTAGGGTGGTCTCTGTGAATCTATTTATACCATTCACCTTTTCCTAAAATTTTAGCCTGCATTGTTTTCAAGATTAATACTATTTTTAGCCTGTTTAGTTCTCTTGTGTCCTCACAAATAATGTTCCCCATCATCAATAAAGATCATAAGAGGCTCGCAGCATCACTCAAATCTTGCATTAAGGACTAGAATGTCAAGTGATAGAAGTGATGGAACTAGTGTGGGTCTGGCAGAGACAGAGAGCTACAGTACTGGACTAAGCAAACGCCATGAAGACAAAAGATTTTCAGGCAAATCCAAGGGACCTATAATTAAACAAGTGTAGTTTGCACTGCTTTGGCATACAGAAATACTGAAATGGGTATATGGAAAAGCACAGGAGCACAGAAAATTTAGGCAGCATCTGCGATTTCACAAGATGATCCATTCATCTTCTCACCATTTATTTCTACTTTCCCTTGGATATAAGTGAAGAATTCAACATGCAATTCACACTCAGTTCTTGTTCATCCAAATGACATCCAATCACTCTAGCAGGAAGCACATAACTTAGTCAAATTGTGATATTATCTTACTTCTTGCTTTGTGTGTACAGTTGTTCTGGGAATTGCATCCAGCAGAAGGTAGTAGAGAATTGAATCACATCTCTTTCATTGCTCAATTTGAATTTCATGGTGTATGCCATGTGGGTAAATACCTAACATCTCTCAGAAAACTACAATGGGATAACTCCTTAGGGAGATTAAGTCATTACCCTCTTACAGTGATTACAGCATGCCTGTGAAAGCTTAATCCAAATGGCAAGACACTTTTTCCTCAGCAATTACTAGGATATAAAGAGACAGAAGATCAATGTTTGTATTGATGCTCTTTTATAAAATTTACATTTTTATCTTATTGTAAAGACCTGTGCTTTTTCATTTGCTTCAGAATCCAGTCTAACTTTTAGTATCCAAACTACTTGTTGTGGTTTAGTCCCACAACAGGCACTCCCTCCCTCCATCCCCTTTGTGGGATGGGAACGAGAATCAGGGTAAAATAAAGGTAAAGCTTAAGGGCTGAGATAAGAACACTTTAGTATTTGAAACAAAGTCAAATATAATAATAATAGTAATGAAAAGGAGAGAGGAATAAAACCTCTGGACTGACGCACAGCCAGTCCCTCAGCAGTGATTGGCCCCTCTCAGCCACCCTCTCCCCTGTTCATACACTGAGCAGGACATCCTCCGCTATGGAATATCCCTCTGGTCAGTTCAGGTCAGCTGTCCTGGCTGTGCTCCCTCCCAGCTTCTTGTGCACCTGCTCAGTGGCAGAGCAGGGGAAACTGAATGGTCCTTAACTTAAGAATAAGCACAACTTAGCAAAAAACTAAAACATTACCGTGTTATCGACATTATTCTTATGCTAAATCCAAAACACTGCATAGTACTTGCTACTAGGAAGAAAATTAACTCTATCCCAGCTGAAACCAGGACACTATGTTAGACTTTTAGGTAAACTTTTGAATATTTTATTAAATGCTCAATATGTTGCATCTTTTATAGGCATCATTGCTAAAAAGTGGAAAAAATTATTTGTGAAATACAGAACCTTTTTTTTTTTACTGTGATAATAGGTAAAAGTACCAGAAAAAAGTCATGAACTTTTCTCTTGATTCAAATGTTGCCTTGGTATGATAAAGTTTTTAACTATCCAGGGTATTTTCAAGATTGAGAAAGCTCCCTTCAAAAGTTTGGATTGTAATCTGGGAATTTTTGCAAGAAAATATTAACAAGACAACAGGTCATGAAGTTTTGTATCAATTTTAAAAAATGTTATTCCAAATTCAATTTTTACTGTTCATTAATTTAATTGTTTTAAATCTTCATTCCTTGCATTTTAATGCTACTGAACCTGATGGTATTGTATTTAATGTTTTAAGAACTTACTTTAATTAAATCTTTAAATAGTTCTGAAAATTTCAAATGCTACATTAGAATTTTCATTTTTAAAATAGAAAATGAGGACAACAAATACACTCCTAGAAAAAGTTCAGTTTTCATTCACTTTCTAAACCAAGCGTACTTAAGTATCCAGCTTTTCTGCAGCAGCATTTAGCTCTAGCTTGATCAAGTTCTCTGTTCCACAGCACATACACAGTATGGTAAGTTGATCTGTACATAAGCAGTAGGTCCAGACTTTAAGTGTTAATTTTATAGCACATTTACAGAGCTAAGTCTTGGCCCATTCATGAAGGGCTCCTGGGAAAAAGACTAGCCAGGAACAGGCTGTCACTGCCAGAACAATTCAGGCTGCAGCATGCCAGCATTGGAGGGGCTCCTGAGAAAGGGAGCAGCCAGAAACAGAACAGAGGATGGACAAGTTGGTCTAGCAGGCCGCATATGGCTGGAGGCATCGTATGGGTACCCCTGCTGGAAACCGTAACACTCTATAAGCTTCATAATATAAGCACTATTACATTCATAGTGGAATGCATCACACTGTCTTTATTCCAGATGCTGCTATCTATTTCAGGTCAAGCAGGGAAGGGTACAATATTTCTTTGACAATTTATATACAGATCAAAACCATAAAAAACTAGTAATAAACATGATCCTTAATAACACTTTTCCCATTCATTTCTTGTACGAATGAATGTCCAGAAAGTTCCTCCTCACTTTCCAGTGGTGATGGTTGCAGTATAAAATGAAACTACAAATGCCTCATCTGACCATTCTTTCTTGCAAAAGAAAAGTGCCAGTCGTGGCTCCTGCTTAGCTGGATGATAGAAGGTGATAATCTGTTCTGGAATGTCACACTTAATATCTACTTTGGGTGTGATAAGCACTAAATTCCAAGGAGATTAGCATTGTAGAATCCACTAAAAGAAAACTTTGCTATTGCAAGAGGGAAGCCCAAGGATAAAATTAATAAAAACATATAGAAACATTTTGTAAAATCATCAATTTTTACTCTAATCCATGTTTCCTATCAGCAAGCTTCTAATAAGCTTCCACACAGATGAAATTTCTACCAAATGATGCAGTGTTTTCTGAAAATTTGCTACTTGCCATGATGTAAAAGAGCAGCAGTCATGAAATTCATAGTGACCAAGCTGATGTGTAAGAAGTTGCTGTCTAAAAGACCTATAATACAACTATTCATTTTATGTTCTTCTAAAAACAGTCCATATATTGTCTATAATCTTCATATTGACACACTGACAGAAATCAATCTTGAACACAGAGTTATTAAGTTCTTCAGAAGTCAGTTCAAATGATTCAGCTCAGGCAAAATGTTCAGAGAAAGACTAAGAGCCTGGGAATCCAAGTCTCAGAGGGGCAGCCTAGTGGCCCATTTCTACATGGACAGTTTCTGACCATAGTTGGATCGCACTGCGTATCACAGTGGTGCTGTTTCCAAATCTTCCTAGATGAAAAAAAATTGTCATTTGAAACAGATAGGGAAAATGTAGGATAGAATGTCTGAGTCCAAACTGATGAGACACAAGCATTAAGCTCTGGTCTAACAAAGACTGAAGGAAAAAACAGTTCAGTTGGAATACACTAATTGACTTAAATGGAATAATGGGAGGAAAGATTTATTCTTTTTCATAGATTACAAGAAGAGGGAATGTGAAATCATAGACAAATTTTATGACTTCAAACATGTTTATTGAAGATATTCATCTCTTATTGTCTAAGGGCTACATTAAGGTTCATATTAGTAAGGGCACAGCATCTTCATGCAGACAGATAACAAAGATAAGTCCATGCTATGGAAATAATAATAGCATACAAAGCTACAGGTGGGATAACATGAATTATCTGAATATTCCAGAATGGATATAGAACATGGCAAAGTTGTTGATATGACAACTCATCAATATAGTGGAATTTTTCTGATAAAGGGGAACATATGAAAATCCCCTCAAATAACAAGGTCAAATAAATTTAAAAAAAATGGAGTACATCTTTAAATCATATCTAGTCATCATCATCAATCTAAAAACTCATTGTCTTCAATTAAAAATAAATACCAGCCACAGGAGATACTTTATCACATCCAAATTTTAGCAGGCAATATACTAAACACTGCTGGCAAGCCACAAGGAAGGAAATGTATCTGCAAAGGACAGTGAACTTTGTGAGACAGTAACTGTCTGCTACTCTTCTGATTGATTTATATCTGGATTCTACTTCTCAGCATATTGTTGAAAATGTTGAACTTGCAATTGCCCAGTTCCTTGTGTCACAGATCACTTAATTATGGTAGTGCAGAGGCAAGCAGGAGGACTAAGAATACAGTGTGTACATACATCATGATACTTACTACTAGTTGTAGAAGCAAATACATATTCAATCATTATGCAAAGGCTTCCAGTCAGGAATGGAGAGATGTAGGAGATGGAATCAGAAAACAGAAGGAAAAAGATTCTCTCTAATGAAAGATTACTGACATTCTGCCACTAATTATTAACGTGAAAATATTTCACAGGAGCCCACAGTAAAAATATAGAGCTTTTTTTTTTTCTTAAATACACTGAATTAAAATTTAATGCCTGAAAGAAAAGTTCTTCCTGAACAGAAATCAGATCTCTCTAAATTTTAGTTTCTTCCTTGAAGATTAATAACTCAGTTTAGTATTTCCTGCACTTATTGATGGAAACTCATGTTAGAAATATTCACAGCATAAAGTCAAGATTTCCTATAATGTCCCAAATTAGTTGGCTACCACAGGTTTATGGATTATTAATGCATCTCCTGTTGGCATTATGCCTTATACCATTTTTCATTGAAATATTAAACCAAATTCAATCTTTTCTAGAGTTTTAGTAACATAAACCTTGCAAACAGCATTAACCCCTGTTCCAAGAGTCTCTCATTCAATAAGTCTTTTAGGCATATGCTTAAAATCATCCATATTCAGCAAAAGACAAAAGCACCTAATGGAATTTAAGTGACAGTTCAGATGTTTTGCTGAATTAGGGTAAGTAACGTAATTGCTCCTATTAAATAAAAAAATGTTTCACAATATGCGGATTAGCTTTTAAATAATGATATTTACATTAGTGAATTGAATTCAGATTTTTTTGATTGAAATAAATAATTTAGATAGTTAAGTATAAACATTCATGACTATTCTTGCAACCAAGAATTAAGACTTTTCATGTCATTCAGGCAAGACTATAGAATTGAATACAAGGCGGAAATTTTTCCTAATATAAACTCACTGCTAAAAAATCTCATATCACAGTTAAAATTCTTAGTGTTACTAAGCTTTCTAGATCATCAACAAGGACAATTAAATACAACAGAAGTAGTTATCTATGTTTTGTTGAACCAGAGTACCTGATCAGATTAACTAAGAAAATACAGATAACACACATCACAAATATATATATAGCCACAAAACTTAGCCTCTCATTCCCTGTGAAAGGCCCGGTAAAGTACTAATATAGTTAGAAACCTTTAGCTTAATTATAAAATTGAATAAATATTTCTTTCTATTTTTATGCTCCCCGTTGTTATTCTTATGCAATAATTATTATTTTATGGTTTACAATTAAGAATTGCAATATGAATATATTTTATAAATAATAGCATTTTGCCACTTTCACACTCAAAAATCTGAAGATACTAGCAAAGAGTTTGGAGAGGTTAAATTGCTATCCTAACAATCTCTCCCTGATGAAACAAAAAGGCAGCCACATTCCTTCCAGATGTGCAATAAGAAGAGAAAGTCACTCTCTTCCCAGAGGATGCAAGAACTCAGAATTTCAAAGGCTGATGCCAGGAAGCCTTGCCAGATATACTTCACAAAAAAAGTTTGATAAATTATTATGCTGAACATCAACTTTTCAGATAAATGACTGAAAATAAACTAGTTTATATCTCAATGGAGACTATAAATTTCCTTTTTGCTTTGGGAACTCGAAGTATGGAGAAAGCTGTTGACCATTCCACCTTTCACTGAACTTACAAAATTTTACTAAAAATCTGTTGCTTTCCAAATCCCCTTTAACTGTGTCTCAATAAATTTAGTCAGAGAGGAAAGATATCCACAAAAATTCTTACGCAACACTATGAAAACTGATTTGTAAACTGCCTGAATCTGTACAATCTGTAAGACGGAAATCACTGATCTGCAACATTAAGCACATAACTAACAATTTCTATGGGACTTCAAGAACAAAAAGAAACGAAGCTGCAAAACACAGTTCCAGTGTTGATTATCACAAATATAAACAAATCTGATTACAACATGGGTTGTGAATAAATATTGACACGGATTAAAGTTATTTAAAAATCAGCAGTGTGGTAACTTTTCTCTGAAAAAATCTTCTGTGATAAAGCAGAAGCAACAAATAAGAAGCTTTTAATTTCTCAACCATGAAAATTCATCTTGCGCTTTTGGGTATAGGAAAACCTAACCTCCACTCTGTAGTCCTAGTATCTACATACAGTAACATGTCTCTAAATGAAGAAAGGCACAAAGTATTTTTATTTTTGACTGAGGAGGAAAAAATAAGAGAGAACTTTCAAGCTTGTTTTAAGAATTGGCCAGCAATCACACAGCTTCATTTTGCATGCCTACCGTGATCAAAAATTATTTCTTACTGAACAGAACTGAAATAATTACAATTTCAGAAAAGACTTCAGAATCACCTATGAAAGAGTCAGAAGGAATACGAAAAAAAATACGGTCAAGGACAATCTAAATGTAAGGTACTTCTTCCAAATAGTGCAGACTTATTATGTTTCTGCCTTCATCTTCCTCCTCTTGTCCCCTACATGCTCCTTAATATTTCTGGTATTATTCAAATTACTTAAATAAAATTTGTACATAAGAAACTCCTTTGGCTAAAAACATGAGGGCTTCTTACTGCATTTCTTCACTGGCACAAAATCTGAGAAAAGCCTCAAGGTGCAAATGATCTGCAGTCTATTTAACATCATGGTTATTTATTTTTATGGGCACTCATTATTACTCTTTACCCTAAATTATAGGTACATTCCTGGCTCCATTTCCCACTGTTCTGTAATCTTTATAATAATATGGTTTTTCAGATTTCCAAATCTTCCTCAATACCTCATCAATCAAAAATGCATGTAACATCCACTAGCTGTTATACAGGGCAGAGAGAGCAAACTATGGAACCACAGCTTGGAGAACAGATAAAGACTTTACTCATATCCCGGGACTGGGATACATGCCATAGGCTTTGGTAGCATTTACTAAGAAAACCTGTTTTGCAATATCTTAGAGTCTTTGCATACAAACTGATATGCACTGAATTAGTGTTTAAATACCACCACCCCTATTTTATTATGGATTATGTGCTCAACTAGTTCTGTCAAGTTTAAAACAGTATGCCATAATTTTGACTAAATCTAAGCCCATGCACCTTTTTCTATGGAAACAGTATTACAAGCATGCCCATTTCTCCTATCACAGAAAATTTTCATGAATATTTTGATAAACAGCTGTTATAATAGTTTATAGTCATAATAGCATCAGCTTCAGGAAAGAAATGACACAGCATCAGAAGTGATGTCGTAACAATTATTTTTGTGGAAAATTCAGAAAACTAGTTTGTGATTTTTGGGCTTACTGGACAGGAAAATATTTGTGCTTTGATGAAAAAGCTCTTGGCTTACTACTCATCTACCCATTAATGCTGAGCTGGGCTGCTGCCACT
This sequence comes from Myiotriccus ornatus, assembly GCA_036023395.1. NCBI lineage: Eukaryota > Metazoa > Chordata > Aves > Passeriformes > Tyrannidae > Myiotriccus > Myiotriccus ornatus. The sequence goes on from JAYRBT010000178.1 coordinate 13,158,825, forward strand.
ATCTTTACAATACCTTTAGAAAGGAGTGGGTTTGATGATAAAGTATTGCTGCTTTCCTAAAACTGTGTTTTGTAATTGCTAAAAAGAAAGTCTGTTCCAAAAAAAAAGGGTCCTTTAGTAAAATAAAAGTATTTTTAATTACACTATATCACATACGCAAATGAAAATAATTAATTAAAATGCAAATTGTACATCACCAAAAAACAAAACAACCCAACAATCCACTACAGATTAAATTCTCCTAGAAAAATCTTTAGGATTTAGAAAATACTAATCTCTATAGACTACTTGGAAAATTGTAGCCTATCTGCATTGAAGGCTCCTTGATATGCTCAGCAAGATAATGATGTCAGATGCCCATCACTATTAATCCTCAACTGCCTGTCTAGATCTCCTCTCACCTGTTACTTTTGTTTATTTTACACTTCATGATATTTATTCATCAGGATTAACACCTTTGTATTGAACTACACAGGCTTCAATGACCATGTGATACTTCTGGCCATGCTTAACTATGGGAAGTCTTTTTATGGGAAATCTTAAAAGATACACAAATACATTGACAGATTGCAAACATAGAAGATAAGTGACATGGGCAAGTCAGAGTGATCCAGGCAGGAGAACTAACCCTTGATACCATGAAAACACACACTTTGTACATAGCAGTAATAAAGGACATATCATTAAAATTACCTAGGAAGCATGCAGGCCTCTGACATAAGTATTTTCATTAGCTGGGGTGTTCTAGTTATTAAATCTCTGGTCCAAGAACTAGGATACCTTAAAACCATACTTAAACATTTTGTCTTAACCACTACACACGGTGCTTTCTGCCTTACCTTCTCAAATATAAAAGTAAGGAAAACAGTATTTTCTTTCTTTTATTCACTGCCTATCTTGTCCATTTAACTAAGTAAATGCATTGGGCCATAACTTCTTACTACACATATGCTTGACAATGGGCCCATAAAAGACTTCAACATTCTCAAGGTGACAATACAGGTGTAAGAGAAAAATGCTCTTGTTTATACATTCATAAGGAGAAAGCAGAACATCCTCAAGGACAGTAAGGAAAACAGGAGTATCCTCAACTTTTCTCCAAAGCAGCATATATTTCATTAAAATTCTTCCTGTGTTTTAGTAAGAAACATTGACTTTTTAGTAAACATGTCATTTACATCACTAGCACAATAAAAATATATAAACTTGGTAAGGCCCGCAATAATGCTGCTGTAAAAGCAGCATAAATTCCTTTGGGCTTCCCCCCCACCCCCCTCTTAGAACCACCTTTCTGATGTTAAACAGAGGGAAAAAAAGGTGGGGAGAAGGGACACGACACAACAACAAAAGACGGCAATTCTGTCACGAGCTTCAGTTAAGTAACCCTTGCCTATTACGCTCACCTGAGTAGAGGATGCATATGACATGTTATTTTCACAAACATTCAGATAGATAGATTCTGATCCACCATGGGCTGAAGTCAAGAAAAGGAAACACATCCCATGAGCAGAATTACTAATTCTTTCTCTAAACAAATACAAAGACGGGAGACGGCAGGTGCCAGATCCTTAGTTAATTGTGCCCCAAGGCTCTAAAGATCCCTGCCTTATGACATTAGATCAAGCTCTCTTCTTTCCCTGCTTTCAAAATTCCTATTCTTTCAAGCTTATTCACTTGCTTAGCCAAGCTCCAAAGATTATTGCATTGTAAGTGCCCAGAGACACTCTACATAAAAGTTACTTCATAAATGCAGATCACTTTGTTAATCAGAATATCTTTACTCCCTCTGGCTTGCTATCCAAAGCAGCCCTTCCAGCCTTTCCCAGCACTCCTGGTTGTTTGTTTGTTATGTGCTAAGCATCAAGGCAACAACATATGAAAAAATTACCTTAATAAACTTCATTCAACTATGCAACAAACATAGAAAACATAGAAGGAGGCTTTAAGTCAGTTGATATTCTGTAATTGCTCAAAAGCACAACCAAACTCATCAAATGCAACCCTATTATTTCCTGGATTATACAAGCAACCTGCGTGATTGTCCTTACAGTTCCTCCTGCTTTACCTACTCAGATGTGATTTCTTTCATGTCTGTAAGAGACAACACTCAATTCTGCTTGTCTAGGCTTCTCACAGGGTATTAGAGTTACATGAGGGAAAAGGTAAAAGCGTGAGCTGACTAATGAAATCTGGGAGAGTGCACTTTTTGTCTAAATATTGGAGTGATTGTCAAGGAGACAGAAGCTCTGACCGTATTTCATTATCAAATTATGATTGTCATTGTTCATAGACTAAAAGAAATCTGACAGCCATCCTGAGATTTAACATTCTTAAGTATCTTTTCAATGACATATTTCTGTGCATTTGATTACTGAAATTACAACATGATCTATTTCACATTGCCCCCCTTTCCCTTTTAATTTAAACATGTTATCTATCAAGCTCTCATTAGAGAGGTTAAATCTCATCAAGCTGTTCTTAAGCATCTCAAAGTCTATTTTCAAATCAAGAACCACCAGAATAGTAGTACTGGTGATAATCAATCAAAACATTTAAACTACTTTAAAAGAGTAGCAGAAAGATTGCATATGTCTTGGATAGAATTCACCCATAAGCTTTCATTTAGTCAGTTGCCATGTAGAGTTTGGTAAACAAGATCAAAATACACAAAAATCAATATTTGGATGAAGGCATTGTAGTATTTATAACTTGGCACTACAGGAAAAGTTCATACTTATGAAGAAGTAATTCTGAGTTACTCTCCTAACATACTGTCAACAAACTTTTAAACTATTTGGGGTTACACTTCAGTAATGTGATACAAAACTGAAATATTTTCTACCTGTGGTGCTCAAAAAACTCTCTGCCCAGTTTATGTGTTTTGCCTATAGGAGAGGGAATTTTACATGCTTCCACACTGACCTAAATTTGCTTCCCAGATGCCTGAGCTTAGTAACAAGGAATATAGCTGTAGCTTAGTGAGAAGGCAGGGAAGCGCTACAGGGCCGAAGGGGCCTCCCTCAGCTCAGCAGACAATAGCTGACTAATACAGAGAACATATTACACATATGCATACATACAACCTCTCAAAGATTTTAAATATATTGTACACAAATACTGCTCAGCAATTGATTTGGAATGAATTTATGAGAAGTATCAACATAGCAATAACTCACCACATATGACATCATAACCTCTACATGTATACGTATCTTGTTTCCCCTCTCCCTCAACATTTCATTACCCTACAAGTGAAGACTTGGCAGAAAATCTGAAAAGCCTCATCATATATCCAGCCACATGTGCATGGCTAAAACACCTGCAGGTAGTTGTTTTAAAGCAAAGACATGTCTAGCATGTGCATGGATTTCCTCCCTGTAATATGTGCAGGTTTAACTACAGCCAGGGGGAGAAATTACCTAGAGATTCCCCTCTTGTACTAACATATTTGCTTCCAACACAGTATGTCTGACCCACAGATCAGAGAAACTATTCCCAAGACTGACTGAAAAATCTTTTCTATTAAGCTCATGAAATCTGGGAATGGACAAGAAATAAAATTCAGATGTCTTTCTTATTAGGAAACTATATAATAGCATCTGGAAAAAAAAAAAAACTAGATTTATCTGAAAGTCCACAAATTATGGCAGTTCAAAACACTTACAAACAGGAATTAGATAGTTTCATTTGAAAGTTTAGAAAAATCTTCCAAACCCCTGAAGAAAAATCAATAAGAAAACAAGTAAAAACATCAGGTAGCGTATGTGCTAGTTCCTTTACTTAAAAGAGTATAAATGTTAGCTCAACCATCCATATTTTGGTTTTTGCTTTTCATTTCACTCTATGATCCATCACCATACTTATAAAATACTTCCCATGAAAGGTAAAGTTAGTTTGAACTTCACAGATCAGAACTTGTGGTTGCACCTTCGTTTATTTAAAAGTGCTTTCTGAAGCAGGTCCCATTAAGATTCAGTGTTATCAGAATAATTCTGTTTGAATTTTAAGTAACTCATATTACATAAGGTAAAATAGTTATATAGACTTCAAAACTGGACTTCTTACTGCCAAGATCCTACTTTAGGAATCGGATGCCATTTGCCTTCCCAAACTCTCTGAGATTGAAATAATGTACAACTTTTTAGGCAACTTAGAAACTGCAGAATGGCTCTACATTTGGTCTTTCACATTCAAACCCTGAACCAACTCCAGAACTTCACAGTAGCTGTATTAATGCTTGACTTTTCTTGCCTGTGGTAGTGAAAACCAGAACAACAGAGTAAGGCTTGACTCCCTGGTAAAACACGGTAGCTCCTTTAGGTGGTACATTTACAAAGTATGATTTTAGATCTTAAATATTAATCTGTCAGGGAAATACCATCCGGATGCACGATTTAAGGTTACAAGTGCTTGTGAAATAAAAATTCCTTTTCTTACACAGATCTCACACTCAGTGCATTCCCAGCTACCATATCATAACTCAGCAAGTTGGCACCTATTCTCAGTGGTCAAGTCACTACTAGAACTCTTTCAAATTTTCTTTGCACTCTGCAAAGCGCATCTGCTCTTTGCAGTTTTTTCTTTCTTTATTTACTAAACTGCTATCCATATTTTAGCTTCTTGTGGGAACAACTTCTGCCTGAATTATGGTTCCTGTGTCTTCTTAGTGAATGCCATCTACAAATCTTGCTATATATTTTAACTAGTTCATTTCATCCAGAAATTTCATCTGAGGGGCAATTTCTCTAAACATGCAGACAGAAGGAAAAAAAGAAAAAAAAAAAAGCATACACGAGTTGGCAGGATAAGAGAATCTACAGGCATTAAAAATATTTCAAACATCCTCTACTTTGTAGCATCTCCTGATGTTCTAATTCTTCTCATGATGTTCTCGTGATGTTCTAATTTGTCTCATTCTCTTCTTAATAAAGCCATTATACTCCTTTATAACAAACAGATTTTTCTACCCAAAAAAATAGTTCAGCTGACAGTTTCCCTTTCACTTTATTATTAAACTCACCTTGGTGAAAGAATTACTTTTTATACTGACAGAATGGAACAATAGTGAAAAGAAAGCACTGCAATGATTAACAGAAAAGGGACTCTTATAGCTATCCTCCACATTTCTGCTGCCATTGTTATCTGGCATCAGATTACAAGGCAGAAGCAAACTTTACATACCCAATTATCAGCTGAGTGGATGTCTACATATTTCCTTTTTACCTTACTGTAATTTCACCTGGTATTTTTTCTTGACATATAATTTACTTTACATCAGTAATGGTTGGCATTTGACAGCACCAAATTGCTTCTGAATGATCTAATAGTTTATATTTAATCTATTTATCTTAAAGTTACTCTCTTTTCTCCTCTCAGGAAATCCATCATTCACTGCCTTTAAGAAGGAAACAATCTGCCAAGTTAATTAGTTAGGTGGATTTGGGAGGGGTGGTAGGGTGCGTTTGGTTGATTTGGTGGGGTTGTTTTTTGCCAGCCTTTTAGTTGATTCCAACTCTTCCCTCAGGGATTATTTCTGTTGAACCCACTCCTTTTATTCACAGAAATAAAATTTACTGTTGAGACTGTTCCTACTCACAGTTCAGCAAAAATACCAGCCTCACTCCTATGAGGAAAAGGTAGAGATAGGATAGATAATGTTTTTCTAAGCACATCTGATTAAATACAATGCTAAAGCTACTACAGTTGCCTCTACTGCAGGGGAAGCTACATTAGTGTGGGGAAATCCCACATGTTAGCATGGTAGCCTTATAATTTTGGTACACACATATTCTAACTCCACTTAGGCAAGACATGAACACGATTTTAGTTCTCTATTAACTGTGAGAAGCCATGTATAGTACTGCAAATGGTTTTGAAAGAGCTAACTTGGGCCAAGTGCTCTTTGCACATCACTGTAGGTGGCCTGACACTGAGCAAAAGAAAACAAATTCAGAGATTCCAGTCTTCTTTGGTCTTCTGATGTAGACATCACAAGGTTGCTTGCAACCCCTCTGTATAGCATTCCAGTGAAAGAATTCATATTCACTAGCTTTATATTTTTTCAGCCTAGTGGGCTAAATATCATCATTACAAGTGGTAGGCATTGTAACAGAACAGCAATACAAATCTGTTTCACTTGAGAAGCAAAGCCTATGGTTCCTTAGGTTTTATAACGCTTAGTACAAAGTCACTGAATTTTTCCAATGCTTCACTATGTGATTTTAGGAGTCTATTTTCCCCAGTGGCACGCAAGTACTAAAATTGCACTGGATTGCATTTTGCTCTCAGTGGGTGGGAAAGTGCATACTCAATAGGTTATTTTCCATTCTGTATTTCAGTTTTATGCAGCCACAGGTGGGGGGTCTTTCAGGTGGTTGCCTGGGTTTACTAGGCACTTTGGAGTCATAGACAAGCTTTCTTAAAAGGGTCTTACAAAACATATCAGTGTTGTCAATCACACAGTAAAAGAAATTCATTCTGTGTAAATAGAAACAACTTTCAAAATATCTCCAACTGTAAAAGGCACAATGAATATCAACAAAAAAGGGATCAGCCATCCTCTGTTTGGTAAGGGACACAAAACAATTGCACTTGTTTATACTTATTGTTTACCTCTCTGTCTCCTCCCTTTCTTCTCCCCAGGTGTGATCTCTCTGCTTAAGGGCATACAAAGCTAATGAAGGATGTCATGGTGCTTCCTATCATTTACTTCTCTAACAATAAGGTTACTAACAGACCACAAAAGTATCACAAAACAGGAAAAAAGGGGAAGTTGTCAACCTACTTATCATTTGCTTTCAGAGCTCTGAAAGGAACTTTGATCAGCAAACGTATCATTAGATCATGAATACAGATATTCATATCCAATAAAATGTTGACAGCTTTCCCTTCTTGCATAAAATCATGCAATGAAATCCTACAAAGTTACCCCTTTCTTTCCTGGAGTCAAAATTAAAGAAAAGAACCTTCACTCACTTCTAGTAGAGTACACACTCTGAACAATGAAATGCAAAATACATTGCACCTTTTTGGCTGTTCATAGCTTGAAAGAAATATACGTTACAGCAAGACGTGCACACTGTAAAGGAGCAACACACAAGGGGATAAAATAGTTTCACTGCTTTTATGCAGATGGCTGCCCTTCTGACTGTGAAGGAAATTCTACCCCTCCTCCTAGCTCCCAGCCCCACTTTTAAAGCAGGATTCTACATGGTTGACTATGAGGGAATTAATACTTGTTCTGATGACACCCATGTCCTCTTCATTCAGCTCAGTAATACCAACTGTAGGACAGTGCCTAAAGTTATGTAAGCATCCTCTCCTACTAAATAGTCTTAATCCTCAGAGAAATGCAGCCCAAAATGGAATGGCCAAATTATTTTAATCTTGAGAAATAAGACGAATAGTGAACAATATTTGGATGCAGTACTACTTTCTGTGTAGAATGCCATTTTCTTTTTCTCAATAGAGGGCTCAGCTATCTACAACTGAGATGTAAAAACTCACAAATAAGATTCTATGTCCTGTATGTTCAAAGGCATTTGTGCATCTGAAATGGTAGCAGCCCATTAGACAAATTAGTTTTCATAAATAATAATCCTGGTCTGTAGAATATTTTGTGACCATACAATAACATCTCAGATGACAGCAAGCAGTTTTGTCCGCAAAAGCAAGAATCTCTTGAAATTTTCCTCAAAAAATTCATTAAATGTAACAGTGAAAATATGCATTTCATTACAGCTTCTAATTTCAATGAGAAAACACTATCTTTCACATTTCCAACATTTGCTACACAGAACCTTAGCATGGGGCAGATATTTACTGCCTCTGGAACTAAAACATGCTCATATAAAAGAATATTCAAATAGAACATGCAATGTAAAGATTTTTTTCCTTTTTGTTTCTTTAACCAAGAGTATAAAGCTTTATCCTGTCTATGTATTACAGAACAGTAAAGGCTGTATGGAATATAGCAACACGTGTCTATATGTTATTAAAAACAGTAAATTTCCATTTAAACAAGGACTACAATCTGTGCACTAAACACTCATTAATGGTTATGAATCAAAATAAAGGGGGGGACTTGCAGCAGGTGTGCATATCTATGAATTTCAAGACATTGTAAAACTGTCTGTAGCCAACAGCTTCATCATTTGGCCTTTCTAAGCTTGGAGACAGGCAATTTTTCATGATTTTACTATTTCTGGCCAACCAAAAATTTTTTAATTAAATATACCACATGATTCCAGATGTTTGTTTATTTGTTTCAGTGAGGCCATAAAAATGCCTGAATGATAAAATTGGAGGACTCCTGCAAAAACAGGCTAGACTGGAGTGCTAACTAAACATGGGGATCTCTCAGGAGACTGTATTTGCACAGCACTGGTGTGCTTTGAACCCAGTTTCTCTGAAAGAGCTGTAATACTGTGTGTGGTTCATGACTGGACTTCTTTAATGTAAGAGATAAGGCCAAGCGGCAAATTTACTAGACTTTTTTTGATTGCCAGTTGTAGGCACATTTTGTCATTAGTTCTCCTGAGTATCTAAAGAAGATTTGAGATAGGTTTATGGTTTTGGATCCCAAGTTTCCACTTAAAGAAGCCAGTGTGTTCTATGTTTTTCTGCCACTTTATAGTCATCCTGCTTGGAACTTAAGCATTCTTATGGTTTCTTACTGCCAGCATGACAAAATGAGCTATGTTGAGAAATATCACTCTCTAGTCTAACCAAAAATATGAAGAGACATTTTTTTCCTCATTAGTCATATTCCCTCTGATTTGACAGTTCTGTGGGTGACTTGGGCCTAGACTGCTAGATTAGCTTTGGCAAATATGGAAAATTACAATGAAAAACCTCCGAGTGGAAAACAGTCAGGTCTTTAACAGTCAGACTGGGGAATGTGCACTGTAGAAAAATTAAAATCCCTATAATATTTGGGAAAAAATGTTGATAATTTTGAATGGGTACCTGAATCTTAGACATCTAATTCCTATTAGATGCAGAATGGGAACTTTGTGTGCAACATCTTAGATATTTAATAATATTTTAATCTAAATTTGATTAAGCAGTTAATTACTCTCTCTTTTTCCTTTAAAATCTTCTTGCAGAGAAACATGAGCATTTTATTCCCACAGAGACATAGCACACCAGGAAGTGATCCTCCTAGAATTTACTTCTGGTCAGCTTGATCACACCCCTTTGGTTTGCTTTCAAACCACAAGAACACAGAGAAGCCTCACAAATTAAAATATGCTGTCATTTAAAACTAAATCAACTTTCTGGCCATCAAGAAAGACTTTACACAAAACTGCAAGTCACTTTATATATCATCCCCACCTCATTCACCCCAGTGTAGTTTCACATGACTAGTTGCTCTCATCACTGTAAATATACAAAAAGATAACAATACATTTTTATGCTGAAGTTTTAGTAATCTACAGTATCCTGATTCAAATCCAACATTTCTAGTATACACAGGCAAGAAACTGTTGACCCTGTAAGTGACAAGAATATGAATCCAATGACCCAGAAAATTTATTTCTTGAACCATATTAGTCAAGGTCACACAAATCCAACTACAATTTTTTCACATTTGGGCAAGTCTTTGTGTTTTAGAAAAAAATATGCAGATGCTGGCAGAGTTTATCACTACTGAGCAAGTGAGATAAATTGGTTCACAAAAGAGCACAGTTATTAGTGGTGGTTCTATTCCAGTAAAAAAATAAATTAGGGCTCAGGAAAGGTACTTCATGAGACTCTCCTTAACTAGTTCTTTCATTACTGCCCAGCAATAAACCACTTCACAGCTGACAGCTGAATGGATTACACAGAATCATAGAACATGCTGAGTTGGAAGGGACACATCAGAATCATCAAGTCCAACTGATGGGCCTGCACAGGACACCACAACAATCCCACCACGTGCCTGAGAGCGTGTACCCGACCTCTCAATTCCTGTTAAAGGCAACATTTTTGATTGTGTGTCAATTCACACAATCAGGAGAGATTTCTAACACATTTGTAGACTTGGGGCAAATATCAATACTTTGTTATCAGATTCTGTTATAGGTCTTCCGTTATCAGATAGAAGCATTTCCCTGGAGTATGCCTCTCTAAGATAAAGTGTGCCTTCTAGCATTTCTGCCGACTTACACTCCTTCTACATTCCTTCTACTTATTCTTCTCCCCACAAAGCAAACCTATCAGAAATACTGAGGAGGCAGAAAATTAGAGTGCTGCTTGGAAGGCAAAAATCACAGTCAGAGCTACAACATTAGCTGCAGCGCTGAAGAAATAAACATGGGTCAGTATCGTTCATCTCATCTCCCAGGGTAAGGTTTGGTGAGTCTGTGGGCATAAGCAGGAGCCATTCAGCATGGGAATAAGAAAGGCCTGCTCTGCCCTTCTCTCAGATGCACCAGAAACATCTTGTACTGGAATTCTTGAAACTTCTCACATTACCTTCTCACACCTCCAGACTACAAAACCCCAATCCACCTTTGATGGATTTTTTTTTCCTTCACACCACTTTAAATAAAGGGAACTAACTGATACAGGAAAACAAAATCTTTTTTAACCAAGCCTTCTCTTACATTGATACTCAACCATCACTTTGCTTTCCATGCTTCTCCCATGTCTCTCAACCTTCCATTAATGTCCATTTCCAAACCAAAAAACAGGGAACTAGAACTGAATTTCTCATTTCATGAGAAAAGCCAAATGGTTGTTTTGGAGGGGTATGGGTTATTCTGTTGTTGTTGTTGGTTTGCTTTTTGTTGTTGCTGTTGTTTCGGTTTTTTTTTTGGTTCATTGGGTTTTGGTTTTGTTTTGTTATTTGTTGGTTGTTGGAGTCTTTTTGGGGGGGAGGGGTAGTTGGTGTTCTGCTCTGTTTTTTTTTTTTTCCCAGTACAGACTCAATATTTTAGCATTCTCCCACAGTGCCAAAAGTAGAGGATTTCCACCCACTCTCCTTGAGGCTAAGTCATGACCACAGCATAGCTCAGTGTTGGGACACATTTCCTGGCATTAATAGGAAATGTGACAGCTTATTTTTGAGCGTTCCTGCCCCTGGAAAATATGATCTTGTCTGTTCCATACTACTGAGACCTTTCTTTGTTTGTTTGTTTTAAGGTTATTCATCTCACGGTGAGAAGATCCTGGCCTAAGAGGTCTGCAGTCTATGACACATAACATCTTGCAGCTTAGCAAAGATGTTATTTTCAAGGGACACCTCATGTAAAACAACAAAGAAAATATCTCACTATTCACAGCATCTCTGCCTGATACAGAGCTTTCATATACTGCATCTGCTTGCAGTTCTCTTATTCATCCTATTCTTAGTTATTAGACAAGTTAAAGCAAAATACTTCTTATATACATATATAGACACCTTTTGTTAACTGAATGATAAAGTACTACTCACAGGGTTGGTTTATTATTATTATTTTTATTATTACTATTATTATTATTCTCTTTTGGTACAGAATAAAATGAGCTGCTTTATGCAGATACACAGAAAAATCAATTGATAAGCATAAAGTGCAGTTCATGCTAAGAAAACTAACTAATTATGATAAGTTGCCACTTAAATTGCTTTGTGACTTTCTCAGCAATCAATTTCAAACTCTAAATAAGCCTCTGGCTTGAAAACGCAATGAGAACCTAACAACTGTGTCAATAACGACAGAGAAGACCGCAATGATAATATAAAAAGGATACTTATCTTTCTGGAAGTAAGTTTTTATGTAAACCAATTTCCTTTTCTTTTTATGTCACTTATTTAAAGACAGCATTTATTTTCACAGTGCATGTGTATGAAGCTGAAAGCCTTCAAAAATAAGAACTTTGAGTATTAACATTTATTATTCAGAGGTGCATGCCAATTTTATCATTTTACTTCAAATAGTTCAAAGTACTACCTTAAAAGTCTAAAGCAAATTCTTGAATGATTGATAGACATTATTAGTTCCAAATGAACCTAAGAATATTTATTTTTAAAGTGTGAGCAAGCTGAGCAAATTGAGGCACAACAGGTAAATCCTCAGAGGATAGCTTGGGACTTTCACATGTCACAGCAATTACACTACTTCCCCAAAAGTTCTACCTTTTTCCTTCAACACCAACTGCTGAAAGAAGTAGGTGTCCTTTGACATCTATTGGATTGTGAATTCCAGCACAACTGGATGGCTAAACACTTGTACATTCTATAGTCCACTTCTGTCTTGATCTAGATTGTATCTCAACTCCTACAAAGCTACGGGCTGGTTTTCTGTGTGGTACAGCCTAACAATCAGTCAGTATGAATTCTGTACAGATATACCAGGCATTAGCAAAAATTTGCTATGTTTTATGTACACTCTGAGTACAATAGCACAGTAAAATGATCACAGAAAATAAGAAATATATCAAGTTCAGGTGTCTCTCTATCAGATTATATGCCTACATACTTTTACTTGCTTAGGCATGTAGGCAAAAAGAGAAACTGAGAGCAGGAGAAACATTTCCTTTGTTCAAAAAAAGCTCTATAAAACTTACTGTCACAGGGTTAATAGGAAGCTTTAAAATATTCTGTCCCTACTTTTCTGGATATTGGCTCTGAAATCAGTTTATGGTTTTTAAAATCAGATTAGAAAATAAGAAAACATATCTGTCAGTTGTTTCAAACATATTGGTAGAATAAATATTCATTTGGGTACTGATCATTCAAACATAAAATTAGATAATGTAATGCCTGCACATACCAGAATACTTCGATAATTAACTGTATAGACACCAAAACAGGACAGCGGATTGGTTCAGAAAGTTCTTACCAGTCAGAATAGATTGGAACTATTAAACCTTGGCCTAAATCCAAGCTAAGGCTCTAAAAACTACTTACATAAATACAGGTTTAGTTTTTAATAGAAACTGCTTCTTCTTCCTTTTACCAGTAAGCTATGGGCAGACCTACCACTGGTTGTTCCCAGAAACAAGAGCACAAGAAAAGGAGGAGTCATTTGTAAAATGTTACTGGAAACCAAATTGCTTTGGGAAATTAATATGTTTTCAAGTAAATCAGGTTATAGACAATGTTATAAAGTAACTGTTTATACAAAGGGCATCCAGCACATGTTTTTATGTAGGAAAAACAGATTTTCATGATAGTCATGATTTAGTGATACTGCTTCTCAAGAGATAGAAAGATAAAGTACTATTTCCCCCAGCAACTGGAAACCACTGTTCTTTAAGAAGGCAATTTGAGTTTAAATGCTTACACATAATAAAGGCACTTCCTTACCAAAGACTTCATTATGAAAAACAAATATACAACTTGAGTGGCATGAAGGGTGTGAAGCCTTTTTCCACACTTAAAAAAATTATCTTTAAAAATACATTATTATGATTTTTAAATTTCTTTTTCATCAATGCCAACTATGTTAATAATTGAAAGCTCTATTTTAAGATATGTACCCAGTTAATAAATTATCAATAAGGAACAGAAATGTACCTGGGCCATACGTACAAACCACTAAAAAATTACATAAATCCCAAAATTTTTGGACTGAGTTTCTGCTAAAAGGCACTACACTTCTTTATTTTATTTCATCAGAAAAATTGAAAATTAGCACAATACAAGCAATGGAATTTAGAAATAAATGAAGTGCTTTGTATGACAGGAGGCTGTGTCTTCAAACTGACTTGTTTTAAGCAGGTAGGAGAACTCTACAAATAGTTCTATTTCATACAAGTAAATCACTGGAGTCTAAATCCATGTCAAATGAAATACAAAATGCTAGTTTAACCAAGATCAAGAAAAAACCCTTAGGAGTTTGAGATCATTGTTTTGGAATCAAAACAAAAATATAGTCAGCTATAAAATTACCACTTTGGAAGGCTTGCCTAATGGGACTGCAATTAGATCACATAAAGAATCAAGTCATATTGTTGTCAGATACCCAAAACCTAAATAGAAGGCCAATACATTTTTTCCTGAAAAATATGAACAGTGGGACTGAGTGAAAGTTCAACTTAGAGAAGTGGGTCTAAGCAACAAAGTAATACAAGGGAAAACAACTTTCCTGAAATGGGGAGAAATTTTCTAAAGCTTCAAAATACATATCCAATATTTAATGCTCTTTTCATACTTAAACACCATAACACTCATGCGATAGAATAGTTACGGTCATTATTCCGTATCATTCCACGCTTATGTCACATGGTCTTATGCTGTTTCTGTGGGCTTTGAAAGGGAGAGAGAGATTTTTACCATTCCCGAAATTGACTGTACAAAACATGGAGTCAACCTAAGAAGACCAGATCCTGACTGCAAATTACATTCTGTATGCATGAACACAAAAGCTATAAGATACATGGTGTAACTCATACATAATTATACGCTTTTAGCTATGATTTTTTGCAGGGAGATTAAATAGAATGAGAAATGTCTAAATATAACTGTACCAATCAAATACATCCAGCTTGCTCCCGTTCCCTCTCCCAGCCCAAAAATCAATTTACAGCTGTACCAAATCATTTACCAGACTAGGATTCTGATAAACAAGTTTCTCCAGAGACAAATAAGAACACTCACAAACTTACAGCATTCTTCTTTCCAGTATGCATTGAAAACTGCCAATGTTTACATATCAACAGCTGACTCAGTCCTATTTTACAACACTGCAAGCACTCAGTGAAGAAAAAACTTGAAGATATTCAGAACCTAAAATAGCATGTTTAAGTATTTCGTTCTTTCCTTGGAGATTTTTCTATTGACTCCAATTAATCTTTTATGGACTTGTGAAGTTTGAGATTTTTCTTTGCATAAAAGAAGTTGATTGAGCTAATGGACCCTGCCTAGCAGGTTGTTGAATTGGTTGTTCCAACACCTGGAATTTTGAAAAGTTTCCTTAATTATTTCCTTGTAAATATATACATATATATTTATATATACTTACATAAACTTATCAGATCACTCTAACAATGTCTTTTTAGGGCTAATTTTACCCTGTCTTTGAATGACACTCTCTTCTCTATTGACTGTATTTATAACTGTACTTAATCACAAAAACCTTCTCAGCGTATTTAGCATGCAGAGAATAATATCTCTGAGAAGAGTAAAGACGAGTAATAAAGAATTACGTGAACAGCTATGGGTAAAAAGTTCGTAATTTGGCGAATATAATTTCCCCCTTTCATAGCAAGAGAGCACATATTCTCAAATCTTAGTGATGACAGTGGTGCTTAGAACCTGGCAAGCTCCAGTTCTGAATGAACACCCGCATGGACATGTCTGCAATGCCTACTAGAGCCACACAATTGCTTTACTGCAAGAGAAGTCAATCAATAATGCAGGCACTCAGCTTTTCATTCTTAATGCTACTGGCATTTCTTTTGCCAAGTCAGATAACAAAATCAGCCATGAAGTCACACTTCCAATTCACTATCACCTAAATAAAAAGATCTGAAAATACCTGGCTTTTGATGGTACTTTTTATGTATTTTCATAGAAGTCAGAGATGTAAAACATTCTATCATTTTATTTATTGTCTTAGCAGACTATAGCTATTTAAACCAACACGAGAAATCCAACCTCAAAGCCAACATGCTTATATGAAATTCAAAGGCACTTATTGGAGCAGAGGGGAAGGGCAGGAGGGCAATGGGTTGAAGGTTTTTTGGGGGGTTCTGGTTTTATTTTAATCCCTGCAGTCCAGCTGTGTGCTCAAATCCAAGATTTCGGTTGGTCCTTTCTCTTTAAAAACTATCAGTTTCTACATGAGGTCAGTGTCAGAACACAATGCACTACAGCATTTCTAGGACATCTGATTTCCAGGATGCCATATCAATTTACACCAAGGCCAGGATGTAGCTTCATATTCATCTTCAGTTCTGGTAATGAAAGTTATATAGGCTGGGATGAGTTAAAATCTAATCTGATGCTTTCCTCATCCTTCCCAGCTGAATCACAGATCCTTGTTCAGGTGCATTGCCTGCTTGATTCTCTCAGAAGGTTTCAAGCAATATGATAATCTACTAAAGCTACCTCCATCTTCTGTAGTGCTGTAGAATTTGAACACACACTAAAATAAACTACCATCAAATCATAAATGTAAGGCTGACTTTGACTCTGGTATCCTATACAAAACCTGCTTCTACAAGAATGATTTACATGATCAATGTAGAATTAATGTATAACATGGGAAATAAGAGGATCATTGCTCTGTTTTAGGCCAAAAGCTAAAATGGTAAAAATCTCCAAGCTTTACAAATATTTTTTTTTTTTTTTTTTAATTAAACAGAGGTGAAAAAGCTTGGAATGTACCCTTCCTGACTGCTTCAGTTTTCCACCTATTCCCTGAACTTTTTGTTCCATAGGTATGCATAAGGAATTTGAGAATTTGCCTGAGGTGCTTTTTAAGATCTAAGGATTCATGAAAAAGGAAACTGAACACTGATCCACCTTTAATGCTGAAAAACAGAGAAGAATCCCTTTTTATTGCAATGAAAATGTGTGAACATTTCAAAATTATAGTCCTAAACTGTTAAACTGCCAAAAAGCTCTCACTTTACAAATACTAGAAAGTTTACAAATTCTCTCAAAATTACCAATGCTGCATGTAATCATCTACTTAGCAATGTTTAAGCACTCTAATCTCTTCGCGTTTTTCTCTCAGAGACAACACAAAAATCACTGAATGTTATTATCCATAGATTTATTTGCTTTCCCAGTAGACTACCTTTAAATCCTATTTAATATGAGTTAAAATCTGTAGTCTTGACAATATGGTTTTCTCATCTAGTGTTTGAAAGGCACGGTGTTCTCTGTAAAGTGAAATGCAGCAGCAACTAATACAGAGAAGGCCTTACAGTAAAGCTTATCACCTTGCAGCAGTTCATACCAATAAAAGTTTAGTTCATACCTCTGTGATTGGTGATGTCTCTGGATCCGGAAGGCAGAGGTGTATAGTGCATCTCTGGAGAGGCAGAAGCAGCATCACAGGAGGCCTGTGTAGTAAAACAAACATCATCAGTATTCTGAGTGGAAGTCAATGATTATACAAAGCGGATGCACCTGCAAGATGAGTGCTACGATGTGGTTACAGGTGCACAGAGTCATCAGCCCTGCAGGATTAATTTGTTTTTTGTTAAGGCTGCTTGCAGTCCCTCAAGGTAACTGTACTCAAAAGAGTTTACACAACCACATAAATGAAGTATCATTGTTAAAAAAGTATTTTCATACAGCTAAAAACTTTAAAAAATTACCATCAGGAAATCTTTGAGCAATGCTAAAAATGTTCCTCTTGCTGAAACAGATTGATATTTACCTAAAGGAAGTTATGAATGAGTCTACATGTAAGAAAGGAGACAGAAAATAGAAAGCTGGGATTAGACTTACTTTTCAAAACTAAAAAGAACAAGAATAGTTTCCTATTCCACCATCCTGTGATCTATCACAAATTATACAGCCTACTATGCAAAAAAAGTGTACAAGTATATAGAATTGTTAATAATAAACACTTAAAACCCACACCAGAAGTCTAATAAAAAAATTAAATACCCAAGAAGACTAGCTCAGAACCCTTAATAACAAAATGTTAAGGGAGAAGAGAAGAAACCAAAATCTTTCTCCATAATAAAAGTCTCAAGATCCTCTCATTCCAGTTTTAAAAAGATTAGACTGTAGAGCTATAGTTTACAGTAAACTAATCTTCCTTCAGTTGGATGTTTCTGTTGAAGGAAAGAGCAACGTAAAACCAAGACAAGCCACATTTACCATCTTGTTTTTCAGTTATATAGAAGCAGTGTTGCATTGCTGGGAGAAGATACGAAAATAAAGTATTGTGTTGGTGAATATGAATCATTGTCAGCTTTTAAAATTCAGTTTAATTTACACAGATTGATATCATGGCAGTGATATGTCCAGTTTCAGATATAGAGTTTGCTCTGGAGTGTTTACAATCTACCCATTTCAACACACATAAAAAGATGATATGTTTTAATAGAAGACACAAAGGACAGTGTTCACTAAAAATTACGCAATAATTTCTAATAACAAAAATAAGGCAAGTAAAGAGAAAAATACAAAAGCTAAACTATTTCTTGAATCTCATGATAAGTTACTAAAGTGAGTCTTGAGAGAATAATTACTATTTTTCATGCAGTCTGTTCCCTAATGCGATATTGACTTGTAAGCTGCAGAAGTCAGCCAAAGGAATCCACCTCAATCTTACTTTGTAATTAATCATATCCTCAAAATATATATATTTTTATTAATTGTGAAGAATTCAAAACCAGATTTACAATATCTGATAGAGATAAAGCTGTAAAACAGGGCTATAATATTTTGAGGAAGAAAAAGCTTAAACACTGATTCAAATCTTAATTGCCAGACCAAACCCAAGAATGATAATCAGAAATCCACAACAATGAAAATTAATCATGCTAATAGTTTATTAAAGTCTGTAACTTAGAAATCTTCTTTGTTGTAGCCATTGGACGCCTAGTTGGTAGTAAATAAAGATGTTAAGAGCTAAGTAACTGAGTAGATTACTATACTAAGCTTTTGGAGACCAACCATCAATTTCTATGTCAGACCATAGTTATAATCCCATTTTTGTCCCTAGCAAAAATCAGGTCACAACATGAAAATGTATCCTGCATGGAAACAAACGTCTAAATAGAGACTGGTTTGCCTAAACAGCAAGGATGTTACTTATTAGATATGAATAAAAATATAGAATATCCTGCCTCTGCTGACCCACCAGTGATAACAAACCATTTTCAGGGAACCTCTTCTTCAGAGACGTATTGCTATAGACAGAACTCTCACCTTCAGCTAGAGCGAATAATACTTTGATTTTGGTAAACTGTGAACATGGAGCTCAATCTACTCTGGACCACAAAGTATTGAAAATCTTCTCTCTGAAGACCAGTATGAGCTGAGGGCACATAACATGTCAGAGGGAGAGATAGAAGCTCCTTACACCCTGCAGTGAAATATTTGAAACTAATTCCAAGAACAGGCATCTGTTCACAACTACATATTTTTTTTGGGTTGAGTGGTTCGGGGTAAGACAAGAAGAAAAATGTCACTAACTATTTAACATAAGACTTCATCCCTGTAAATCACTCAGAAAACTGGAGGAATAAGTGGTCTCATACTGTACACTGTAGATGTTATCTGCCTATTCAAGTGTACTTATTTGGGACTCTGATAACAGGGAAGGTTTCTCTTTGGTACTTTTAATCTCAATTTAGACTGTTGACAGCTTGATGATAGCTTTTCCTAAAATTACTGGAAGAGAGTTTGCCATTTCAGCAATATACCACTGAGTGAGCAAAATTCAAGAGCTTCCAAAAAGGATATTGGAGTGAAGGGGCAATTTAGCTTTATTTCCAATTTCAGGAAAAGCAAGAACAGAAGGGTTTGTTTACTGGTGTTTTACTGTTATTTTATGTACAGTATACAATTCCCTGTCAAATATAGAACAGTTTTCATTACCTTTGAGCTAAGCATTCAGTTAGAGCAACTTTAATTCTATGGAATATCATCCAGGTTTAGGTTTGTTTTGTGCAAACACTGGCACAAGATCCAAATCACGTTTCTGAGTAAGCCAGTGCACCAGCAAAAAGACAACTATTTGTTTTCCCTACCACGTCCTGACATTTGGCCCCAGGCTATTTTCCAAAGAGATTTGTATAGATTGCATTACTCTTAATATTCACAGGAATATTTTGACATTGACAGCACTGACGTGACAGTTATGTCTTCAAGTATTGGTGACATGCATCAGAAGTTCTTCTTGCTGTGGAAAGTAGCTATACATGCAAATAGTTCTGAGGAAAGCTGTTTAAAGTGGGTGGTAGCTTCAGTTTTATAGGAACAGGTCACAGAATAGCTCAGTAAAGAAATCCTAACATTATTGTTACAGAAGAAGCTTGTATCTTCGCAAACGCTCAAGTCATCCAAGTTTTGCGGTATATCATAGTACGAGGCTTAAAAGTTACATGGCAAATAGAGTTAGACTACTCACAGCCCCCAAGTTATGCACATAGCCAAACATTTGCTAAACTGAGCTACCTCTCTTCACATTAACCGGTGTGATTTGTCCAGAGTGTAGTATCCATTTGATACTAAAGGGACTGTAAAAGAGTACCAGATTTTCAAAGGATGTTCATCAAAATTACGGACATTGTAGAAGCTGCAGTAGGAAAAAAAACAACACACAACCAACCAACCAACCAACCAAAAAAAAAATCCCACCCAAATGAAAAATCCCACCCAGAACCCCCTAAATTTCAGGAAACTTTAATTAAAGCAATGGTTGCTCTTTAGGAAATTTTACTTTCTTTTGATGAGTAAGATGTGGCTTGATATTAACCCATATTGCCTAATATCATTCCATATAATGGAATATCATTAATACCTATTGATCATTGATATTCTTCTATTTGTGTCACATAGCTTTTATTTGTATCCTAGCATTTCTCTGCTAATATTTACCCTCATTTCTTAGGCACGGCACAAGTTCTATCTGCATCTATACACATCAGTAACTGTAGTACCCATGAATCTATTATACATGAAAAAGTTTGCAATACAGGAGGAACAGCAGCATGTTGGCATGCTCCTGACAAGGATTCAATCAATACACAAAGCAATTATGGAAAAACGTGATAAGTAAAATTCTTTCAATACAAACATATATACAAAGGAAGATTGCCTTAGCTAAATACATTTAATTCCAGAATATTTTCTGAGGACATCATGGAAAGAAATCTTAGTTTGATCAAGAAATCATCCAAAAGAGAGATGGTAGAGTGCAGAATGAGATGTGGTGGCAAAATCACATATTAAGAAAATACTGTTTACCACAAAGATAAAGACAAAGACTAAGGATTCTCTTGTGTCTGTTACCTCAGAAAGATTTTAAGCATTTGGGATTTCTCCTTTGCAACATACTTCTTATTTAGTATGAGAATATCTCAAACTTCCAGTATTTCAGAGTGAGACTAATTTTTTTTTCAGGAAACTGACTGAAGAGGCAAATTTCTTGGGACAGAATGATACTCATTCTCCTTGTATGACCCATGGTCAAGAATTCTTGTGTTCCATGATACTGTTGTTTATTTTCATTTGTCACACTTTTAACACTTGTCCAATCATCTAGTAATACCATAGAGAAATTACCTTAGCAATTTGAAATTTCTTTGCTTTTTATTTGGTGATTTACACTCAAATAAAAAAGGAAAACAATACAGTGACTTTGCAGTGATCTGCCCGAGGGTATATATTCCATTATAAGATGCAAAACGAGGATTTAGAAAGAAAGTATTATTTATTTCAAAATATTTTTAATATATCCACAGGAAAACTACAATTAAGAATAAAGGAAATCAATGCATTATCACTTTTTAAACTAAGGAAAACATTTTTTTAGAAAGGTATATGAGTAATAGGAAAATCTATGGTATAGTTCCAACTTAAAGGATTAACTAATAATTGTTTCCAAAAAAATTTTTCTTTTTATCTAACAAACAGTAATATTCTCCTGATAAGCATATGCTGCCTCAAATACACTCAATGCTTAAAATGAATAATATTTTAACAGATATAGTATGACTATATAATTTAAGAAATGTCTGCATAAACATCTACATAGGCTAAGGACTAATTTTGGATCTCTAGGGCACACATACCTTCCTAGAGACATACAATGGCAAGAGTCTTCAATAATTCCTCTATATTTCGAAAACTTGCCCAAATATCTGTGTATCAACATGGCAGCAATGTGTCAGTTCAATCCCTTTGTACTGTATTCATTTTGGGTTGAATTTATTACATGCTTGCAGAGAGTATCAAAACACTACTTCAGAGAGTCTGCTGCTTTCCACGACCTTGCAGAGCACCAACCACCATGAGGTCTTTGAGAGCCTGATGACAGAAGAAAATATTACAGGAAGCAACAATACACCAAGTCTTTAACTATTCCATTCTAGGGAATGGTTAATGAAGAGCAACTTCATTTACAATGTATTTGCTTTTCTGTGAACTTAGGAACCACACAGCCAGTGAAAGAAAGGGGTGAAGTGTGAAAGAAGGGATAGAGACCACAGATATGCAAAAGCAGGTCCTGACCAGAGCAGGGTACAACTGGTCTGGCTCCCTCTCCCCAGCTGTGAGCTCAGCCAGAGAGTTCAAATGGGCTGCCCAGAATTTGTCATCGACCTCGACACAGTGTTATGTACTGGAAAACCAAGAGGTGGCAGAGTATCCTTACTGGGAAAGGCTGCTTTTCTTGATGGAATGGGATTTACCACTTTCCCTGCTTCACAGTTAGCAGTTGTCTTTGCTAAGCCTCCAGCATAAATTAGAGCCACTTTAATGAAGGGGAAAAAAATAAACCTTTGAAACATTTGGAAGAAAATTGTCAGCCACACATCGTCAACTGGCTCTCAAGAGTGTAGGAATCTAATTAGGAAAAAAAAAAAAGTTTAATTTGTTTAATCCCTGAATTTCACTTTTCAAGGAATAAAAAACACAACACTTGGATGGTACTAGTAAGGGAACGTCATGTGTAGTATCAGGACATACTGTACATCTGCTGCATCAAAACAAATTTGTAGAGACTAATGGTTCAAAAATACAAATGGCCTGCTATTTTTGGCAACCACACAAGTTCCTTCAAATATTTCAGCTGCTGAAGGAAGTAAAGGGGGAACTGTAACTCAGATAAGCCAATCCTCTTTGAATCATGATTTGAGAAACAGACTCTGCTATCAAAATTAAATCTCTCTACTAGACATTTCCTTTCTATAGTTCTAACCACAGGAATAAACAAAAGACATTTCTGATATATTTAAATTTAATAAATAACACCATTTTTTCAGCTATAATCAAGAGTATGACTTTGATCTTAGCAAATATTCATTCTGGATATTTTAGCAGCTTATTTTCATGCATGATGCTATTAATACAGGAGGCCAAATTATCGCAGGATTAGGACAAAAAGGAGACTGGTGATCTTATATTTTGGTTGGCCTTCCAATTCCAATAGCCTTCAACAGAAAAGGCAAGAGAATTTTGCTTACTTAACAGAAGTAGTGGAGCTTAAGAAGATTCAAAGCATTTCAGATTCAAAGCATTCCCTTATTCTCTTAAAGGAGAGATTACCACTTCTCACTTGAATTTACTTTACCTTTTGGTTTTCACTTAATGTTAAATTGCAAGGTTGAAAGCAAGGTGCAACTGGATCAAAAATGCAAATGAACATCAGATAATTCTTACGCATTTAGGCTTAATTGAGTGTAATCGATATGTCTGGTGTGCAGCCAAATTCGACTATTGTGAAAAGCACCTAATGTATGGACATTATTTTTGGACTACTGAATGCCAGAAAATAATGAGCTGGCATTCAGCCTTGGTGAATCAGCCCTTGAATTTTCATCTAAGAGCAGTTTTGAATTATTACTGAAGATAAGGTGTAAATGTGCAAGGGAATTTTATCCATGTTTCTCCCATGAATCATAAATGAGGAAAAAAATTACAGTCTAAATTGCACTTAAAAGGAATAAAGTCTTTTCATGTCATACATGATTTATCAAAATGATCTCATTTTAAGAGTACTGTGGTGTATCTTGATTAATAACATTAGTAAGCATGATGAATGGCCTCTTTAATGGTAACACAGAATTTATTGGCAAAATCCCTACTTCTACCAAAAAGGGTGGGAAGTAAAATACACAGCAGCTAGTAACTTGGAGAAACAGCTTAAGTAAACTTTCTGCTATGTATTTTGCACTTAGACATATTTGAAAATCCTTAACTGAGTTTATTCTCATGCTAATTCGGAAAAAAGTAACAGGTATTACCTGAGGGGCAGCTTTAACCTCTACAAAAGTCATTTTGCAGTTCTCTGCAAAACAAGTTGAACTCTGGACATACTGTAAGAGAATGTAGTGTATTAAGGTCTTTCGAGAACATTGGCCCCATCCCCTTATGACCTTTTTCAATATCCTCTTCATTTTGCTTTAATATCCTAAATGTTTCCCTTCTTCCATTACTCCATCTTACCCTCCCCCACTCCTCCCTTTTTTAAGCCTGCTCCAGCCTGCCCTAACTAATTTCCTTTTGGGCTGACAGATCAGAGGCCTTCCTACCAATGTTCCTTTTAGACCTGTGAAGCCCTCCTCGTAATCCTGCTGCTTGTCCACAATTAATCTTTCCAGTTGCCACATTATTAACACTACCACCCACAGACAGAGGATGCCTGAGCACGGTTGGACACTCGCTCCCCACTAGAGCATCAAAGTTGTCAATCACACACTAGTCAGAAAGTTGCCTGCTGTCAACATCAGAGGATTTCATCCTCTCCTACCCGCTGATCAAACATTTTTCTTCAGAAGATTAATTCCAAGTCCCCACCCATTTCCTCCCATATCCTCTTTCCCTTTTAGGTTTACTCAATGATCCATCTTCTGTATGGAAAAGGAAGCAGTGTATAATAGAAATCCTTTCAAAACAAAAGTTCAGCAAAACTAAATTTAAATCCCAGCTGTTATCAACCTCTTCCCCCTCCCTCTACTCCCTTCCCGTGCAAGTTAAACACCTTAAAGAGCTTGGATTAGACCTAGTCACAAATGCCTTTCTTTGATCAAAGGCTCCAAGACTTTACACAAATATAATCAGAAGGCAATGACTGCATCTAAGGAGCCTGAATTGATTTGTTCTACTGTAACATACAGCATACAAAAACACCTGGCACCTTTTTTTACTTCCAAGACCAATCTTTTAAAACTTATATCACTCTAAATCCAAGAATTTTAGCATCTTCTTAACAATATTTTGTCAAGGTCAATAGACAAAAAGTCTTGCATGGTATTTGCCTTGCATCTTTTTAAAAATCGTGTCTTACCTACTCACACTTAAAAGCAAAAGGATACAAGAGATTCTTCAGCTCACTCAATTCAATTTAATGAGTTGAAGGAAATTAACTTCACGATTGCCACCTCTCCCAAATCATATAGCATATTCTAATATATTCATTTAAGTTAAACCTCACTGTTCAACTGGCTCAGTATCTTTCATTACAGTAGTTGACAGAATCTGTCCCTAAAGGAGCATTTAAACATTCTAGCAACTCAACAGTGAATGAAAGCAATACCCATTAATATAATCCAACAAGCAATCTATTCATTATAAAACATAATGTTAAGTTTTAAAATAAGAATAAATCCACTTAAAATAACACTACAAAATAAATTCAAAGTTGCTCGATCATACTTATCCCCAAAATAGATTTTTTTAATGCTTTTTCATCTCTTAGATTGGTATTAATGAAAATCAGGAACTCAACAAAAGACCTGCAGAAGTATAAAAGAACAAAAAAAAAAAAATCTGCTGGCCTAGAATCCTGATCTGAGATTGCAAAAGCAAGGACAAACAATAATTTTATATTTTATGTTGCATTTCTTTACCAGCATCTTTACCTTCTTCACATGACACAAGCCACCTTCTTTTCATTTACAGTATACAGAATTCAATGGGCTTACATACTAGTAAAATAAAATGCAAGCTAAAAACAAACCACAAATAAGCATGTCATACCCCAAACTAGAAAACTCTGCAACTGTTGCTAGAGAATTCAGAGTTGTCACAGACAACTGTTCTTTGAAGTGCTTTGTGAAGTGAACCACAAATGAATTTCAAGATGCTAGCAGATGCTAACCTTTTCCTAAGTCCCCACCTCATCAATGCCCAAACGTGACATTTATTGCACCTCACTTATTGCCCCACAGTTCTGAAGGAGTAAAAGACTAATATGGAGTTTTTAGATATTAAGCTTCAAGAGAAGGTGCCAAAGCATAGCTAAGTCAGTGAAGTACACTAATAATGTATTAGATTCCAAGTCTCCTTCAGCCATTCCGTGTAATATTTTTAACTAATTACATCACAACTACAAAACGTAGCACTAATGGAAGCAACTGCCAAGACTCCTGCTATGCTATGGCATAGCAACAGTACACAAGCTGCATACAAACACTGAAGTAGAACTCAAATACACATTACGTACAATACAGGAATTCCTTACTTTTCATAGCCCTCTGTTTTGAAATACAATGACTCAGAACTTCTACACTTTTTTTTTTTTTTTAAAATCAGATGTCCACAGATTCTTCAAAAGCAAAGACTGAATCAGCAAGCTAAATTGTTTTTTTTTTTTTGGATAGGAACTTCCAAGATGGTTCCATAAATTAAATCAGTAATGTAATATCATCACTTGCAAACACATTCAATGATAATCAGACAAATGCAGAACTGTGAATACATTTCACTGGTCAAGCATAATTGTTTGCAATATTAAAAGCCTTACTTCACTTTGCTATTCTGCTTGTTTTTTTTTTTTTAGGAAGTATGGACAATGCTGCCAGAAAATTAAAACTATATCCTAAAAATTATAAGGTAACAATACTTTAATGAGTGTTGCTGAGTTGTGCTGATCTCCTTGCTTAATAGGCACAGGAATTAAGAAATTAGACAGTTGAAAATGCTTTCAAGGCATCTTCATTCTGTCATGTGGGAATAAAACTGAATTTCAGCTACAAGTCCTTGTCACTCTATTTAGTCAGCAGAAGGGGGTGCTGTAGTGTAACCTATTTAAAATGCAAATAGAGTAACTTTTGTAACAGCAGATTAAAACTAGCATTTTATTCACTTGGCATACCCGCAGCATACCAAATGCTGGAATCAGACCTGTCACTGCACACCACAGGTTATTAATAGAGCTCAGAATGGTGTTGCTAAATGTGCAAGTTAAAAGCAAATAAACAAAAATGCATTTATCTGTGCTATTTGTTCTCTGGGAGAATTCAGCAAGGCCTACCTCACACTGCACACTTATTTATCCAAGATCCCTGAGGCTCAATTTTTTTTTCTTTAATTGTTTGATTGACAGCCACTTACCACAGCCAGAAATTCTGGGATATATGATCTATAACATTAATATTGTAGAGAAAAACACAGGGTTTTTTTTCAACCTGGACAAATAAATACATTAAATAAGACACAGGAAAGAGTCTGTGGTGCACAACAGCTACTCTCTAATAGGCCTTTCTGGACTCTTGTGAACTACTGGCACATGAAAAAAACACAAAGTCAAAGGCTTCAGCAGAAGCAAATCAACACATTGTGCTATGGCTTTACACTTCATTTTCCTACAATGTCAGGTGTCAGGGCAGGCAAACGGGTTTCCCCTCCATATTCAAGCCAATTCCTCTGTTCTTCATCTCGATCTCTCTGAGATTCATCAAAAATGCGATTTAATTACATCTCCTCCCCCTCTCCCCCTCCCAAAAAGCGTGTAAACATGACTCCTTTTTATCTCCTGATACATCTGGACAAGTAGACAATGTGCTAAAACAAAATAAATCTGCCCTGACAGTCACATCAAAGGGTTCAGCTAGGGGCTTGCAGCTACTTAAGGCACAGGAATGTTGTTGCTAAGCATCGCTCTACAACCTATCAGTCCCTTAAAGAAGAGCTTTTTTCTTTCAGAGGGAGATGAGGAAAGCTGGAGAGTGGGAACCAGACTGCAAAGGGAGATTGGGGATTTTGGAGGATTTTGAAGCTTAAAGTGAATTGTGTGAAGAAAAAGGGGTTTGTTTCGTTTTGTTTTGCCTCTTGACATACAGTCTACATTTGTGGGAGGGAAAGTACGGACGAAAGGAGGGGTTAAAACTTGTTGATGAAACATCTTCTGAATTATCCCTTTGGATAAAACCAAGAAAAGTCTTTGATATCCTTTTTCAAATCCCGGTACTTACTGTAGATTCAAACAGAGACTGTGACCAAAAGTAATAGGGCTGGGATACCAAGCCTGTTAAAATTATATTGTGAAATGCACCCCATGCTCTGCTTTTCTGACAAGCATTTGATACATATGTGTACATTCCTGAAGAGGTGAAAAAAGAAACTTTTTATACATATGCACATAGCACAATATGGTGGTCAATTTACTAGTAAAAACTATTACCTTTAGAAAAATCTTCAGTCTTCCACACTGTGCCTTGCAGGACTTGATTCGTATGTTTAGTGCTTAAAACTCTAAAGAAGCTGAAACCAGAACTTAGAATTATACTAATTCAAAATACAGCCATGATGAAATGGACAGCTAAAAATTCAAATTATGCTCCCCTCTCACAGACATAGGAACATACCGAAGGCAGATAGACAATCCAGCCTGGAAAGTATGAAACACTCAAGTTTCAAAGCTTAATTATCGTGAAGGTAAGCTAAGAAAATGAGTAGTCTGGTTACAGCAACACTGAGACTTGAATGAGCTGTGGTCACACATCTTTGGCTTTTAAAAACAGTTGAAAAGTTAAAAAAAATCCTCCTTACTTTTTAAAAATTAAACAAAGAAAACATGAAATGGACTCATTCTACATGCAGGGTAACTATCAAGAACATGAACAATTACTGAACCCATGATATTACACAAATAAATAACACTTAGCATTATCTTCAGCGCTATCATATTTATTATACAGTGACTGAGGGCAGCAGTAACCATTTTTATTGTCCCATATAGCTCTTATTTTCTAATTAAACAGAAGGTTATTTCCACTGCCAATGCAGCCATTTATCTTATTTGAGTGTTACATAATATTTTTTCCCAGCCAAGCCTGACTATAAAGTGTTCTGTGTGGTGAACTGTGGCCCAACTTGCTTTCCTGTTTGGTAATCATAGAAATGGGCCATTTCGTGCTGTGTTAATAAATAAACTTTTTGCAATTTCTCCTAAAACATGATAAAGCTTATACTTTGTCCTACCCTCTAGCTTCAATACAAGGGCAATGAGCTGTATTATTAAAGATATAGGTCAAGCAAACCTGATGATTTCAATCCTGTGGGGTGCTTTAGAAACTGTTGTCATATTACTGAGATCATTCTGCTGTTCCTAATTATTCCTCTTGGTTGCTTCACATTTCAAGTGATTTCTCTCACACTTATGTCAAAATTTATAAGCTGCTCTGTGTAACAACACTACATTATTTCCTCACTTGTTATGGTAATATAGGACAGAAACTAGGAGAATGCTTTAATCTAGCTGACAAGGATAATGTAGTCTAGAAATGTAATAAACTTTGCATTCTACTACAAAGTTGTGGGGTTTTTCCCTACCATGAAACATTTCATATAGATAGACATCTTAGAAAAACTAATTGCTACAGTAACTTGAATATCCTCTTATCTGAGTTGCTTTTATCAGAAAAAATGTATCAGCATTAAAGCATTCACTCCAATAGCTTGTTCATTCCCATAATTGCTATTCTGCAACATTCTGTTGACTGTACTGTAAAACTGCACGCTGCTGAAGGAAACCTCTTTCCAAGAAGTCTGCACATCACACTAAGTGCAAAACATTTCTAATTAACAGGCTAGGCTTTAACAGTGCTGTAACACATCTTGGGCTGACTGGCACAAAATTTTATTTGCACTAAGTAGCTTTAGGCTGGGAAAACATAAAATCAGCTTTACGCGATAGCTTCATGTTCTATAGTGTTTTTTGAAGGATTTCAGAAAGTAGAGAGAGCTGCCAGTGGAAAAGGTAGTCTAATGAAACATTTGAATTTTAAAGCCAATGTGGGTACTGCTTACCGTGGGGGCTAACCTATGGAAGCATCATTTCCTTCAGAACATACTAGGGGGTAAAAAATTATGTTACCCCCTGCCTCCCAAAAAAACCCAATCAAACAAAAGAAAAAAAAAACAAAAAAACAACCCAACAAACAAGACAAACTAAAACACAGTGCCTGTTAGAAAATGTCATATGAGTAACTCAAACATGACATCCATACTAATATTTCTAGGGATAATTTTGGTGAGTTTGTTTGTATGTGCAATTTGCTGTATTTGTCAAATGTGCAATGGGTTTTTAAAGTGCTTTTAGTCACAAGCAAACTGAAAAAACCAGATTAGAATAGTATGAGAGCAAGTCCAGTGCATCAAAGCCATCAGACAATAAAATAGAAATAGGAGCACTAATCTATAATGGCAACCTTTTAAGGGACTTTTTCCAGGTAAATTAAAACCAATATTTAATTGAGCATCCATACAGGAAACAGAGAGGAGGCAAAGATGAAGCTAGTGTTTTCTCAATCAGAAACACTCACCACCAGCCATGTCGGGGGAGAGGGGGGAAATAACACTGAACAGATATCTGATTTTGCCTCTGTTCCTACTTCCGTCTTCATTTAAAGAGCTGATGACCTGACTGAACATAAACTCTGCAGGTTTTGGAGGTGTGTGGGTGGGGAGGGATCAAGAGGCAGAAACAATATCTTCTGAAGGCTTTCACATCTGGATCTCAATCAGAAGAACTGGAATCCCTGTCATGGGCTGACAATTGGCAGGGTGAACTATTCATATGTTTGTGAGATTTCCCTCTTCTCTGTCCCAGACAGAAGACCCAGCAGGTATGAAAGACACATTTTGCTTCTTTTGGCTTTTCAGCTACCACCTGTCAATATGTAAAACTGTCTTGAAAGCTGATGGGTTTTTTAGTGTGTCTATGTTCAGATCTGTTTTTACAGTGGACAGCCAAAACAAGAAATGTCACAACTAAATTTAAATATTTTAAAGAAAGAGCATTTAGGCCTTATGACTTCAGAATATAAACATAGGTATTTTAGGGATATAAAGCATGTGATTAATCAATATCCTATTAATCTGTAAAGCATCTGCTTATAAAACAGAAACAAACTCTGACGGGAATGATTAAAAACAGGAACAGCAATTAATTTTAGGATATTCACAAATGAATGCATGAGAGATAAGAAATCATATACAAAAGCACTAAATTACAGAAGAGTGGTACCACGTCATTATATTTACATAGTTTTTGGTGAATCAAAATAAACTAAAAACACTGGGAGACACTGGACACTATAAATAAATAAAAATAGTTACACAAAATGCAATTATACAATTTTGTTAAAACAAGAAATGCAAAACTGGAGTACAGAAAAAACAGTCATAGCACTTATGATTTAGGCTTTCTTAATTCCAAAATGATGTCCTACATAAAGTAGTCCAGAGCTGTCTGAGACTTCTTGTCCATGTTTACATATCAGAAATATCTAAATTATTTTTATAATTACTTTTCTTGAACTTATTAGTAATTGATGTCCACTTTTTCAATTTATTTGGAAGATACCTTCAACTCTGCATGAGAGGAGAGAAAAAAGAGCAGAAGAGTTGGTTTAACTCAAAAATTCTCTTCCAAGCTCTATGTGTGGAGTTTTTGGAGTTCAGTCTGCCCATGAAATACTAGTAAGTGAGAACGTTTTGTTCCTTGAGGTGATGGATTTAATGAATACTGGCTTAGAATGCACTGGGTTCTGTCTCTTTTAGAGGTTTTCTACGTTCCCACCGAAGAAATGCTCTTATGGACCCTATCCATACATTTCAGAAAGTTCCTAACAAAGTCTATCCCTCAGCTCAAGAAACTGTTCCCCCAAATTTGCATAATTTCAGGACATACTACAATTCAGGGACGAGGACAGGGGGTTTTGTCAGACAGATAAACTGCTCATTTATAGGCCTGTTGAACCTTTCTTGATTTCAGCTGTTACTATGGTTACTTATACAGCTGACATGTACTGAGCACTTCCAGTCTTTGCTAAAAAACTGCCATCTATGTACAGTCTGTCACTATTCTAGGAAATCTGCTCCAACAGATCAGTGCTGCCTTTAAAATTGTTCTTTTTTTTTCTACCCTGAGTGTGGAAGCCTCAGTTACAACAGCTGGTTCTTCTTGAATTTGCTTCCCATATTCGATGGAAGCTCTGAATCTTATTCCTTGTGCTGCTGTTCACTTGAGGTGATGCTATTTACATAATGTGATCAACTCTCCTCTTCACACCCCCTTGGCTATCCAAGACAGACAGAATTTCCTGGAATTTCTCAGCATAATTTATGTCACCCAATCTTCCAAGAAACCACTTGCCTTGTACCCTCAGTTATTCTTCAGTCTCCCATCAACTTTCTAGAACCACAGGCTTATCCAAATATAAATGTGGTGTTCTACTAGCTTTTGTACCACTTACAAATATAATATTTAAGTATCCCCTCTTACTGGATATCATAATGGAGTATTAGATGCACCTATTAAAATGTAATTATTTTAGGTCTTATCTCACTAATAAAAAGGTTACACAGCACTGGGCAGAAAAACTGATCTCCATGAAAGCATGTCTACTTTGTCAACATAAAAACTGTTCACTGGTACTTAATTCCCTGAACACATGCCATGTTGAATTTGAACTGTTCTAGCTCCTTAATCAAAATAATTTATGTCATACTTGATAATTATATTACAAAACCTAATGGAAATCATTGTTGTTATCAATACTGAAGCCCACAGCTTGCACTGACCAAAGAGAAGAAGGACTAAAAGAACAAGACATCCTTCTTCCACTCCTGTTGTCATTTCTCTCTCATTCTTTTTACCTGCAATTGAATCTACCACTTGTCAATGAGATGACACTTTCAGCAAACCATACACATGGACAGAATGTAATAAATACATTGTGAATGGCAGTGTTGCCCACATAAGTTGGAGGTACTCTCATTATAAAATACCAGAAACATCAAAGGAACCCTGAAATTTACAGATGCAAGCATGGATCACTAAACTCGGTGAGTAGAGGGAATGGAAAGAATATTTGCCTTTTCCACATCCCTAATATAAAAATCTGGATAGCAACAATACTGCTACCACAAGCAGACAAAGTAAACAGACAAAGTAAAACTACTTAAGGAACTTCAGCTAAACAGAAAGACCGAATAAGCCTGGATTATACAGTGGGTAAGTTCAAGAGCTGCTTGCATTCATGTTCAGAGTACACCTAAGCACAGAAAACAATGATGTAAAATGAAAATGACTCAAAAATATTCCACTGTACATACATAAATCACAGAATCAATTAGGTTGGAAGGGACCACCCAAACTCCCTGCCCAGACAGGGTCATCCTAGATCACATTGCACAGGATTGAGTCCAGACAGTTCTCGAGTATCTTCCGTGAAAAAGATTTCACAGTGTTCTGTGCATCAGTTTCTGCTGCTGCCTCTTGTCCTAATGGAGATACCTTTTTCTTAAACTACTGTTTCTGTGTAATAATAGAGATACTGTGAGTTTAAAATTCAGCTAACCAACCAAATGTAACTATTTGTCACTGCAATTCTGCATTGACAGTAGTTTCTAAAGGCATAGCAGTATTTCTGAAAGTCCTTCTCATCATTTGAACATGTCTTGTGTACCCTGTATTGCATTAACTTTACAGAGGGCAATTCCATTTGAATAAATGTTTGCACTGGGTTAGAGTTCAACATGAATTTTCATACCTGTCTGAAGCAGGACTGGTAGTCTAACAGAGGAGGTGATGCTCTAGATGTTCTCTCTTTCCCAGCGTATCTGTAAACTTCTCATAGCAGACTTTAACACAATTCTGATGCAAAAGGTGTTTAAGCTCTGTACTGCCCACAAGACCAGCACATCATATTCTGGCCACTTCCTTCCATTCTGACAAGTGTCTTAGGAGTATCACCCAAATATATAAGTCTCTTTCACAGCAACAGAAAGTAACCCATTGTTAAGACATCTGTTGGCAGTTGTAGTTTTGGGGAGGAAGGGAAATAAATTCTTCAAGTTGCATCTCTATGACTGTACATAAATTATACTCTAAAGTGCTTAACTGAATGTTTTTGATTTGTTCTTCGTTGTTGTTCTGTTTGGGGTTTTGTTGGATTTTTGTCTTTTATTTATTAATACAGAAGTGGAAGATGGGGGTTGTAGCAGAAAATTTAATGTTTAGGTCTACTTTCTAGAACACTGAGTTAATTGTTCTATAAACATAAACTCTCAGACGCCATAATGAAACAGAATGATCAGAGCTAGCTTTCATATCTCTGCCTCCCCTGCTCCAGTTAGCTTCAAGTGTGAATAACAGAAATAAATATCAAGGCAAATACCTTCAGCTATTCAGATTTAAAAGAAAGATTTATTTCCAGTTACATGTGTTCTAAAACTTGTGGAAGAAATGCTAGAAAAATATTATTCATATCATTCTGTAGTTTCAGCACTGGACTTTGATCTCAGTGGCCACATCATGGCATGACAGTTTTTGTTAATATTATATCTGTGGGCTGCATAAAGTATTGAAGTTAAAAACAAGATGACATATTTTGACTATTCACATCACAAGTCATTTTCTGTTACTTATAACTTTAGATTAAATTATTAGAAACAGACTGATGAGCCAAAAGTTTTACACTTTGCAAAGCAACTTCTCAGACAGCATTATTTAAAAAACTGAAGCTGCTCAGTTCCTTAAAATGCAAGTGTTGCATATGGAATTCACTTATTTTCTCTTATTGAAGCACCTGTGTGCTAAAGGATTACCCACACACACACCCCGAAATCTGGCACTTTAGGTATGGTATGATTTTATTACTCAGAAATACTTTATTACTGCAATAAAACTGCACTTTCCACTTTTCCACTGTCACTTAAATAGTGAATGTTAAATCAAAAAACTGAAGTCAAAACCTCTCTTGATTCCATAGGCAGGAGTTTATATATTAATAGGGCAGGGCAATACAACTGAGCAGGAAAAGAAAAGAAAAATGCCCCCAGAAGTTTACATAGTTACACATATTGAATTTCTGGTTTTAATGTTATTTTGCTTCTTGTAGTGCCATCACCACAAAAAGCAATTGAGAACCATCCAGTTATGTAGCAAATAAAATGCCCAGTATTTGCACTTTCATATTGCTGCCTGTGAGAAGCACCCCAAAGCCTGTCCCTTTTTAATAGTTTCACTTCTATGTATTTTGGCTAGAGAAGATTGGAAGACATATGCCTTTCACTTGCTGGTAAACACCTGTAGGCCAGCATAATTTCATTAATTTCCTGTTGAAACACCACAGGAATTAAGTTTATTCCCACTAGCATGATCCTTAAACTGTTGCACCATTTAGGAAATTATTCCCACATTAAGCCCTACACATTTAGGCATCTGCACCTAGCAGAACTGCAAGTACATCAGCATAAGAGAAATACGGCATGTTCTAGGTTGGTTAAGACATTAACTTGATTAAGACTCCCATTGTCTATCTTATCTGTCTAAAATGTTATTGTATATGAAAATTCTTCTGTAACTTATTTTCTTCAAGCCCATTTTTTTCAGATTGCTCCGTGGACATTCTTTTTTTTTTTCGTTTTCCCCTCTAAAAGATGTCTTTGAAATTAAGCTGCTAAGTCTTCTTCTGTGCTAGCAAAAGAAGCTAATACAGATGCTTTCTTAATCAATTTGTTAGTTTATGAACATAATCTTGAAAGAAGAGAAACAACCAACAACCAAAAAATGGTTGCTGTAAACACTGTATTTAATGTATGAACAATTTAACCTCAACTTTCATCTGAGGAGGGAAAAAAAAACTGTTACACATTTGAACACATTTCCAAAGTTATATTTTATTGTAACCACACTCATCCTCTCTGGTATAAACAGACACAAATACAAGAACATCAGAAATACACCCGGAGAAAGAAAGCAATCTTTTCTGGCTCAGCTATTTAAAATAAAAAGGCAATTATCATCCACTGCCATCACTACTTGTAGAGAACCTCTTTCCTCAGGCTCAGATTCATTGACAAAAAGTGTAAAGCTAAAGTAAGTAGAAGACTTTTCAGTGAAACAAATACTCATCTACTGGTTTCTCATCTTGAAGAATGTAATTAACTTTTTTTTTTCTGCTTTAATACTTAACATTAGCTTACCTACTCCCTTCACTCCACTTTCATCTACAGAATAGAGAAGTTGTCTGTTTTAAAAACTTTTGCAGTCTTTTAATGAATTAATCTTAAAAGAACACTTTTTCATCTTCACAGAACAAGAGGCACTGGGTATTCTTCTGAATGTTGGATACTAATCTAAAAAAAGTTCCATTTATCCCTAGTTAATATGGCTCCAAAATACATTTCTCCAAATAACTACAATCATTAGAAGATGGATGAAAAAGAGTTATTTTTGTCATGCACTGTGTATTCTTTCTGAAATAGCCCCACCTAAAAATAAATTAATCAAGATAATAAAAACAATGAAAATTGCTCATTCTAGATGCTGGATAATCCGCTTTTTTTTAATTTCTTTTTTTTTTTTAAGGCAATGAACTTTGTATGATAATTGGTAAAAATAAAACATACAGAAACCACTTGGTAAGGGCTGGAGACCTCTATGTAGCTTTAATTATTTCAGGAGAGCATTTAACTATATTCTTACAAGACATCCTGAACTGAGGTAAGTTTAAGCTTTTTCCTGAAGCAGTTCTAGGAACTACTGCCATTTTATTGTGTGCATGTCCCAGTTTTTTAGGCTCCTCAGAGATAATTTTAGTCCAAGAGATTATTTTTTTGCTATGCATTATAGCTTTTATCTAATATCCTGTGCTTTGCAATGGATTTTATACTTTTAAAATTAATTTTGGATTTTAAAAACTCGTTGTTAAACCAAGTAAGATCGCTAATAATGTTGGGCTCGCAACTTTGAGAAAATCAGATTGTGATGGTTCTACCCAGCAGGAACGGTGTTGAGTGAATACTTAATGATTTACCAGTTCTACCTGACTGAGCTTGCATCCTGTAAATGGATCATATGATCACAGATCACAAGTTAAACTGCTTTTGTTTCTCGCATGGCATCAGCCGAGGGTCTGTTGTACAGTACTAGAGGTTCGTGTGCAACTCTGTGTAAGACAAGGGCAGGTTACATGCAATAGGCAGTTAATGGCTCATACCAGCAAGCCCTCAGCTGAATGGAGCTCATGAGGTTGAATTTTAAGAAGGTAGCTG
This sequence comes from Myiotriccus ornatus, assembly GCA_036023395.1. NCBI lineage: Eukaryota > Metazoa > Chordata > Aves > Passeriformes > Tyrannidae > Myiotriccus > Myiotriccus ornatus. Next base: position 13,195,720 of record JAYRBT010000178.1, read on the forward strand.
ACCTTGCAGCTGGGAGCTTTAACTGTGTTTTTACCCATTTGTACCTGGATAAGTAAACAGTTACTGAATGCTGAAAGGGTCTGAAAGCACTATTTTGGCCAAAGGCTAATCCCTATTCTTTGTGGATGAAAGGACTCAAAATGAAAACAAAACAAACAAAAAAATATTCTCTGCTTCAGGTAACACAAAGGTAAAACTGCAATAAACAAATCCATTAGTTTTAAGCTTAATGTTGCCTTAATCTCCATTTCTAATGAGTGAATCAATCATTAAAAAATACTGAATTCTTCTTAAAATGATAGAAACATTACAATCAAGGATTGTAAAAAGGATTTATACAATATAAACCAAAATGGCTCAGAAAGGTTCATCTCAGGTAGACAAAATTAAAAGAATAATTGACCAGTGATCTGCTTGTTCCACAACTTGAATCTAATAAAAATGTTTATAATTCATGTCCCAGGAAAGACAAGTCAAATATAAAAGACAATGTAGGGCAGTGATTCTCAGCACTATGCATTCATCTCATTTTTAATATTTTTCTCAATGCTGTTTTTGAAGCTAGTGAAGAATTACTGGATTTCATTGTCAACTTGTGGCTATTATAAAGAAAAGGCTCTCTTTCTGTGTGGAAGGATGAAAGATTTTAAGGCCAAAATCAACTTCCCAGTCAAAGACTTCTTACATATTTTATAGATCTTTCTGCACGAATTTTCACATACTATCTTATATAAAAGGTATTTTTAGGATCTTTATTTTGTTATTTTTCCCTGCAACCTGTATGTTATCTATTTTGTATACAACAAAAGAAAAATGGCAACACTTTCACAGCTTTCACAGCTACCCAATGTTCCTCTACATGCACAGATAGATGTATTAGAAGATGCATGATAAATAGATGTTGGAGGAGAAGAGGGAGGACCAAGGCAGATGTAGCCCTCAGTCACTATGCAGCATGTGTTATTTCATTTGAGTGACATGGCAGCAAAAATGAACTTCACATCTCTCAGTTTATTTTCTAGCTGACAGTCTAGGACCTGAAATTTGATGGCTTGCTAATATCCATACGTTGCAAAGTCAAACCTTTTCTTCTCTCCGAGTACAATCACTTAATCCTAGAATTTTAAGTTATTCACTCATTTTTCCTCAGTCCATGATTCATCCTAGCTGCAACAAGATGCCCCCATCTTCCATCATAAACCAGTCAGTGTCCTGCACTGACTTCTTAATCTAAAAAGAGCATTGAACTTCCATTCATTATTTTTAAAATCTAGGAAACAACGGCACATCACTTAAATGAAAGACTATAAACCTGTACTTCATGTGTTTAAATTCTGGTCACGTAGCAGAATAGGAGAGTCCCTTCCTCTCTTTGATCTCGCACGTCTGTTTGAAATGCAACATACAAAGGGAATAACCCATTCTTGACAAATCTATGATTTGCACCTACCTAAACCAGGCACCTAAAATCCATAATGCAAATAATATTATTTTTAATACTAAATGAATAAAAGACAAGTGAGGAGATCCTTCTGTCAGATTCCACAAAATCTAAATGGAATATACCTTTTCTAAAGAATTTTAAGTTTTAGTAAAATACAATTTCTATTTTAAAAGTTTGTCCTCAGTTGTCTGAAACTACCACATCATTTGACAAGTTAAAATAAAGAATTCTTAACTGCTTTTAAATTTGAAGAGAACACCAGCATTCAGTTCAAATACCTTCACATGTTAGTCTCACCAAATCTAGACAGGTTTTACCTGCATAGGTGTTTGAAAATATAGAACTACTAATGCTTTATCCATCCTCTTGAAAAGAAACATTCTGCTAAAATACTGCTGTAAATAAGGTCTGTTTGGATAGTAATTGTTGTTAGCATTTTAATGTGTGTTTTATGATCACTGCAAAATGGAAAGCTCAGCAAAAACAGGTGGAAAGAAGGCACTGCCTTACAGAAGCATGCCCAGGCAGAACAGCTCACTGCCACATCTGTTATCTGTGTGCATTAGGAACTGTCTGTCTAGACATTGAGAACCTGACAAGATGATATGCTTAACTCTGGGTTTGTATCAGATTAAATAGGAGGATGTTGGCAGGCCTCAACCGGTCCTGGAAGACTGTCCAGGTTGTTTGACAAGTGAGGTTGTAGTGAAGCTATGAACAAAAACAGTTTCAGTTTACTAAGAGATTTTTAAATCATCTACACCTCTGCTTAAGGTCTAAACTCCTAAAGACACTAGAAATATGACTCATCACAGCTGCAATGGTATTAGATATGAAGTAGAAATAAAGAATAGGATAAGAAAAAGTAAGATTTTGGAAGCATAATGTTCTTATCTAACTTTAGGGACAAAGCAGAAAACACTACACAGAAGATGAGTGTGTACCTAAACTCCTGAGCAAAAGCCCTGACTGGAATAACATGGGAGCTTCTTGGTAACAGTGGGAAGATTGTTCAGAAGCTAAGGATAGGTGGAGGAAAAAGTGATGATGGAGGAGAAAGGGAAGGCTGTCCTAGCATCACTTGTAAACTTTATTTCTGACATTAGTCCCTTATGTCTTGCTAGTACAGATCTTCTTTTACCAGTAAGACAGTCTGATGCTGGGGAAAAAGTAAATCACAGTGTAACTGTCATAATACCTTCAGGGAAGGGGAAAATTCAAATCAAAGAGAAATGCAACAAAAGCAGTGTTACAGGCAACCCCGGGGCACCTGCACTTCAAGATTTCTAGAGGGGTACATGGGAACCACAGAATGCTCCTGCAAAGCTGCAAAGACTTTTCTGCTATAAGCTGCTTTGATGAGAATCAAGAGCTAGAAGAAGTTTCCCCCATGAGTGTCAGACAGGCCCTTGTATAAGACATAAACAACAGAAACAGCACCAGACAGAATGCAAAAATCTAAAAACTGATGGCAATATATCACATCAGAAGGACCTGCTGGAATTCGAGTACAAACTTAAATGTTTTGCTGAGCCATCCTAATATTTACTTTCTAATTAGTTGCTAAGTCATTTGAATACACTTAGAATATAAAAAATACAATGTAAAAATCCCTAAAATTACTAAATGTTACTAAAACATTCCAAAAAGAAAACTGAAATCACACTTAATGATCAGAAATTAATAACATATAAATTTCATCCATTTATTTGAATATAGTTATAGAAATAACTCAAAAAACCAAAAGTAATACTTGCTAGCTGTTGTATGATATCATGCAGTTTTATGATACTTAAACAATTGATGGCAAGTTGAATGTGATCCAGCAGTGCCCTGGCAGCCAGGAGGGCCAACCATGTCTTGGTTGGCATCAGGCAAAGCATCACCAGCTGGTCAAGGGAGGGGATTGTCCTGCTCTGCTCTGCACTGGGGCAGCCTCACCTTGAATATTGTGGCAGTTTTGGGCACTGCAATATAGGAAAGATACTAAGCCACTAGAGAGTGTTCAAAGGAGGGTGATGAGCATACTGAAGGGCCTTGAGGGAAGCCGTGTGAGGAGCAGCTGAGGTCACTTGGTCTGTTAAGCTGGGAGAAGGGGAAACTGTGGGGAGCCCTCACTGCAGTTACAACCTCCTTGTGAGAGGAAGAGGAGAGGCAGACAGTGATCCCTTCTCTGTGGTGACCAGTGACAGGACCAAGGAAATGGCCTGAAGCTGTGTCAGGGGAGGGTTTAGTTGGATATCAGGAAAAGATTCTTCATCCAGAGGGTGGCTGGGCACTGGAACGGGCTCCCCAAAGAAGTGGTTACTGCACCAAGCCTGTCTGAGTTCAAAAAGTGTTTGGACAATGCTCTCAGGCACAGGATGTGATTCTTGGGCTGTTCTGTGCAGGACTGAGTTTGACTTGATGATCCTTGTGGAGACCCTTTAATCAGATTACATAAAATCTAAATTAAATATGACATCCCTAAAGAATTTTAAGTGTTAGTAAAATATAATTGCTATTTTTAAATTCAGCATATTTTATGATTCTGTGAAAAAATGCCTTTATATTTAAACTGTATTTTTCATCCTAATGTAGCTAGAAAGTACCATGATATAGTAAATAAGTATTTCTGTTGTAATATAAATTTTAAAATTTTATTAAATTTGCATTGATCCATATGCAAAAACAATTTATTTACAATTTGAACTCAAACTCAGGAACAAATCCTAACTTAATAACAAATAAGTATGGAAAAGCAACATAGATACAGTTATTTGTGCATTAAACTATTAAAAATATTAAATCTTCCATGCTGAGTTTGATTTGGAAAAGGATCAAATTATTCCCTCATATGTGTTCAAAGGCCTGTTCTGAAAATAAACATGCAATTGTGAGAGCCTGAGGGCATACGTGCAGTATTTGAGGGCAATTGTTTTCTATGTAAAACAGACCACAACTGTTCAAGCATCTCTGTAGAAAGGGAATGCCTGTTGATTAGCAGGTGCCATAACATAAAGGTATGTCTGGCTTTTGTCTCTAGCTTCCTACTAAATCATTGGCTCATTCTTCTTTTCTTTCTGTAAATTGAGGAATCTAAGGCTTACCTGATTGTGGTGTTTCTGGGTTCCTAATCAGCCTTGGCAAGTGCTTTGAAATCTATTAAGAAAAGGGCCATGCAACTTCCATGCCATCACAGATACATAATAGACTGTCATTCCAGACCCATGTGAAATGGGCTATTTCTCTTGTCATTCAACTAAAGATGAAAACTCACGACTTATTTACACTGATCTGAAGTAGTGCTTCCAAAGAAACATAATTAAAAGAAGAAGAAATGTTATTTTCATTACTTTACAGAAAAGATTAAAAGCCTAACTTTTTTTGCTGATCATTTTAATCCATGCACTGGAAGCATATCTATTTTATTTATAACACATGTTGAACCTTAAAATTAAGTAGCGTACATGTAAAACCACTTCAGGTGACAGATAGCAACAGAAAACATCACACGAGAAACTGAAAATGTCAGCCTTTCTTAATATCCCAGGACTTGTACCCATCATAAAGTAGCCACAAATTAATATATTCCTAGAAAACCTATCCCATGGAGCAAGAACAAATGGAATTAATCATGTGGGCACACCACTCCTTCAATTGCCCCCTTCCTGCTTACTGCAGTGGCTATAGTCTTCTCAGAAGAATGCCACCAACTTGTCATTCTACAGTTCATAGGACTAACTCTGCAATATCAAAATGTCTGAGAAGACTAACTACTTAACTGGAAAAAGGTATGAGACAGATAATTTTTAAAAAAAGTTCTTGTTAGAAATCTACTAGATGATATGTATCACCAAGCCATCTTTACTGCTGAGACCTTCACTACTGACCCATAAAAACAACGGCTAAATCCACCCAGCAGGAACACTAAAACATAAAATACAGTTAACACAACCTGAATATATATGCATGGGCTTATTCGGTTAAGACAAAATGTTGCAATCATTGTGATTTTATCATTCTTATGCTTCGTACACTTCAAACCTGAAATAGGGCACAAAATCTAAAATGGGATAAATGAAAAATGATAACATTTATGAGGAAAAAGAGCAAGAAACAAAAACTTACAAATACGTTTGATGCAATAATAGAAAATGGACTGCTACTAGAATAATTTTTTTTGGATTTAAGAATGCAAAAGAATTCAATTCTGTTAGAAGACTTCTGTATCACAGAATTTGTGTTCTTGTATTGTTGCCACCTAAGTGCCTAATGTACTTACTAGCTAAGAGGCTCTTCTGGTGTTACAGATGATTTGAGAAGAAAACATAGACAATGGCACTAAGAGAGAAAAGGCTATTAAAAGATTCAAAATTCCTCCAAAGGCAGCAGCAAAACATCAGTTTCTTTTGTAATTTCAAAAAGTGAAACTAGAAAGGGCATTAAAGGGGAGGAAGAAAAAAAAGCCTTCTTAAGAGTCTTAATCAAACTCTTACATTTAACAGCATTAATGCTAAGTATGCAAACGTTCAACCCACTGATCATTATGGTATCAAGAACTAATTTTCCTCCTTTTAAGAGCTTATATGTCACATCACACCCCGTGGGCCTTCCAGAGATATATTTAAATGTCTAACAGGGGGAAAAGAAAGACATTCCAGACAGCCAGGTGTTACTGATTCACCCATTAAAACTTCAGTTATAAAATATCCCACACAATGGTAAAACATCTCAATCATTAGCCAATCATAAATAGATTAGATGACATTCTAAATTATTATGACTATATGTGTATAAAATTTACATTGCTCCTCACATTATTCCAGGTGTCGGTAACTCTGATTATCTGAAATTAAAGATTAAGGCATGTATTATTTGTTCTAAGGATCTAAGGAAGAGAAAGACAAAGCCAGATGTAGCAAATGCAACATTAATCCTGAGACAGAAGAAAACTTCAGATTTATTGGTAATGATGCTCATTTATTTACCATTACATAGCTGAAAATGAGGTCTTGTTTCCTTTTATTGTAAACTTTAAGCCAGCCTTACTATTCCACATAATAAATGTGAAAGAGTAAAATAAACCAAATATTTTTAAATCTTATATTGCCTAAACTCCTGCTTTCCAACTAAGAAAAATATTTAATGAACATCCAACACTGCACATTTTGATATCAACCTTAATAACAAAAGATACAGATGGACTTTTCATAATGGTACGTTGTTGATTTACACAAGTTTAGTTGCCTATGTACGTAAAGATAATTTCTGTGCTTATTTATTTCTTCATCTACACTGCCAAACAAGATTTTAATTTTATCATTAAACTGTATGTCAGTTCACTTTCCCCCTTTTAATTGGGTACATGATCAAATTTCTGAGTTAATAAATTAGGGAGCACCATCAGTATTCCCATAACTGTCAGTGGGCAAGCACTTGACTCACAGTTCGTGTGAAGAAACTTAAGTTAATCTAGATTAGAAGACAGTTGTCCTAAATCAAACGAGGTTGCATTTACTATGAGCTAGAAGTTTGAACTGGACAGTCACTGTGATGCTGGAGATGTACCATAATGCTCTGTGCTAAACCAATGCAAATTCACAGTTGGAGTAAGCCAGTTAAGATGCATTACAACCAAGAAAAAAGGCTTTCCAGACCTCCCAGTCACGCCTCAAATGCATTTGCATTCTTTCCCATAAGCTGGCACTTGTACGGAGCATATTGAATGACCTGTCCAACAGTTTTCAAAGAATAATAATAAATAAGGGTAATTTTCCATCAGGTCAACAAATTAAACTGACCCACTGTATAGTCACCACTGAAAAACATGGGTAGGGAAAAGGACCATTCCTTTCAGCGGCAGCGTAGTCAGAGCACACAACAAGGTAAACCAGCATTTGTTGGAAGGTAGAAAAGGCACAACGCACTGGTGATGGGATGTAGAACCACAAGTCTTACACTCCACTCCTGACATCTCTGTTAACCTTGCACTCACTGTTACAGCTCCACATGTCTGTTCCCCCCCCCAGAATTTCTTATTCCTGTCTTCTGAATTCTTGGTTATTCTATACAGGATTGCTTGTGTGTACATACACTATCTATACATGCAGTGTGAAAACAGATTTTCTAATAGGGCCACAATGTCCAGATGTACAAAACCAAAACAATTTATCTCTCTGATTCAACCTGATTTCCAAGCATAATTTCTTTCTAATTTTTTGCTATATTTTTTTTTAATTTTAAGAGTGAAATACTGCAAGTTTTGCCACTGACTCCAATAGAAAGAGATTGCACTCTTCAGTGTTTTTAATGTTCAAGATTATCTAAACACAAACTATGTCAACTGCTGCCACCAAGGTTCACAACTCTACAGTAATAAATCAGTCAAGACCAAAGCATCAGCATGCTGCAAACATTATTGTTTTACATTTCAAAAATATACGAGTAAGCAATGAGTTAAAAATTACAAAATCTAGCCAAACCACATCCTTTTTAGCATAGTTACATCCCAGTTTTCTAGTTACAGAACACAAGATTATTTTTATGTTTGTCAGAGACAGGCAAGCACCTGAAAGAATGAAATCACTTTCTCTTGTGCTTGAGGATGAGAACTGATCCCTTCTACCATGTCTGGTCAAATGTATTAGCTCGCTCTCAAGGAATGTTAGGATGAGATTCACTTCAAAAGACCCTAAATCAACAAAGCTTTTGCCAAACACATACTTTTGCCATCTGGGCTTCAGGTGTTTCTGTTTTCCCATTTCTTACGAGGTTCTGTCATGGTTTTTTTTAAGTTTTCTTTGTTGTGATACACTAGGTTGAGGCTGCTCTTCACAGAGAAGAAAACTTTGACTCTGCAGGCTAAAGCCCACCTGAACACATGGTTTTGTTAAAAAAACAATTCAAAAGAAAAACAATGAAAATTAAATCTAATAATTAGTTCATAATTGGAGAAAATATAAGAATACAGAATACAGGAGAAAAGGAAAAAAAGAATAAAAGAAACAAATATAAAAGGAAAGAAAAATTAAAAGAGAGGAAAGAAAGAAAACAAAGAAAAAGATGAAAAGAAAAAAGAAAAGAAAATGTTTTTAATATGTGAGGAGGCCCAAAATCCAGAAATAATTTACCACAATTAAGGATTTCTTAAGTCTTTCTTAAAGCCAAGGAAATTGAGTTGCAAGAAGGTGATATGATTTGGCAAATGGAATAGATTTTGAAATTTACAGTTATACTGGGACCGTATTACTAGAGTCTGTTCTGCAAAGTGTGTTTATACTAATGACCACAAATAAGATCTTGGAAAAATATCTTTTGTCAGTTCTGACAGTGCACCCACTTACAACATTTCACCTGCAACATATTGTCTTAATTCTTATGACTGAGAATAATACCATAGGTATAGTTTTAAAAACTATACAAGAAAATAATACAGAGATTCAAATTAGTACAATCACCAGAAAAAGTTCCAAACAAATCAGGACGTGCTCTTGGGCATACTTCTTGGCAGAGATGTCCATAAAAAAAGCCCATAAACAAAAGTAAAAAAACCCCAAACATCACCCTACAACCAGATTTCACCAAAAAGCATAGCTGTCTGATACCACAGTCTGTCAGAACTCTAATCTAAGAAACACTAATACCTATATCCAAAACCCTAACATTACACCGTCCTAAGCCACCAAATTCTTGCCAAAATTCAAGTTCTACAGGACTGAATAATGCTGAGTGTATTTTTTATTATGTCAGGTCCTTTGAAAAGCCTAAATTGAAGTGGATTAAACTAAATTTAAGGAGACAAACTAGATTAATTTTTTTTTTTTTTGAGTAGGTAACAAATAGATACAGCACTGAGCAGCCTTTTCACAGAATGTTTTCTGTAAGCAAAAACTGAAATAGGAGAGTCAGACCTGGTAATAAAGAGATCATCTCAAATGCAGATGTGTTGGACAGCCTGAATGAACCCAAGGCACCTGACTAATGTCAGCAGAAGCCAAACATTCCTTTTTCTTTCCTTAACTTCACCTAAGATACTATCATTTACATCACTTCTTCAACCCTTAAGACACGTTCTGGTATACTGGCTTCCTCTAGGAAAAGTAACCTGGGGGCAGGAGGGGCATTTGGTAGGGATGAGTAGGAAGAGGGCTGATAATTCACTTTGGTTGCACAAGGCATTCTACCTCAGGGGCTAATCTTGATTATTCTCCAGTGATTGTCCATCACTTGAGAAAATACCAAACATCCTATTTTTGGTATTTCAACACCAGTCCTCATCTGTTAAAAGCAAAGGAAATACCTTTTCTCATCTTTCTCCTATTGATTCAAGACAGAAGGTTAGAATCTGGTACTTAGTACCTGATGAAAAATAGCAGTGGTGGTGAATTGTCCTTTTCCCTATGAAACTTTTTTTTATAGCTCAAATGCACAGTTTATAATCATATTTTGGTGACTATTCTTATTTAGAAGAAATTTAGCATCATCTGAGGCAAAACAGATTGGTAATCTCTGTCACTGCATATGCAAACTGGATATTGGTCTAACTGTGATGTCATTAGGTTTTATTTTCTCACATTTTTACATTGTGGTTTAAAACTAGATAGAATCACTATGGGCCTTATCTGAAACCCACAAGAGACAAGATGAGCTTTTAATTTTAAATAATTTGGATAAACCCACACATATTTTCAAAGGTTTGTCACTCCTATGAGAAAAATAAGCATTCAATGAACATGGTCTTCCATTCTTTATTTCACAATTAATAGGTTGGGGGGATGGGTGCATATGAAATAAAGGATATAACTGTGAAATGCATTTTTTTTTTTTTTGCTTTTCCAGTGCAAACTTTATCACCTGACTAAAATTTTGAACTTGAATTCAGATGAATATTTGCAGGGAAAATAGGCAAAGTAATGAAAAATTTTTTGTAAGTCATTTTCTTTTTTTAAGCACAGTCCCTTATGAATACTCCCTAGACGCTATAGCAAAGACATCTCAATTTCTCTCATTCCAACACCTAACTCCAAGTGGACTGTCTGTGATAAGAAACAGGTGTGAAAAACTGACTGTAAAACAATATACCCATCTGAGTTATACTTCTCACTGTTAGGATCTCTACCATCTAAACATCTGTAAAAGCATGCATTTACCTCCCAAGTTCCTTATGAGGTTTTAGTGCTGACTTATTATAAAGCAATTTAAAGAATAATGCCCTCCTGAAAGTCAGTCTTCTCCCTGTATTTGATCCTGTAATACGATTTTTGTTTTCATTTGTGGTCCAGAAATTTATTCCAAGGTGTGTGATACATAAACAAAAGATTTCAGAATGCAGAAACTGCACTGTGAAACATCTCTTCAGCACTTCTCTCAATACAAAACTAACCCTGGCCTGCTGACTGGAGGTGATGAGAGCCTTTGGGGAGAACAGATGGGAGCCTCAGAGCCGCTCACAGCCCCACAGGAGATGTTTGGCACACTGAAAAACTTGGTCTTCTATTATAACAGCAAATGGAGAAAGAGTTTGAATAACTCACTCTACAGCTTATGCTACTTTTCTGCTTTTGATGTTTTTAATGACATAAGAGACTTTTTGTAGCAAAAGCTGAAACTATTCAGTATGATTGGGGATTTCATATTGGACTCCAACCTGATTCTGAGTCAAAAGAATAATAAACATATCCATCTAAGCCAAGTGTATCATGAGCAATTGATATTTTTTTTTAATCACTCAGCACCACAAATGTTGGTTTAATATTGATGCTAACAGCTTCACTGCAATATTTAGCAGGAACTGCTTATGAAGCATAGAAGATATGTTGCTGATAATGCCAATTTCTATTCAAACCCAAAGCAGGTTGTTATTAGTAGCAATAGACTTGTTTTCTATTGTGTATAAGAAAAAAAGGAATCAAAAAATTATTAGATATAAAATACAAAGTGCAAGGCACTAAAACTGTATTCTTTTACTCTATGTTTTAACCACTGTATTTAAAATATAAATATATTTGTGTGATTAGAAATTGTCTAAAAGCATGCTGGATTTTGTACACAACAGCAAATCAAGAACTGTAGCTGAAGCCAGTAACCCAGGTCAGGCAAGATGAACCAGTAAAAGCAACTCTGAAATGACTCAGAGATATATTTTCTTTTTCTTTTTTTAATAAGAGGGCACACAGAACAGGAAGAACATCAGTGGCTTCAGTCTCTGGCCTTCTAACCAAGAAAGGACTTGTGAAGGTGAATGGTTTGCAGACGAAGGGGATATAAAAGAGACAAAAGCAGGATAAAAATTAAATAAAAAGTAGCTGTCTTAAACTGTAATTGCACTCCTCTGCTGAGCATGCTTTCAGATATATAAATGTGATTTACCATCAGCTTGCAACTACAAATCAGGTCTTAAGAAACACTTGTGCTATGAAATTGTTTAATCTCATCAAGCTCTGCTTTCACAGCAAGCCATAAATCACAAAGTCTTTGTTATCATAGACCTCCATGAGCGCCTCTCAGGCAGGCAATGGATCGTGGGTATATATAATCCTGACTGCACAAACAGTGGGGTCGTCGCAGCCTGAAATACTTTCATAATAGCCACTGTGCAGCTGGTGGAACACAAGCCTATGATGGATATCTCATTTCCTACAGTCGGCATCTATTTCGAGCAAATTATTACCACATAAATTTCTTGTCAACAGAAACGGCCAATTAATTAAGTTAAAAATTTACTCATGATCACATCTACAAACCAAATAGAACTGCAAGGCAATTTTACAGTTACTGAATATACTGCAGGTCAGTTTAATGAATAATTTTTAACTTTGTCATAAACTCAAAGACAGGCTAATATCTTGAGAAACCTGACTGGAGAGCAGCTGCCAACAGATTTACACAAAATGTATTTATGCAGATTTTGATTGCTGACATCTGGGGACAGAAATAAACTTCGTACAATTACAGAAACTTCACAGGAATATGAAATGTCCTCCTGAAAAATATGCAACTTTTCCTCTAAAACACTGGACTTTAATGTGATCAAATGATACAGAATTATTGTTTGAGGAAAAAAATGGCTCTTTATCAAAGCCGAGACCTATAATAAGTAAAACACTGTTGATTAGGTTTGCTTTTGAAATTATTTTGTTTCCAAGCTTCTAAAAGTACATTTGGCACGCATATTTATCTCATACACACAACAACACATAAGGTAGTCATAATTAGTGGGCGTTTTTTAATTGGATGTTTTTTCACCCCGAACAATGAATAAAAGTTATTCTTTCCAAGGAGTCTTCACATCAGTTAAAACATTGTCAGCAGTGCAGTGCAAGAGAAAATTTAAGCTATGCCTTCCATACAAATCAAAGTGGGCAGACTGACAGGGGCATGAATACAGCTACTTACTTTGGGTTATTATAGACATAAAATGGGTCTGCATGAGGACATGAACATTTGTAAGTACTCCATAACTTTTATTCTAACCTTCTTTCACCCTCTTCCCCCATACACACATTCTTCCTTAAGTGAAAGCAAATACACCCCAGCCACTGCGAACTACGAGATCAAATAGCCTTTGTCAACAGATAAAAGTTAGAATATTAATTTTAAAATATGGAGTGCCTTTTGCCTCTGTATAGATGGCTCACTTTTATTAGATGCAGGCAATGACCCTAAGTAGGAACAGGGACAAAATAGTTTGACATTCATGATGTGACTTTTTCAAAAAAAATTGAAAGGACTTCTGTTAGTCTGTCTTCATTAAAATTAAGATAAAATTCCAAGTGGGGAAAAAATGCCCAAGAAAAAAAGAGTCAAATAAACCAATATGAAAAAACCACCTCTCCATTGCTCTACTCCTGGCAAAGAGTTTGAGTAAACAGGTAGGCCTTATAGAAGTTCAAGAAGCAAGCATCACTGTTCAGAAATGGAGAAAAAAGTACTTTTAATTTTATGAAGGGAACACCAACTTTAAAACCTACACTAACTGTACTTGTGGCAGAATGGGAAAGGAAATCATGGTATAAAACATCTGGAAAAGGCTGATCACTCAAGGATGACATCAAAGTTACTTAGGGATCTTAAAGGTGAAAAACCCTTTTTTTGTATTTAGAAATTAGCAAGGTGTTACAGTGCAACAGTGAAGAAGCCATCTTTTTCCTCACTGCAGCCCTCTGGATTTGGAGGGGAGGTGACCACTACTGCCATGGACAACTAAGCTCATTCAGGAAGGCACAACTGGGCATAGGGAAAGTTATGTAGACAAACTTAATCTAATTTTATGTGGTTTGATTCCTGAGTTTATTGGATGATTAGTTTTCTAGCTCATGATCTAAAAAACCCATGTGATTCACAAACTGATAAATGTTTTTAGTGGCAGCTCTGTAAAAGGAAGGAAGGAAAATATCCCTCAAAGTTCTGATGGAGTTAAGGTGCCATCACAGCCAAGGAACAAGACGTCAAGGTGTCAAAATGTTGCAAAGATGCAACAATTGTGCCTTTTATAGCAGAATTGACTAAAATTAATTTTCACAACACTCAGAGAGCACAGACATGAAGTACCTACACAGGTTCACAAGATAAAGAACCATACTGTTGAGTTTTTTCTTGCAGTTTGAACTACAGCTAAACTATGACTTTCTCCAGCTAGTTTTTTTTGTTTTGTTTTGGGTTTTTTTGTTTGTTTTGTTTTTTTTTTTTGCTTTGTATCTTTTTTAAAAAAAATGTTTCAAAGCTACACTCTTAACCTTAACCAGAGGTCTAATGCTTCTGATCAAAGACAACGCATGAAGGGTGAGAAGTCTGAACAACAGTTGTTTTCATTTTAAGGGCTGTTGTTTTCTTTTCCTTTTGAAGAAGAGTCAGCTTGGTTTATTTTAGATGTTTTTCTGAGAGTTACACTAATCTGACTTCAGTTATGAACTCTTCTAATGACTGATTCAAGACATTTTTTCTTTCTGGAGAGGGAGAAAAAAAGAAAACAAAAAACAAACACAAAGTCTACGACTTACATGGCTCATGGTGTTTGGAACAATCTTCACGTAGTATGCAAGAAAAACATTTCAAAGTATTTCCCATTTGGGAAAGAACAATGTAAGAATAATAAAACACTTGAATACCCCTCACTGTCTATCCCTGCTTCTAAAGCAGATAATGTTTTTTGAACAAAGGCTTTGGAACATGTTTACAACCAAGCAGATCTTTAGTATGTTTCTGAACCTGCATTTCTGAAATTAGCTATGAAATTACTCAAAAATAAGCAATAGGAAATACAAGGTAATTTTTCCTTCAGTTACTATCAAATAATCAGCTTCAAGGACTTTTCGTCAAGGACTTTTCCACATTTCTCTCCTATATGGAAAAAAAACGAAAATTCAGCAAAGAATGGGAAATGGCCAAAGACAAAAAAAAAGGGTCATAAAAAGTAGATACAGCTAAACAGTTGCAGATTTTTGGGAAGACAGTACCAGTAAAAAACTCTCCCAAAAATTGACAGTGAAGTTGCCATGAAAAAATGCTTTGATTAATTCTGAGCAATTATGTTTAAAAAAAAAACAACTTAGACTTACTTGGTTAAGAAGAAGTATGGGTAATCAAGAAATGTTTATTCAAAACAATTGTGAAATGGATAACATATTATGTTGTAGTGTCAAGTTAAAAAAAACAATGGCTTTTCAGGCTAAATCTTATAAAGTGGAGTTTGGGGGGGGGGGTGATGGGGGTGCCATTCTTCATCCAAACTAGATTATAATGGTAAACGTACAGTACTTCTTGTGCACTTTCTGTGCAACAGTTAAATTTTAGTATTATTACTTAACATACCATCTACAACTTGTTACAATGTTACTCAGTAGGCTTTTAGTATTCCAAGAGACACTGAGCATACCCTGAATGGTTTGGGTTTCAAGATTTCTGAAGAATTTGTGAAATTCTTAGAAGAAATCTGAGGGAAAAAAAAAAATATTGGGTAAAATTTACCAAATTCTGTGTGTCTGATAATTACTAAAACTAAATTGAGCTACTAAAATACTTCAGGAGGAAAAAAATAATTTGGAGATGATTTCATGGATCATAGAGAAGTGTTCTTTATTATTTCCTCTCCTTAGGAAGCAGGAAAAAAGGAAAATGTCATATTCTGCATCATATTTCCATGTGGGAGCCTTCTACTTTCCAGAATGAGTACGTAATTTTGGTTAACAATATTTTTCTAAAACAACAATTTGGCTGAAATTTTATTACACCATATGATGTCTTTCCCTCACAGTATAGTCGGGAAAGCCACCAAAAATATTGGCAATTACCAAACCACAACATAAATTTCAAATGTGATTAGCTGATCTCCTACCACTGACACTGTTTTTCCAAAACAGAGTGAAAACTTCAAGAAAGAGAAGCATACGAACACAAAACCACCTAATCAATTCCCACCCTTCTTTAAGGCAGAGAAGAAAAAAGGAATGACCAAATAATTGAGGAAAATCTATATATTCACTTCTAATGATGCCATATGTAACTTCACTCAAAATTTGAAACACTAAAAACATTAAACCCTATGTTCCAGTATTTAATTCCTATCTATTCAACAGTAAAATCACCCTAACTTTGACTTACAGTCTTTATTCCTAAACTACAAGATGATTGCAGAGGATCATGCCACTAAAGTTCTTGAAGGATGAAGTAAACTTACAAGGCTGTGCCTCTGAGGTTCCAATCAAAATCAAATTTCTTGTTACCATCTCCTCCTCTGTTCTTTACTCTTCTCATTTATCCACATATGGGTGTTTCACTATGGCACAGGCATTAGTTCTGCCAGGGAATTTTTATTTAAACTGCATGCAGCAAAAGTTCAATTCCCATACACACAAACCCTGTTTTATAAGACACAAAGTAGACACAAAAATAAGCAAAAGATGCCCCGATACTTAGGTACCTTTCTATCTGGATAAGCATAACTGATTTTTGCCCATTAGGAGACAGTACAAAGAAGAATGAGGAACAAGAAATATGACCTTATTCATATAAAGGGTTTTGGCAAGTACTTATTCCTCCTGAGATGAAAACATATTATATGTTCCTATTACATGGAAGACCATTAATTTATGTTCAGGTTTTAGTAATGTTAGTAAAGCATAATTTTAACTACTGTAATATTACTGAATAAACTGGATAAAATCATCAGAGCATCACATTTTTTTCCAATTCTGTGCATGATTATTATATTTATTATATTTAACAAGGCACTTAAATTATGAGATCATGATTATCATCACTGTGTACATAAATGGTGAGATCTACAAGTACCAGTACAATATCCATGCCTTCGCTTGGTAACCATGATACACAGACAGAAGGGAAGACAGCCTCTGACCCAGAGACCTAGAAACTAAATCCCCTTTCATGTTGCAGAAGTCCCTCCATGAAGGACTATAAGGTAATGCACTACACAACAGCCATTTAGTGATGATATTGAAAACAGGAGTCCAGAGTTCCAAATCCTGACAGAAAACAAGAAAAACACGGAATGAGAAACTATGGGGGTGATCTGTTACTGCATCAATTTGTAGAATGTCTCTTAAGATTCATTAGTGTCCTAATGCCTCAAGTAAAATATGCCAGAGATTAATTGGAAGTAACACAGGTAATCCTCATCTTTATAAAGAATTAAAGCAGTTAGTTCACAGAAATAGTCACCTGCTTATTTCTAGATGTCAACTTCATTCCACTGAATAATGCCATTTCTGAAGATGCTGTTGTGAGCAGAACAATCTTGTTTTGATTAATTATTCAGTTTGGTAAAATTACAGCTTGTTTAAAGGAGCATAAGCAATCTTTCAGAATGCTTCACTTGCTTCTTATACATAAGAATAATTCATTCCAGGTGTAAATTTACTTAATTAAGAAGTAGTATCCCATCTTTCTCCTTGGAAGTGAATAAATCTAAACCCACAAAACAAATTACATAAATCAAAAATTGACATTATAGTCCTGAGCTCTTAAACAGATTATGTAAGCTAAAAAAACAAACAAACAAAAAAGCTCCCAACAAACAAACCGGTAGCCAAGGAAGGGAGGGTATACTACACCGAAATCCCTTTCACCACCTGAACTAATAGAGAAACAATAATTTGAACACTTTATATTATTCGTTCTGTATTATTAATAATCAGTATTCCTTTGCTTTCCATAATGTTAATATTCTTTTGTATTTTATGTTCTTCCATCACTGTCATGGGCGCCTTCTTTCTTTTTCTAAACCACTGAGAAGATCAGGTAGCAGATCCTTGAGAACTGCAACATGAGAGTATGCTTACAGGTAGTTCAACAGGACTCTGCCATCATGGCAGACATATTTCAAAAAAAACCAGTCAAGAACAAAGCATCTTTACAAATAACTTAGGCTATATTGGAGTTTTCTGTTTAATTTCAATTACTCGAGCCATGAAAAACTTTCTACAGTTAGAGGCAAACCCACACAAATTCAGAAAAGACAGTATAGTGCTTTCTTATTCTCTATGATTTGAAGATACAACCGATTAATTACTTTAGATAGTACTGCTGAGTTATTTTATTAATTACATTAATTATTTATTAGATTTTGTTTTTAATATTACAAGATTTTAGAAGTTGTTTATCAATATAACCTTTGCAAGTATATCTATAATTAAAATTAGCTGTGAACAAATCAAGAAGCTGAAATATTAACCTTCCATTAATATGCTTTTTCTATCATATTCTCCTAACGTTATATCCAAGTCATTAACAAATATGCACCTAGAAGGATTTGCAAAAGGATTATGCAAATTATTATGGCCTACTTAACACTTGATTTACTTTGTCACTATTAGGTGCCCTGTATGACAACCATATCCACCTGAACAGAGACAATTGGCAAATATAAGGAAAAAAGCAAAAGGCTGTTACAAAAAGACACTCCAAAAAAGAAAATTACAAGATTGACTTGCAGTCCTCTTGTAAGAATATTTTGCAGCTATTTAAAAGAGATTTAAGATAAACAAACATTCTGCAACTACACCTCAGAATACCACTGCCTTTAGGTCATTTCTTTCTCTCTCCGTGTAGAAAAATACATTCCCAAAACAGTACTTGGAGTACAAAATTTAAGGATAATTTGAAATTTTTACTTATGAAACCAGGATTTAGATATGTTGCTATTAATGGAGAATGTAAGGTATATTTCATAAAATTCAAATATATATTCTTTGATGAGAGAATGAGTTGGTTTGTAATGTATTTGTAAACTGCTGTTTAATTTATAACTATTCAGGGGTTCTTCAAAACAACTGACTATTATTCTACTTCTTCACCCTCCCTATTGCGTTTTTAAATTGTCCTCATTTGAAGATTCTCCAAACAGATTTCATAATCAAAGTTTTGAAAAAGTCTTGTGTCATTTCTTTTTTTTTTTTGTAGTCCCACTGAAGAATAAAAAAAATTCCCAGTGCAAAATCCAACCTAAAATTAAATTACGTTTAAAGATTAAATTACATTAACAACAGACAATAATATATATCACGAGAAAGCCAACATATCCCTGAAAATGATCACTGATATACAGTGATTAAACACATGCTTAGCAGAAATTGAGACACTGTAAAGCATGAAAATTCGAACTTTATTTCTGATCTGTTTTTGATGCACTGAACTTGCTATGTAGGGTCAGTAACAATTAGGGAATCGCAATCAATTACATCGTCTTGAAGTCACTTCCCTAACTACTTCAAGCCACAATGAACTATCTTAGAACAATCTCCTCTTTCCTAGCTCCTTGCAATTCAGTAGTAAGAGGAGTAAATTTTTGCTTGGCAATGGAAATACTATCTGGGATTTTTTAACCTGCCAGATACTCCTACTCGGCTTTTGGCTACTTTAAAGACTACAGTGAAACAGAGCCGCTCCTTATACTGGACAAGAACCCAACTCCCAGAAGGTTCTTACAAGAGATGAGGGCTATCAGGGAATAAATTTCACCCTGTTATCACCTGAGATATGGGTTAGCAATAGCTAGACATAACAAAAGTGACTTTCCATACCAGTGAATAGGAAACAATAAGAAATACACTAGATATATGCAAATTTTCATAGAAAACAGAGTAATTCTGAGCCAAATAACACCAAGCGAGATTCAAATAGTGCAAATACAACCAATAGATCTGATGTTGCCCTACTACTCAGCATCAATATTAAGTGGCAATCTCTGGAGATGATTGCTTTCAACACATGAACTTCGACCTCAAAAAGCAGAGATAAAACATCTCAAGAAAGGCAGGAATAGGAACTGTAAAATCTGTAGAATTAGCATCTTGTAATATTGCAAAATAAACTCACAGTTCCTAGAGCATTAATGTAAATCTGTGGCCTTTCAGAGCCTAGAAGTCACCAGAAGTTTCATTTAATATTTTCAGACAAAATCTAAAGAGGAGTAAGCAATAAAACCTATAATTACCAGCCATAAATAAAGCAGAAAAAAGCATGATGCAGTGTCCAAACAAAATAATAATCACATGTGTGCGTTGCGATGGGAGGAAATAGGGCAGTAAAAGGAATAACCAGGCTTCAAGCCACAAAGTCAGAGATGCCCCTGATGCAACAAAGGTTTAAGGACACTTTGCTGATTTACATTGTGACAGTCTGACACTCTTGTAAGCATAATGCTCAAAAGCTCATTTCAGCAGTTTTAAGCAGCACGGCACTTTTTCCTGATTTATGACTGGTTTATGGTAGTTGGAAATGGACATAGTCATTGTGGCCATAGTTCGAAATGAAGTTAAGGGATGTCCTTGATGCAGACCCAGTGTCAAAAATGAGAACTATGATAAAAATGAAAATGATTAAATACACCTTGATAATTTAGCCCAGTGGTAAAAAGGGCAAAGGGAAAATATGATTCACAGTGCAAGCAAAGATTACACTCTTTGGAGAAGTAAATTCAAGACTGTTACTACATAATGGCTATGTTTTCAGAGGTCAGCAGTCAAAGCCACTTTATTACAACATATGCACTACACTGAAGTTATGCATATGCCTTCTGTTTACTTCTTTAAGTACACTAAATTTTCATTTAGTCCCTCAGCTGCTCCAGAAAAGAACTGTTAGATCAGGACACAAAAATTTAAGCTTCCAAATCCAGAGAAGACAACTACTTACAATTCTTCTATCAAAAGTAACAGTTTTGGAATAGAGTTTATGAACGGGAGTCCGTGGAAGAGATCAAGCAAGTAAAAGAAAAGTATTTTTGTTTTGTTCACTTACTTGTATTAACCTCAGGAATTTACTAAAATATATGGGATCAACTGACACTGGATCTAAGTGATGATGGATCTAACTTGGAAAATTACTCAGTATCAGCCAGTGAATCCATTTAAACCACGAGGATTAGAATATCATAAGAGTCACAGTTAAAGTGGCTGACAGAACTACTAGTTGTTTAATCCATTACCTGTGAACTTCTTTAAGTATTTTTTTCAGATTTAAAATATTTCCACTATGAATACAAGCATGAGAGATGGGGGAAATATTTCAATCAGAAAAAAAAATCATGATCTCCACATGAAAGCTGTGAAAGTTGAGGAGTGTGCAACTGCCTGAAATGACTTAAGGGATAACTGTCACAGGAATTAATATATTTTGAATGTTTAAAAATTACAACAGATTTCTTTACATTTTGAAGGCTGTCTGATTCCTGCTGTGAAAGCTTAATGTCTTTCCATTTGATGGAGAGTTGTGGCTGTTTTTAGTATACAGTTGACTAACGCTTGTTTAATGGATTGGAACGGTCAACAAGTGTCAGAGATATAAGCACAAAAGGTTAAGTTAGGAGTAGAGTATTTATTCCCTTTTCTGTTGACATACTGTCAGCTATCCCTTAGAAAGAATGGTGAAGGGCAATGAGATGAGAACTTTAAAATACAAAAGCTTCTGAAAATAGTAACAAAATACAATGCATAAAACCCCCCAACAACGTCCCAGGACACCCTAGCAGAAAAAAACACAGAGATGCAGCTAGAGATCACAGCTCAAAATCTGTACAGCAGTACAAAATTGCTAAAGCAATCTTAATGTGTAAGTGTTGGGAATAAAACAAAATCTAAACTTGCTAAAGATACAGCATAGAGGTCATTCTTCAAGCTTCCTTATACAGCTATAGATTCACAAGAAAACACCAGCTAAAGCTACCTATCTTGACTAACACCCTTCAATGACTTTCAAATAAGCCTCTCCAGCACAACCCTAAAATGAAGCAGAGTCAGAAACCAGTTATTTAAACATGTGACATACTAAATATAGGAGGATTCTATGAAATACCAAATAAGAAAAGCACACAGATGGCTTACTCACCCCTGTATTTTTTCCTAGAATCTGTTTACCTTCAACTGACAATTCTAAGTGATTTACCCACTACATTCTTCAAATCCAAAGATCCTAGAAAGACAAGGCAGCATTTAATAATATTATGCTTCTATTTAAACCACTATTTATTTATTTGTTTATTTATGTAAGAGTATATTTATTGGAAAACAGATTTAAGAATTTTGGAAGTGCTTGTGTTCTCTAATAAAGTGATTTTAAAAACAGTATACAGAAGAAATAAATGTTCTGCAAATTCTAACAACCAACCATTCAATATGGTGCACTCTCTATCCAGACATTACTCTGTGCGTGCATTACAGTGATACATAATACAAAATAAAGTACTCCACCTTTCATTTACTCCCCTGCCTATAGTGGGGATACGGAGTCTTCAGCACCAGTTGAGCTCTACATTGTTCTGTCACATTGGAGCACTTATCAAAGCAGAGATATCATATCAAATTTATGACTGAAAGAGGAGCTCAGGTATTCTGACGAGATTCACACTTCAACGTTCTTTGAAGATAAAAATCCTTAAGAATTGCTTTCCTTTTAATAGTTCTCGACCATATAGCTACAGAAGTCAAGTACCTTCCACACAGACCCAGTATGAAACAAGTAAAATCAAGCTTCTCTTGTATCTCTTTCTTTAACTGAGGACTCTGTCAACTATTATTTCACTAAAAAATTCCAAAGTCATCAGCAGCTGTGGCTAAACCAGAAAGTACACATCATTTAGAATAAAGAGTAACAGTAAAATGAACTTAATAAGACAAACTTTTGAAGCCAGCCTTGGCAGAAATACAGTTTTCATTTACAGTCTGAGATTAATAGCTAAGAAATAAAACTAAAAAGATAGGAGCTTGTTGACCTTGCCATTGTAAGACTTTAATGGGTGAATTTTAGAAAAAAAAGAAAGAAGAAAAAAAAGGAAAATGTAAAGGCTAAAATTTGTCTTCTGCAATGTCTTTTTTTTAAAGCTTGTGATATAAACAAACCAGCGAAAAACAATGAAACCAATGAATCTCTATGCTCAATAAAATAGTCAAAACAGGGATCATATATTCACAGTGTGGAACAAGTAAAATCCAAATCTCAGGTTTGATTTTTATTTTTGAGTTAGAAGAAAAGTGCCTAAATTAAGCTCAAGCTCCATATCTGAATTTAAACTCAAGTTTTGACAAACATGAGAAGAGTAGAGCAAGGAGACTGGCAAACAAGCCTAGAGATATTTTTTTTTTGTAAAATTTCCATTTCTGTAAATAATCATTACCACACAAAATATTGGGATTTTCATATCTGACTTCAAATCAATTTTATAGCTATTCTGGTAATAATTTCTATCAGTCCTCTCAATTGTTTATATATTCAAAATACACAGGAAACCAGGACATAGGAATCATTGTTACCCAGACAATACTGAGAGAGGAAGGAAGAAAGAGAGCTCACTTGTGCAAGATGCACAAGCAAATGTCAGAAAGAGAGGGTGTAAAAGAGCGTGAGGACGTGAGAGAGAAGGAGAGAGGACGAGCAGAAGTGAAAGAGAGGAAGCGTGCAGGCAAGTGAAAGGACGTGGGAACAGGGAAGAGCACGTGTGAGAGGGGATAAGGGAAGGAGGAGAGAAGAAGAAAGGGGAGAAAGGGAGGTCAAAAGAAGGTAGGACAAGAGAGAGAATAAGTTGTTTTGATAAAATCAAATTAAAAGTTTGTCTAGTAGAGTCAGATATGAAACATACATCTTTTTTATCCAAACCCTGTATCTTAATGATCCTTGCTTGTGTTACACAGCTAAACAAGTAAATGAGTCATGTGACCCTGATGGACTTGTACCCAGGGTTATACTAAGCTTTACACACTGCATATTTTATTTATTTCAATTGTGCACGGTTTAGATCCAGCCCTTTGTTTTTGTAATTTCAATAGAGTTCAATCCGTTATATTTTTATTTGATTCAATCCATTGTATTATGTTTTATTTTACGTTTTTTAGCTCAGTACACTTTTTAATCAATTCCCTTATATGTTTTATTCAACTCATTAAAATGTATATATTATGCCATGTTTTTTTTATTTCAGTATGAGGTATATCAATTTTGCTGTATGTTGCATTAAGCCCTCAGCGTGTTGTATCCATTTCTTTATCTGTTACGTCCATTTTGTCATGTGTTCTAGCACAGATTGTACGTGTTTTGATACAGTTTTACATCCTACTTATAATTGTTTTTAGAGCATTTGTGTGGTAATAATCTGATTTCGTTTTCGTCTTCTCACGCATTAATTTTATGTAAGATGCCTCATACCTAAAGAGGAGTGAGGTAAAATATAATGTGCTTGCTGTCAATAAGCATGAACACATATGATTTCGTCTTTAACTTTATAAAGAATAATTCCTAGAAGACACCATGGTGTGCTGTTGAAATCATTTGAATTGTGTTTGAATTTCTAAATGTCATCTTCAGTGGGAGTTAAGAATATGTTTCTTTAAAAACTATAGGAGACTTAAATAGTCTTCCCCTTAATGAATTTAAGGAATAAAAAGTAGAATTCCATTTCATAAGGAAATAAAACAGCAAACTCAAAGCATTTAAAGAACGTAATCTCTGAAAATCAAGATGTATCTTTTTTAAACAGTTCTATGTTTTTTAGTCTATAGATTTAATACTAGTGACATGTAGATTCCTTCTCTTTTTCTATATTTGTTTTGTTTGGAGGTAGCCATATTTGAGGGATTTTGTGCACATTTAAGGAGGAGAGATTTTAAATCTTGGCCTCTTTTTATTAAAAAGTAAATAAAATAGTTTACCTCAAGACAGGATAAAAGAAATTGTTAAATATCAACATATTAGTAAAAATTATGTTGTTAACAATGAAAATCAGAAAAAAAAACAAAAATTAATTTGCCACGTAAGCAGAAGAGTAACTTTGGCCTTATGTGTAGCTATGCCCCTGGGTTTAGAAACGGAGATGGACTGCAAGACCATCAGACACTTAAAGAAGATGTTTCTTTTCCTATGTCTTTGCAAAAACATGAAACAATTGCATGTATTACATCTAACAAATGGTAAAGTACTCTCAGTTATATATCCATTTGGTTTGCCATTTATTATCCTGGGCAATGCCACAAAGTGCAATCCACACTGCTTGCTCTCTATCCCAAATCACAATTTTCCATGTTTAGCACATGCTGGTTCCTTCTTCCTGGGAACTGACTGCTCTGTTCATCAAAATGGAGCAAGTTATCAATTTTGGCACAGCCTGTCCTCTTCTCTCTTTTTAATTTAGGATATCATTTGAAAAGTTTCCTTTAATTACTCATCCCAGATAGGCTGGTGAAATGTGATATATGTTGCCCTGAGGACAGAGATCATTAAATGTACTAGAAACTGCTGCAGGAAGGCCCTCTGCTCCATTGCTACCTCAACAGAGGCTTCTGTTCCCTGGCTGCTCCACATCTGACAAGCCTTGTTAGAGACCCACACACATCTGGGTACATGCACATTCACCTTCAGGGCTGCTGACCTGATCAACCAGAGAATTTCTGCTCCCAGCAGAGGGGGGATGACTTGAGCCTCTTACCTTTCCTGTTTTGGAAAACTACTGTATGATCTAGCTGTCAAGAGAAATGGAGAAAAGACAAGTCCTTAAAGAATATATACAGGGTTTCAATTTCCATTCCAAATTAATCCATATAAAGCTTATAAGACAATGTCATTGTTGTGAAAGCAGACAAAATTCTAATAGTTCAGTCTTTTCAGGATTGTAAGGACAATGTTTCCAATATAAAAGCAAACAATATCATAGGCATTTAACTATGGAATAATTTTTATACCCATGCAATGGCTCAGTAGATGAGAACCATGTACTATGAAAAATTGTCTAGGGCTTTTGCTTTGGGGTTTAAATAATTCTCAGGTCTTGTGCTCAGGTCATGCTGGCATGATCTTCACGGAAATTAACATTTTCTATTCAACACAAGTAACATAACACTCTCTAAGTTTTCATATTTCTGAAAAGTGGAGAGTTGAGGAAACAGAACTACATTCTTTTTACAACAGACACGTAAAACTACCCCATGTAATACCTGATCCCCCAGCTCTTTGCTGAGGGTCAATATGAAAGCCATTTGATCAACATACATTACAGCTCCAGATTTAGTGTTTAACATGTCTGAAAATGTGTGTATATAAGAGTATTATACAGAATAGAGACTACCTTACACCATTGGAAATTTTGGCATTCAGATGGACTACAATACCTCTGGAGTTACCTCACTGAATTTACTCCAGCTTTGAACAAAAAAGAACTGTGGCTATGATACGTTATTTACTTGCTTCCAATATTAGAATATATAGATACCTCTGTTCTGGGATAACAATAATGAATCTATTTTTAATTATTTTTTTTAGTGTGCACTTGGGCTTGCATAAACAATCTGCATTTTCTGATTCTCTGCATCAGTTTTCAAATCACTGCAAAAATTTTTACATCTGACATCAAAACCACTTAAGCATAATTTATAATGGAAATGCTGACACCAAGCTAACTGTGGTGGCATGAACAATGCTCATAGAAAACAAAAAGCAATGTTTCCTTGAAATGTATTCCAAAGTTCAAAATTCAGATTAAAAGCATATGAACCTGAAATAATTTTATTGATGGCTATATTCTGTGACCTCAAACAATCCAGAGGGTAAGATTTTGAGAATCACGACTTCCTAAAGTTTTCTTTAGAAAATTCTAATTCTATAAGCTGTCTAGTCTAACTGCTCTTATATGTGTTTTCAAAAACTATATGCTTTTTTTTAGCATGCATTGTGGCTATTGGTATGCGTAGAAACATTCAAATATTGTTCCCCACAACAAAAGCCATCATTCTGGCAAAAGGAGACAGGAAGATCTAGCACTCTCCTACCATGACCAAGATGGTAAGAGCTGCTATAGTTGCCAAATACAATACACAAAACATTTAATTTATAATAGTTAGAACCTGGCCCTTGACCAAGTCCAAAGAACTATGTCTTATTTCACTTGCTCTTGAATATGTCTCTTTCAGAGATAAATGACTGTGCTGTTTGCCAGTTCTCTCCTCTGTTTGGCGTTTTGTTTAGCTCTGCTTGTGACAAGCCAAGAGTTGATGCATCTGCTTGAATGTGTAATATACATCTTTGGTCAACTTAGCTTTTTTCCTTGACAATATTATGTCAAACAATCACATCACAACTGGCTCTGATCTCTTTGTTGTTAGCTAATAAATTAAAGAGTATTTATTATCTGCAATCCTTTTTTCCCTTTTAATGGTGACACATTTGTGGTGAATTACAGGGCAGCTTTATAAACTAGGCTGTGGGCCAGTATCAGCCCCTGCGTTCATGTGAATGTTCCCTCTCCCACTTGGCCTCCCAGCCTGGTGGTAAATCAAGGCAGCTGTCACAGCACACTAAGTTAGTGTGCGTCATTGGGGAGAGCAGGAAGCGTTGGGGGTATAATTCTGTCCATCAAACTAATATGTTATATCAGTAGCTTTGTAATCTTCTGCTATAAGTTATGGGAAGTGACACCTAAGAATTCACTTTGAAAGCAATGTGTTCCTCAGACTTTAAGCCAAAACAGATCCAATCTGCAGCAAGAGTTCCTCTGTTTATACGAGTGGATTTGTAGCAGCTAGCAGCCCCATCGCTATCAATGCAGCAGTATTTTACACATTCCACCACAAGCCTCTCTCTGTTTACAGTTTTTGCAGCAGAATTTGTAAACTTTTAAAACATGATTTCTTCCCTTCTCTTTCTTTACCCTTGCTTTAACCTCCAGTAGCAGGATAGATAAATATACTCCTTGAATGTTATCAAGACAAAGTGAACTCCTGACAGATAGAAATGAATGGGAGACCTATTTCCCTTGTCCATACCCCCTTCAACCTTTGCCTTGACAAATGTGGGAAATAGCTGCATAGGACAGGAGAAGAATACACACAGCACTATGATAGGAATGTCAGCTTTTTTGTTAAATGTTCACATGATAGTGAAAGAAATGAGTGAAGATAACCTTAAATAGGAAACATGTTTTCTAAAAAGCTTCACAGAGATCCAGTTCTCACTGTATCTCCCCTAAAAGCATGGCTTATTTTCAGTGACTATTTTTAATGCTTTTGAAGACCAACAAAAGAGGAACTTGGACTCAATTAAGTGTTTTTGTGAGGTGTGATTTGATCTGAAACAAGTCTATGGGGCATCTTCAAAGAGTCAAAACCAGACAAGCATGTCCCACAACCCTAGAACACTGAAATCAAAGATGTATGCTAAAGACATTAAATATCTGTTGCCAAGCTATTTTTAAAAAGTTTTAGTATTAAATCCCACAGAAGTTTGCTTTTATAATTTTTGTAATCAATAGTAAATATTAAAAAAGTCCTAGAAAACAGTACTCTTTTCATCCTTAAATCTAAATCCAGAGGCTATTACAATGTAGAAAACACTTCTTGGGAAAAATCTAACTTCATTTAGTCTTAACATGCAAGTACTATCATTGTCTCATCAAACATTGGTTCCAGATTTCCATCGGTGAATGTCATTTACAGTAGAATTTTAAAACATGTTTAAAACAGTTAGAGGCTTCAATTCCACTAATATGTACAATATACAAATGCTGTTTTAACTTTCATTATAATGTCAACTTGAAAATCGCAAATGCTATTTCACAGGATCACATGGCATAGCACATTGCTTCAAACCTTAAGAAATCTTGTGTTTAATAGCATCAGGTCTTGTTCACATGACTTAAAAATTTGGAAATTTGTATGTCAGATTTGGTCAAACATTAATAAAATGAAATATTTTATTTTGAAAGTAATCTACTTAGAAATTACTTTTCTTTCATCTATTCATCCTAGCTAATTAAAGCAGCACTGATTTTGGATCTTTCATCTTTAATGTCATTTAAAAAGGTATTTAAAATTTTGTTCTGGTTTGTTATGATCTGAAGAAAATTTGTTCCTGTTTTAAAAAAAAAAGTCTAACTAAACCCACAGTTGATAAGATTTAAAATCAAAAATTTTCATTATTACATGAGATTTGAGAAACTGCAATTCACATGTTTGCACCAGTCATCAGACCATACATCTGTGCAGTTGATGGCAACATAGTAGGGTTTTCCAGTGCTATGCTTTTCATATGAGATTTACTCACTTGACCCTGGTCTTGTACTCTTGCCTGCTGCACTTTCCTTAAGTTAAAAGGTCTCTCTCATATTGCATAGCCTCACAGTGGAAAAAAAAGAAAAAAATTTAAAAAAATTAAAAAAAATTCTAATTCACTTGTTTACCTGTAACTAAAGCGGGGGGGAAACAGAGCTTTGTAGAGATTCCAAGGCTAGACTGGAACAAAATCTCCACTATTTAGAGGACTTCTACATTGGTGGCTATTTTGCTAGAAGTCATGTCTCCATGATGCCTTTCACCTCATCTCTCCTTTACATAGCCCATCCAACACATGTCTGCCAGCATTAAGATACCATTTATTAGGTCTTGCTCTGTCCTACAAAGCTTTCAAATATTCACCACCCTGTGGTGATTTTCATTTGGGAAATGGACTTGTAGCTATGGAACACTGGTCATAACCAACCATTCCCTCAATAAAGTATCCAGTTTTAATAAATCCTGAAGAAATAAGGTCTCATACATCATGGGTTTTCTGCATAAACAGCTGAAAATTTAGTAGTTTTAGGCCCTCTCTCAGGAATAAATCTTTCATAAGGACATTCTAAAAAAACCTCTGTTTAAGACAGACCATGAAAGCCCAGATCCTGCAAACACTAGGCACTAAGAATGAAGGGAAAAATCTCACTGATCTCTTGACTGATCAAGAATTCCCTACAACAAGAAAGCTAATGGTTATGGGTTGGAAACCATACTCAAAGATTCAATAGACTCTTTTCTTCTTTCCTTCACACAAGTTCAGCCTTCTCTGAACAAAACTTCTTGCAGCTGCTGAGGACTAAGTCACAGGTAAAGTTATTTGACAAACTACCGTAAAAAACTGAATCAAGCATTTGTGATATTTTTCACAGTTAAAGGCATTTTTCCCACCTATGACTGCTGACTACGGTGTTCATTTTGAATACCTCAAACGTAGCCCTAACCAATCTCACCATCAACACATTCATTGTTCCCCACTGGTGGATAATAACTACATTTCTCAATTCACTTAAAAAAATTATAGCAGTTGCATCAGGTTGGTCACCTGAGATTTGGCAATGGAATAGCTTGCTCCTGTTTTCATGAATACCCATATGAAGCCATATAAAAATTCTTCCAGAGTTCAAAGTATATCAGAGAGAGAGGCTTGTCAGTACACAAAGCTAACATGTAGACCGAATCATCTATCACAAGCTAAGCACTCAGAAAACAAGTAAAGCACATTTTATATAGACAGGGCAGACTCCTGTGAGTTCCCCACTACATGACCACCCTCAAACCAAATGTTACTGCATTTGTCAGAAAGATGTTGACTTTTTTCTTTTTTTATACATACAATTTGACTAGAACTTATAAAGAATACAGTAGAACTGAACAATCAAATTTCACTGAAAATAAGCAAAAAGCGGACAGCTTATCCTCTCAGCCTCCTTTGGAATTCCATGCTTTCACTTCTATTTAGCCTTTGGGATACAAAAATGAACACCAAATAAAAGACAGTATTTTCGAATTAATTAAACATATCAAATAAGTGTAACACTATGTCTGACACCAATATGCACAAACCCAAATCAGCATTAAAACATTAACATGGTTCCAGCTGATGCAGACTTCAAAAACATATTTCTTGACCAAGCCCTTTGCCTATGCAGACTTGGTCACATAGGTTATACTTCAGAGGATTTTTTCAACTTTTCATATTGAATGTCTCAAAATTAAGCAGTGTAAGATGACAACATGGTAAACTTCATCCTAGAAAACATTGCAAATTTCGGTTACTTGTAAGGCACTCAGCTTATCTAACTTGTAGTGATCATGGCTTTTTTTTTGTTCTTTGTTGAGAAAGAAGAAAAACAAAAGAAAGAGAAATAATAGAATATCTACTTATATACTTTTTGCAGCAATAGAGGACTACTATTTGGTTTAGAGACAGATGCAAGAATGTTAATTAAAAACTAACTTCAAGTTATTTCAAATGGGTCTTCCTAGGGAAACATTCTTTTTTCCCCAACAGAAGCAAAAATTAACACCTGAGCCAATTTTTAATTTCATTTTGGATAATTAGTTAACAACGGCAGTTCCTCAAGCTATAATATATCTTTAAAAAATCTAAAGACAATGACACTCAATTATGTAAGACATTATAAAACAAACATTTGGTGAAAAATACCATACTGAGTGATTTAAAAAAAAAACCCTCACATAAATATGTTTTCATTTTACAGCCTTCTTTAACAGCTCTCTCATAATGATACTAATTTAAAGTTGTCAATAAAAATTTCTTCAGCAGTTCTAATGTTTGCTTTAGATAGGAGAATTTATACTACAAACTCATGATAAGAGATGACAATGTACAGCACCACCAGGGAAGAGTTTTCAGGATATATTTTATATAAGTTCCTAAATCTAGTTGAGGGGCTTTTTTCTACTATTCACCAGGCTGAATAGATAGTGTGCTTATTCTACATTGGTTGAGATTACTCTCTCTTTAGCTATATGCATAGGCATTTAGTGATTTTCTTTTCCAAATCAATTAGAAGCTCTGCTGGGTTCAGTGTCTGTTTTTTCTCTATTTTAACTTGGAAAAAAGCTATTTCTCTGTTGCAAATGATTGGTTTTTTCTCATTTAAACCCATCTTGTTTCAATCTTACACACTCTTTGAGACTGTAATACAAATGACAACCTCCTTCCCTTAATATAAACAGAAAGTATCAGAAAGAACAAACATCATCTGAGCTAATCCTTCGCTTTGCAGTTCTTTTATAAGACCGAGATTCTACATTAGCTTTTCTTATTTGTAAAAACACATAGCAATAGCAGGCACAACAGGACTAACACTGCATACTGGATCTCAACTCCACAGTGAGTTTTGGGATTTTTAACACTTCTGCTTCACCCTTTTGTGCAAATTTCAGTCCTAGAAAAGCAAAATACAATCCCATCGTTGCACCCCAAGCAGACCAACAACATGTTTACAAGATGGTTCATTTGAAAATGCACTCCCCAGTTAGAGTGAAATGAAGACTGTTCAAACACCATTCGGTTTTGGAGATGAGGGCCATTTTCTTCCACATATCTCCAAATCTCATTACTGTAAAGAATGGCATACAAACACAGTTACAGGTTGCACTTGTAAACAGACTGTTTCTCTGGAAGTGTTTTATTAAGGCACTGCCATTTTTTAGCTTTCTGAATCTTTACTGCTGTTTTAAATGGGACATAAGCAGTCATGACCTTTTGTGTCTGATGTCAGAGAAATGAAAAGGCCCAGCAATAAATGAAGTTTACATTGGCTTCATTTTCCAGTCCAGAGTTAAATACACACTATATCCAGCGCACCATACATTCTTGAAAGCTTAAGACGTGATTCAAGCCCTCCTTGTGTGAAGAAAACAGATAACAGCTGGAAAACTGTGGAGTAGTTCCAACAGGGACTTCTGCTTCCTCATAGAGTCCTGCTCAATGAATTACAATTATAATATCTCCATGGTTGTCAAACAACTACTTACTTTAAAAACACCAGCTGTACTATGCTGCCCTTTCTTCTTTTCTTGTTGCAAGAATTATCAAACAACTAAAATACTGTATATTTTTCAGTGAAAGGCTGGCCTGGAAACTTTAAAGAAGATTAGAAGAAAACAAAACAACTTAACTTGTAGTTGGTCTATATACACTAGCTAAAATTATCTAATTCTTCTCTGCTAATGCTTATGCAACTGACTAAAGTGGTCTGTATTTGAGAGGATTTAAGTACCCATTTGATGTCTTTTGGGATTGCATGGATTTATCTATGCAAGCATATCATTGTCAAATCTATCAAAGATTTGATTATCATGACAGCTTTTCATATGCCAGCTATGTGCCAGTTTTCATAAACTTCTATAAAAAATGTTTATTTCCCTCCCTTGTTTAATGCCTCCAGAGTATAAAGCATAACAATAAAAGATCTAAATTCAAAGAAATATCAGAAAGCTGGATAAAAGCCATAACAATACTTACTTATTTTCTACAAGTTCAATTCTATATTATTAACAGCAGAAAAAATAGGTCTCTTTTGTTTTATACCTTCCACAGGAGTCCAAAGAGTTAAAACAATGTAATATGCAAATTACTGGTTCGTTGCAACTGACATCCTTATTTCAAGCACCACTATTTCCAGGTAGTTGAAAGAAGACACAGATTCTAGGATGATAACTACAATCTCAACTGAAGCCTCTCCACCAACACTATTACATTTTTTGAAAACAAAAACCTTCATCAGTTCATAAGGAACAGTATCATCTGTGGGTTTGGTCAGTTCCAACTGCTTCTTAGAAACAATCTTTAGCTGTTTCCATACCAATTTGATCTGAAATTAAATTTTTCCCCCACTAGCTCTGGGTTTCTGTGCATTGCCTATAACTGCCCATTTTGCTTTCTTGAAGCACTTTCAGAACTCACCCAATGCACCAGGATTCAGATCACACATTTTCCACAAAGAAAACAAAGCATGTTTTACCCACATAAAGGAACAAAATTAACATAGGATGACACAGTCTCTACCAACCTGCATTTGTTTCTTCAAAGGTATTTTGCACACCCAGGTTTCTCAAACTCAGCCTTAGATAGTATTTTTCTGCATTTCTGTGTTTTGCCTTGAACTTCATTCTTGGATACTTCCCTCTTGAATTCTCATCCCCCCTTTTTCTAATACCTCTCTTTGCACTATTTCAGAAGGCAAGCAGGTGACAAGAGTAGTTTAAGAATGACAACTTATTTTTCAGCATAGCCAAATCAGCGGCCATGGGACAGAGTGCTGATGAAAACTGATAACGCTAAAGTTGCCAACAGATTTATACTAAGCATTAAAAAACTCTATTTTCCCCAAAGAG
This sequence comes from Myiotriccus ornatus, assembly GCA_036023395.1. Lineage (NCBI taxonomy): Eukaryota > Metazoa > Chordata > Aves > Passeriformes > Tyrannidae > Myiotriccus > Myiotriccus ornatus. The sequence continues at coordinate 13,229,560 of JAYRBT010000178.1, forward strand.
TTTTTTAAAAAATTACTTTCTCTAAGAAACACAAATCATATTTCGGGAATTATTTATTAATCATTTATGATTAAAGTCTGCTTCATCCCATAGACCATCAAGTCAGTCAAGATCAAAAGGCTCTCTTCACTTGCTGTGCAAGGCTCAAACTAGCAGATCCTTTCCATGGAAACTTTCCATGAACATGTCCAGAGTCTTTCTGAGACCGTTTTGAGACATTATTAATCCTTCCCAAGTAATTTCTGTGGAAAGCATTTAAACTTTTCACATTTTCACCCACTCATCTAACAATGACAGCATTTTGTGTAAGGAAGCTGTAGCACAGTCATTTGTCCAGTTTGTTATTTTTGAACCTCTGGGCTTTAACATTTGGAATAGTTTATATAAATTAATCTGTTCCAAATCTCATCTTCCAACAAAGAAATCCCACTAAGAGAATGAAAATAACCCACAGATAGTTTTTTTTTTTCTCAGTACTAAAATACTTGAGTGGTTTTTGGATGCAGGAAGCAACATGACTGTAGACTCCTTTGTTTTGCTGACTGTGAAGAGTATCATGTATCTGAGCACAGAGCACAGACAGCAGAGCAGCACAACAGTAATTGCACAGTCCAGTGGGAACTCTTTCTAACCACAGGGCAAGAACTTTTCATTTCCCATTACAAATATTATAAGGGTCTCAAGCCTCAGTTGAGCACAGAAATGCTTTGTGGTCATTTGGAAACAGATAACGATAGGTACTTAGGGAGCACTGATCTTCATTTGAGATTCAGCACCTATCAGGATGAGAGCATTTTTGCATAGCCTGAGGGTTCACAGTGACAGTCTATAGCTGAAGCAACTCCAGAAGATGCTAAGCCTTCAAGCACTCAGGACATGGAAGGTGAGAACAGTGTTTCTTCACCCTTAAAGAATCTGACAATAAAGAGTGGAAATTTTGCATTCAGTTTTCATGAAACCACAGAGTAGTTAGAGTGTAACCTATTAAGGTTTAAAAAAATCTCTGGTTTTATAGTTTCTGTAATATCATTTCACTATTTGCTATGATGCCATTGTATTTACATTTTTAAATGCTCAGAGTGCTAACATTATGCTTACATTACAGCTGAAAGTTTTGTCTATATCTCTTTCCATCCTACATTAAAGTACTACTAAAATATTCACCTATTCTAGTTCACACTAGATTCATATTACATCTGTACCCACAATTACAAATGTACCAAAGAAGGGCTTCTCCATGTTAAGCTGAAAAGTAACAGATAAATCTCTATGGAGGTCTAGTCACTTTGAACTACCTTCATGAAACAATAGACGCTGTTCCAAAAAGGAGGTGGGAAGAAGAAAAATAGAAATGAGGGGAGGAGGAGGATGGATCTACAATTTTAAAAGCTTCGTCCCATCCCACTTCCGCTTCCGTTGTTGCCTTCCACGCTTCTGTGAAAATTAAAAAATCAAATGCTCCATAACACTGTCACTGGATTCCCACAGAAGTCTTACTCTGATCACCACTAAACAGAGTTACGCATAAGTGTTACCAGGCTCAGCAAATGAAGATGCCTAATACCACCTTCTTGAATTAAGTTTGGTTAACCTATCGGGAAAATTTAGGTTGGAAATAATCTCATGTTAAAATTGAAAGAAAATATCATATTTTTTCTTTTGTTACAACAATATATTTAGAATTTTCAATATAAATAACACTTGTGCATGATGCATTAAATTGTCATTTAACCAACCAGCATAGTGCCATTTTAATCTCTAAAGGAGACAGTAAACAGTGTAGGCAGGGGTTCTACTTAACCCACACACTCCGCTAATACACTTTAGATAACAGACCAGTGCATTTAAATAAAGTCCAGATTCAATTTAATAGTATTTGTTGCAAAGCTTTATCTAATTATAATAGTCAATCTTTATTACTAGCCTCACAAGTGCAGGGAACCCTATTATAATTCTTCTTTCTAATGATCTCTTCACTATCACAGTAATAACACTCAGCCATAAATTAATCATCTGTTTACAATCATGAGTAAACATCATCTCAGTTGATAAATAAACAATTGACTCTGGAGGCTATTCCTGTTATAAATGTGAAAACTGAAGGATTCAGCACAGCTATTTAACTCAAAAGAGCATTTCTGTGTATCCAGAGATTTCTATGCTGCACAGTTTAAATGAAACATGTTACATGAACTGCACAGGTTTTCCACCATAATAGTGCCACCCATCTTTTGTGCTGTTAAGTGTGTGGGAGGATATTGTCTGTCTTTTCCAGGGATTGCTTTGTTCCTCATAGACTAAACACAAGATGAAGTTAACATAAAAACCTGTTTGTTTCTCCTATTAGAACTGCTTAGTAAGCTTTTTCCGTTCTAAATATTCAACTCATTTTTCAGTCCAATGCTAGATCACAATTTTCCCTCTCTAATTCATTTTTTCTCATTTCAGTTGTCTTTTTTTTCCCCTTGGTGCAGGTGAATATATTACTAGAGTGAGTGCAAAAAGTGAGAAAACATTTCCTTTGCTTACCTACCCTGACCTGAAAGAAGAATCTCTGATTACTTAATCTTAATTACTATGTCCCATACCCCATTTCAGTTTTCAGAATTTGTCTTATAGAGTGTAATGACAACTGAACCCAGATGGTTGGGCCCTGGAACAGGCTCCCCAGGAAAGCAATCATGGCACAAACCTGTCAGAGTTCAAGAAGCATTTGGATAATGCTCTCAGGCACAGGGTGTGATTCTTGGGGCTGTCCTGTGCAGGGCCAGGAGTTGAACCTGACGATCCTTGTGGGTCCTGTCCAACTCAGGATATTCTATGATTCTGTGAATCATCCCAAAAGCTCATGAACATAAAATTATCTCAATGACCAAAGACTGTGGCCTGGATTGGAACTCAAGGACTTCCACCCCACTGCCTCTTGTCTATCCATTGGTCCACATCTGCATTTTTCCCACAACGTTCCCACTAAATATCTACATCAAATTTTCTCCTTTTTTTCTAGCTGATATGTATAAATATGAAACACTGAGAGCTCTCTAGAAGATGACAAAAATTCTTGGTTCTCTCTCTATTGGTCAAGACATAGCAGCCACAGAGAGACTGTAACAGCTAAAAGGCCCTAACTTGCATTCACTTGCTATAAAACATACTATCCCTCATCAAAGAGTGGGATTACCCCTATTTTTGCAGCTGTACTGCATATTTCTCTCTCAGACCTACCGCTTGCCTTAGGTTTCTGGAAACTGAAATGAAATGTAATCCCATCAAAGACTCAGAAAAGAGGAAGTGAAGGAAAAACACCTCTGCCTGAAATCTCATATAGAGCAGATAGGTCCACACCACCTGACGCAATGCCAAGGCCTGCTACAGCTTAAGCCAGAAGGGACCCAGGAATATATTTTTGTTTTGACAACAAAGATCATTTTCTGCTGTCTTTAATTATCCATGTTTCTTGTGAACAGACACGCAGCCCACAAGAAAACAAAACAAACAAACAAACAAAGATAACCCAACAAAAACCACACCACCACCATCCTCCCCCAAAAAAACCTACAACCAAACACACACAAAAAAAAATCCCAAACCCAATAACTTGGAATAAAGAAATGACAACTTTTACTGGAAAAATGTGGCAACACATGTTGAATCTGGCAGGACATACAGAGATTGCAAGAGCAGAATTTTGAGGAAACACAAACTCCCCTCTGCTCATGGCTGGAACATGTGATACATAATCTATGTATCATTAAAAATAAGCTTAATTTTAGAGAGTACTCTTTACAGATTATTAACCTTTCCTAATGCATAAAATATTCCAGTCTCGGTAAACATCTATTTACAGCTGTCGAGCTAGTGCCTGAACATACTTCATATCTGTCCTGCCCTGGAAACAGTCTCTTGAATGAAAGACTAGTGTTTTTTTTAAAACCCTCTAACTTGATTAATGGTAATTGAGTTACCAAAGAGATTTATACTGAATAAACACATGCTTTGAATAAAGAATTTTTAATTTTGCTTTGAAGGAAAGAGATAGTGATTATTTCTGTTTTCACACACAGATCTGTGATGAGTCCACCATCTGTGATGCCTCGGACTTCATGACTGCACGTTCTCCTAAACTGTGTAACATTCTGTAAGGCTATGCCTGGTCAGTCTCTCAGAAATTCTTTCCTCAGCTGGTATCACTTCAGTCACTCCTAATATTTGTCCCAGCTCCTGCCTTTGATTTCAGACTTTTTAAAGCTTCTTTTTTGCAGTCCTTTCCATCTCCTTTACCAAAAAGGCCAGCATTTTTCAAAATACCAAGCAGTAGAAGCCTAGAGAGATTCACAGAAGAAAAAATCTCAGATGATGACTTTTCATAAAATTTTTGATGAAGGAAACCAACCCTAAAAATTGCAGAATACTGTAAAAATCATGTAATCCATGACAAGCCTTGACTGCAGTGTTTCTATGGTTGTGACTGTAGAGGAGAAAAATGTTTTAATCAAAGGAAAAAAAGGGTCATTGTGTCTATTAACTATTCTGGTTTTGTTGCATTGCTTCATGGACACAGACATTGCAAAATAAAAACGGTATGATTAATAAGAAACTCACCAATGTTAAAAAGTAGAAGTGATAAATACAGTATAGGGGGCTTTTTGTTTGTTTCTTTGGGTGGGCTTTTTTTCGTACACATTAATGAAGTCAGCACTCACTTTTGCTGCTAGATAACAAATTCCCGTGTCAATACTACATAAAATGTCCATTAGTAACCCTGAATTATCTTATATTTCTGACATTCTAAGTTCTTGTAAAATAAATTGATAGCCCATAGTAATACGTGGTACTTAGCAAGCCATTCAGGAAAACTGTTTTTTAAAACACACTTCTAAGTTGACTCTTTGCAAAGCTCAGAAAAGTCAAGCAAAACTTGGACAGAAAACCAAACACCTGTTGATTAAGGATCTCATACTATAAGTCCTCCAAGCTCACAATTCCCAGTGAATTAAGAGTTCAGTCACACTTAAGGATTCCTTCCATAGGATGCTTTAATGTACAGTGACCTAAAAGTGCTCAGCCCTAAAATGGAAATTATCAGTAAGAAGAACTCATAGGGTTGGATCTTGCAAAAGAAACTTATTTGATGTATTCCAGAAATACAGTCAACTGGAAGTCAGTTCTGTGTACAAGAGTCTGATCCAGAGTTACAAGCAAGCCAGAACTTAATCACATGCCTAAAACTAGGAAAGCAGTTTCCCCAGATTCAGGGAATCAATACTACACCTAAGATCATAGCCCATATTTCTCCCACTTGTTTTTCACTCCACTGCAGCTTTCTGAAGTTGAAGGTGTTCTAACGTGTGGGTTTAGCTGTTCTGATTTCTGTAGGTTACACAGTGAAATAGGAGTCATTATGGATTATGACCTTCCAGTGTCCCTGATATAGGAGATATATGGCATATGATTTGATCCACATAAACTGAAATGTTCAATGATGCAGGAACTTCATAACCTCTAAGGAATTCATATTCTTTCTGCAACACTGAATGAACTGGAATTATACTAATCTTCCACTGTCTTATCCTACATCTTTAACAACTGCTAAGGATGGCAGTGGCCATTTTATTCAACCATTATTTTTTTCCCTACAGTAATTTGGAAGGTAGTTATTACTAAGTGCAGAAAGTCTACATATTAATATGAGACTTTCAGGACTCAGAGCAGTGACACTACAATTATAAGGAAGTATTAAGCACAAGCACAGATGGCCATTGACCAAAGCACTGAATACATGTTATTCTCATCAGTAATTAGGAATAAAGAATATTCAGCAAAGCAGCTCTAGTCCCAGTGAAGTAACAGTTTCTTCAGCAGCAGAATTCCTTATAAGAAATCTTTAGAACAAATTGGTGCTGTATTTGAAAAATACACCAAGCCCGAGACATTTTGGAGTGAATGCAATATGTTCCACTAAACAAACTAACAAAACCACAGAGAATTTGATCAGGAGAACATAACAGAGGAATACACTTGCACAGAAGAGGTTGGTTTAACTGAGGAGCAACTAAGGTGAAAGGAGTGCTTTGTTTTCCATGGAAAATCAGCAAAGGCCTTACAAAATAAATAACCCCTGAAAAGGATCTACAGGTAAAATGTAAAGAATGTTCAAGACTGGGACAAATCCAAAACCAGAAGTTATGGGGAAACAATATTACTTAACTAGAACTTCACCACTTACTTAACCAAAAGGAGATTGCCCTTGGAAGGCTTACAAAATGTGCATCTGTTTGCATCAATTACCATATACACATAATCCTAAGGAGAGACACCATAAAACCTTTTTTTTTATTTTTTTCCCCAGAAATCTAAGTCCTGTGACAGACTCAAGCTATTGGATGGCACCTAGACATCAGTAACATCCCTCAGAGCCTAAAGCATTTAGCTTCCAAAACATCCTTTTCCTATAAAGTAATATGCAGATCATGTACATTTCCAGTGGGAATTATACTGGAAAAAGTTTCTTGGGGGAAAAAAAAAAAAGAATAAATACATTTTTTAAATATTCTCATTCTCTGCAAAGAGGTTACTCCAATTCTTTAAGCAGAAAAAGTTTTCTGAAATGTTTTTATTCTATCTGATGTGCCAGATAGACAGTGCTATCCTACAATCTTCCTTGCTTAAAAAGTACATATTGGATACCGCTACACAGGGCTACATATAAATATAACATTATCTATTAGACATATCTTTATCTTCAGTCAGAATTTTCCTACTGAATTAAGATCCAGTGAGAGTATTTCCTACCTTAAAGTCCCCTGTAATTAGATAGGTAGAAGCCTGCAAATCCAGCTTGTAAGAGTAAAGATTAAACCTCAGTAAGATTCAATAAAGTCTATATAACAACTACAAAAAACTCTACCTTCTAAAAAACCACACTGGAAATTCTTACACAATCTACTGCAAACCCCCCACAAGAGATTATTTTGTATTTCTCCTCAGATTTTTCCAAATACTTTAAGCAAGAAGTAGCTACTCCATTAACCATTTGGAGCTGGAAAGTGGTAGTAAATAAGCTTATGCAAACACAGCTGAATGACTATTTCCACTCATGACTGGATTTAAAGCAATGATATAACAATCCCAAAACCTAACATCTTTTTATATTAACAATATCACAGACAGGTGAATTTCACCAGTACATATATACATAAATAAATAGGGACAATGCTGTGTTCCTAAATGCTCATGAAGCTATGGTGTCTTAGGCATGGCACCACATATAGATGGAATATATTCAAGCCCTTGGCTTAGAGATCAGGCTAGAAACCTCAGGTCATCTATACAACATTTCTGTTTCCAAATGTTAACAACATTTTGTTTCCAAAATAACCAAGCCATGATCCCCAGTATGTCTTATTTGAACAAAGGTTGTAACCACCCTGTTACATGAGTTGTCAGATGGTCTTGTCTTTTAACTTTCCACAGGAACCTTTTCTGTCTGCAGTTTCTTCTACCTTTTGCTTTTATTATCATTGCTTCTCCTCTGTCTGCAGCTAACATCAGCTCAATGAGCAAATTTTACACAGCTTTGAAAGGAGCAAGATTTGTGGTCATTCTATCCACCTCCAGATCTAGGCTACACAGCCTTGAGCCAGCTGCTGAGAAAGCTCGGTCTGTTGCTCTCAAAAGCATCATCCTCAAGGCTGACAGTTTCATAGTTCCTTGTGAAATGTAGCTGTCAAGGGAATTTGTCACTACAGCTGGAGACAAGAAATTTCTTAAATAGTTTGAGCAAGTTCCGTGGAGAACTTTGAATATTATAGGGGGAAAAGGTGAATTTAACCCAATACTCTAGCAACAATAAGGGTGGACCAGCAGTGGAGTGTAGTCTCAAAGTGTCACCAGTCCATACTGCTTATAATTACAAGAGAATGGTTTCTCTTGTGACATATTGGCTCCCACTTTAAACCCAAATTAGGAAACATGTTGGCCTACTGCAGAAAGCCAGGCTCATTTCTGTATATTTGTATCTCTCAGAAAGGCTCCAAGAGAATTTAGAATAGTTCTTATTATCTAAGACCCTACATAATTTTAATCCCTATTTTCATAGAGTCCAGCCTTTGAGCAAACACCATCTTGCCAACTAAACCACTGCACTAAATGGCACATCTAGCCATTTCTTGAACACTTCCAGGGATGGTGACTCCATCACCTCTCTGGGCAGCCTGTTCCAATGATCACCTTTCCAGTGAAAAAATTCTTCCTGATGTCCAATCTGAACCTCTCCAGGAACAGCTTTTGGCTCTGTACTCTTGTACAGAGTTGCTTGGGAGAAGAGGCCAACCCTTAACTTGCTACAACCTCCTTTCAGGTAGTTGTAGAGAGCGATAAGGTCTCCGCTGAGCCTCCTTTTCTTCAGGTTAAACAACCCCAGCTCCATCAGCCACTCCTCATACAACTTACTCTCTAGGCCCTCCACCAGCTCTGTTGCCCTTCTCTGGACATGCTCCAGCACCTCAATGTCTTTCTTCAATGAAGGGCCCAAAACCAGACACAGTACTTGAGATGCAGCCTCACCAATGCCCAGGTCAGAGTGATAATCACTTCCCTGCTCCTGCTGGTCACACTGTTTTTGATACAGGTCAGGATGCCATTGGCCTTCTTGACCACCTGGGCACACCGCTGGCTCATGTTTAGCCAGCTGTTGACCAGCATTCCCAAATCCTCTTCTCCTGGGTCACTTTCCAGCTACTCTTCCCCCAGCCTGTAGTTGTCATGACCCAAGTGAAGGACCCAGCCTGTCCAGATCTCTCTGTAGAGCCTTCCTACCCTCCAGCAAATCAACACTCCCACCCAAGTTTGAGTTGTCTGCGAAGTTACTGAGGGAGTTACTTGATTCCTTTGTCCAGATCATCAATAAAGATACTAAATAGGCCTGACACCCATACTGAGCCCTGGGGAATGCCACTGACACCAACTGGATGCAGCACCATTCACCACCACTCTCTGGGCCCAGTCATCCAGACAGCTTTTAACCCAGCAAAGAGTGCACCTGTCCAAGCCATGAGCTGCCAGCTTCTCCAGGATAACGCTGTCCAGGTAGACAGTATTCACAGCCTTTCTCTCATCCACTAGGCAGGTCACCTGGTCATAGAAAGAGACCAGGTTAGTGAAGCTGCCTTTCTTAAACCCATCCTGGCTGGTTGTTCTGGATGTCTCGTGTGATGGCACAGCTCCCTCAGTACCCTCAGGTGAATACTATCCAGTCCCATAGACTTGAGAGTGTCTAAGTAGCTCATTAGGTCACTAACTACTTCCTCCTGGATTATAGGGGTACTATCTTGCTCCCCATCCCTGTCTACCAGCTCAGTGGGCTGGCTGGCCGGAGGATAACCACTCTTTCTGTTGAAGACTGAGGAAAAGAAGGCATTAAGTACTTCAGCCTTTTCCTTATCCTTGGTTACAGTGTTCCCCTCTGCATCCAATAATTTTGGTTTTGTTAAGAAAAACACACAATTACTACTTGCATCTTGTCTATAATAGAAATACCGTAAAAATTTCAAGTATACTTGTACAGTGAAAAATTATGCAATTCCTCTTGCATGCATGTAGTAACACATTCAGTTAATTTCCTCCACATCAGAAAGGAAACAAGCTATATTGACATCTTACATTGAGTTAACTGCTTCCATATCAGAGAGGAAATAAGATATCTTGATATGGGTCTTTTTCAAACTGATCTACTGTATCCACCCTAGTCTGAGTTTAGTTTATACCCAAATCAGCCCCTGGGCCTTGCCCGTTCCTAGCACTTAAGTCCCTGATAAAACAAGCAGGCAAGACAGCTATGTATGTGAGCTGAGAATCTAGCCAGGTTTATTTATTTTGACCATTCATTTTTACTCTGTTACTATAGTGGTTGAGGGAGAGGGGAAAAGGCACCCCTTCTCAATCTAACACTGTACAGCTACAAACATAATGTAAATAAAATCGCACATTCAATTCCCCACATCACATCCCTTTTGTTACAGTGGCATTTCTGATAACATGAATTACAGCCACACAGAGAATTTTTGTTCCTCACTAAAAGTGTTATATCTCTGAGAGCAGATGATGGTTTTATTACAAAAACTTTTGTAGTTTGAAAAGAGCAGTAGTAAAAGTTAGTTCAAGGTTTTTATGACTCCCTTTGTTCAGAGGAAACTAAAGGAGGAAAAACACTGGTGGTGTATGAAAAGATTGCTTGTTTACAATCAGTACACAGATCCTTGCTTTTTTCATGAAAGGAAAGGAAACCAGCAGGAGAATTACAATACGGAGCACCTCCCAGGATCTCTTTCACCATTCTCTCAATTTGTGTATTAAGCAACAAGGCAGCTGTTGAACAAGTACTATCAACAAAGCAATCTTCTAGCCCTTTGATTTAGGCTATTCATATCTTCTGCCCCGAAATAAAATGACTTTCACAATTAAAACACCGAAATCAATGCTGTATCTATTGTCATGTCTGCAGGAGAAAAGCTTTAATTACAACTCTAGTTAGATAACACAATCATTACACCTCCTTAATCTCAAATATAAAACCAGTACCCTTTGAGTGCTATGCCACCCTTTCTTTGATTTTTTTTATGTGAATGGCTTTTTATCTGAGCACTTTAATTTGCATGCCTTTGCTGCGAGGCAGCTCTCCGTGATATGTTAATTGCAGAGTGCTTTAAGTACTAAAAGATTAACATAAACCCCTTTGCAAACAAGCTAATAGTTTATGATAATTTTTGCATGGCCTTTGTCTGTCTATCACTGCATTGCCTCTAGCTGTAATTTTATAAAGAAGCTGTAAAATATCATTTAAACAAGTTCATTTACACATAATTATTACCCGAATCACATTATTCAATTTAGATACTCCAGCCTATTAACAATCCATGAACTAAAATGTAATTAAACTATTTTCCTTTTATGAACCTATTCATTACAATGTGTGGGAAATGGATCTCTCGGTTTCACTGAAAATTTCAGCACTCTGTTGTTGGAATTGACAAGTCTGGCACTCATTCTGTGCTTTTAATTATATTAAAAGTATTTCAAGGCAGCTAAGATAAAGAATATATTTATAAAAGAATGTGTACAAATGACAAGATGGTGTAATCTCCTAACATATCTTTATTTTACCCCACACAGTTAGTACCTTCTTAGCAGATAAAATAAACCCAGGATATATAATTTCAATTTAAAGTTCTCAAGTTTTCATGATTTTGAAGAAATACATGGGGGAAAAAAAGTTTATCCCTATCAAGATCGGTTAAGTATTTCAGTTACAGCTCTAGTCTACTACCTTACAGTACAGGGACTTGAACTGTTCACCTGTGGATATTCCCCTTTGATAAAAATCATCTTATCTCAAAAAATTCATTACATTTCAACAAAGACTAAAATTTGCTGCTCATCTGTCCATCACGAACTGTAAGATTTGTCTTAATGGGCCCAAAGACTAACTGGCATTCACTAACTCAGACTGTCAAAGCACAATCATAATACTCAGATGCTGCACTTAGCCTTTCACAAGGAATGGGTATCAGACCGTGTTTACTTACTGTATTTTTATCCCAATTATCCCAACTTATCAAAGGAACATTCTGATCTGATAATGAAAGTTTCGGTCTTTGCTCAATGACACAAACCGCAGGGTTTCCTACAAAAACCAAATTATTTTACCAGAAACACACAAGTCAGAAGACACTAAGCATTCCTTAAGTCTTTGAGGATAGAAGCCAACATATGCAAATGTCACTCCTAAGGAAGACAAAAGAGATGGGTCCAATAATAACTACAAATACTGATTACCCCTAAGTTTCAGTTCTCTTGCAACTATGTTAGAATAGGGAACCTATTCAAAATTTAAGCTGTGAATCAGATGGTGCCATTCCTGAGATTCAGACAGGTCATAGGCATGCTGTAGATGAGAAAAGGAGCAAAAATCAAGTCATGTCCATAATGGGCATGAAGCTCAAGTATCTCTTTTTTTTTTTTTTTTTTTTTTTTTTGGTGACCCCATCCAAAATCCATCCTGTAAAAATACTTGATGTCTGATGCCTACCATTTCACTTGAATTAAAAAGCTGCAACCTAACTCCATTATGGATTCTTCTCTTAAGAACACATCAAAATACTGGCTTTGACAAATTTGTTAATATTCTAACTATTGACATATTTACTAATATTCTAATGACTGGCATCTCTTCTCCAAAAATTAAAGATACGCTTTGGTTCAGAGCACACAGTAATCATGTAATAACACTAACAAGAGAAATGTCAAGAGAAATTACTATGGGAGTAAGATGGTCTACAGAGAAATTCTCTTGCAGAACAGGGAATTCATAAGAAACTCTAACAGATGTCTCAGCCTATGGCCAGGGATCTGTGAATCTTGAAGCCGATAAGCTTAATTATTTGTAGCAGTCTTTGAACAATTATTTCAGTCAAATATCAATCTGAATTTTACCATTCAGATCACTTTCTAGAGAAGTTAATGACTATACACTCAGCAGGTAATTCTGGCAGGCAAACTACAATAAAAATTCTGGCATATGCTTTTTTTTTTTTTTTTAGTATTTTTTACTTCAAGCAGTAATGGTATAATAGGGAAATGGCAAATTTTAAAGAAATTCAAGTTTGACTGTCATTCTAGAGCACAGTCTGACCCTACCAGAACTTTTTACAGACCCCAAAATATTTAGAGAAGTAATGAATTGCAGCCTGGAGTGTTCTTGATATTGCACACTTTTTTGTAAATACTTACAGTCTTGTAAGTACTTTAAAATACAAGTGACACCACTAATTTTATATTTTCCCTCAGAATTTAATCATTCATTGGCAGAGTAAGATTAAAACAGTCTTAGCGAGAAGAAAAGGTTAGGGTAGGTTAGGAATACCTACAGCGTCTTCATTGCTTGCACTTGAACAGAAGATTCTTTACTCAATGCTTAAAGTATCCATGTGGTTGAGATATAATTGACAACACTTGCAGTGTTATTTAAAAACAAAACAAAAAAAACCTCTAACAAAACACTTTAGCATTCCTATTTACATTACTAGCTTCACACTGGTTTAGATAATGGTCTAGGAATAAAATCACTGCATTTCCTTTTCACAACAGTAGGCTTCATCCTGAAAACAAGTTAAAAACAGTTGTGTTTTTTTTCGTTTCATTCTGGTTTAAATCAAACTGTTTCTTATGTAGCAATAAGTTTATGAAGGAACCACAATGTATGAAGAGAAGCCTTTTTTCATTTTAGAATCTCCCGGTTCATTCCAAACTCCCATTATTTGGACTGTCACCCTGACACTGCCTGAGGTGCATTCCAGCTCTCTGCAAGAGAATCTGCTTTCCCACTAATGGGGCTGTTCTTGCAATGGCAAATGTAATTTTCCACTCCATTACAAACAGTGTGCAAAAGGACCTATTTCTCACTGCACACGGATCAGTTCCCAGTGAAATCCTATTCACCAAATATTGTAATAGCAGAATCCACTTCAAATACAGGTGCTTTTTCAGGGCTGGACAAACAGCTCTGATCCAACTGTGGACACACCTAAACATTTACTGCTCCAATATTCTGCAGTGTTAGAGAAAATTAGCCAAGAGGTTCAGTGAAGGAGCAAGAAGTTAGGAAGAAACTGAGAAAAGAAATATTGTAATGATACTTTCTCAACACACTATTTTTGTACTGCTTTTCTTTAACAAGCAGCCATAATGCAGATTTATATAGTGACTGTTACTCTTGGCTGTAATTCATCTAGAGTCACAAATACACTGAACAGTGGCCTAACTGCATTTTGAATGTCTTATAAAGTTCAAAATTAGATGTCTTTGCAGCAAAATAATATTCAAGTAAAAGAAACTCATCATTCTTTAACAAAAAATAGTTACATTCACCTATATTTTACATTTATTAGCCTATATTTATTTCTCTGTATCATTACATCATCAAGACAATCTTACAAAAAGGAATGAAAATAATCACACAAGAACTCCTACAAATGCTTTGTCTCATAATTCAGTATAAATTGTTCTCATGCAATACTCTTCAGGAAACAGTAACTCTGTACCCATTGTTCAAAACAAGTAAAGACTAAGACACTGCAAAAACACTGCAAAAAGAACTGCCTTTGGGAATTCTATGCCTAGAGTTCTAAACTAGGCATTAAGTTTATTAAAGAAAAGACACCAGCTTTCCGTTAAAACTGACAGCCTCAAAATGCAAGTTTCCCAGAGTTTTCCTCCTTCTGCCATGTTACAAAAATAACAATACTAAAGTACTAAAGTACTTAAATGAATTTAGGAATATATCATGAAAGGAACAGAAAAGATACCTCCCACAGAGTCTGCAGTATATATTGTAACACCATTCACTAAGCAGAACAATTCACAAATCATTCAACTGTATTCACCCTTTCCCTCACTGGAGATATTCAAGAACCATCTGGACACAATTCAGTAATTGAATTAAAATCTATGAATCTTGGGTACAAATAAGTGAAAAACATTTTTATATTTCTTGCCATAACCTCTGCATTACTCCTAGACAAATAAGCAGTCTGCGTAATGTGCCTTTGATTTCTTCCATCCAAACATGCAACCTCGGATAATATGTTTTAATATAACAGCAAAATACTTTCATTCTAATTTTGGAGGTATGCAGAATCCCCATTGTGACAATATGGAGGCATCTATGTGGATGTCTATCACTCTTGACAGCTTTTTAATGAGGCATTCAAAAGTTCAGAAGTATTAAAGAATATAAAAATACCACATCTGGGGAAGCTTCAAAGACTAAGCATCAAATCAGTGATCTGAATGATAAAGGCAGATGACAGGTGACTAAAGTAAAAGAGAGAATGGTGATAAAGTTACTACAATGGACACTTTCATAATTTATCATGGCAAGAGTAAGGAAAGCACCATTCTGTAGCTCGTGTAGTGTATAGAGCTACTCAGCAACCTTAGATGGGAAGTAGAACGATAGTCAAAACCCTTCAGGCAGGCCCTTTAGTGGTTTAGTTACCGATGTCTCCTGGGCAGACACACTGACACTCTCAGTGATGCAGCACAGAATGACAAAGCACCAAAATCCTTGACAAACTGTGAATGCAACTGACTCCTTAACTTTGAATCACTACTCAAACGAGCCCAAATATGAATGCTTTAAATGCCTTTCCACTTTTTGTATCTCTACATTTTAAAATGTTACAGTTAGCAGGATCTCTGAAATTGTCCCTGTCAGTTCCAGCCAAGAAATATAATCTTGAAATAATTTACAAAAGTTTCCAGGAATATTCTTATGGGAATGTATATATTCAGTCATCAGAATAATTCACTGTAAAAGAATAACTTGAAAGGAATGTCAGAAACCTGACTTCAGAAATAAATTCTAATTTCATTAGAAAGATGCTTTACCAAATATCCCAGCTATAACTTAGCCACTCAAAAGCCTCCATCCCTTTGATTTAAGCCATTTAAAACTCAGAAAAAAATTACTTCTCCAACTTAAGCTAAAAGTATTCCAATTTTATTTCAAGGATTCCAGTAAGTTCTGCAGTTAAATGACAAAGAAAGTAAACACCCTTACAAGTCAGCATTGTCAAATACATATGTTAATATAGCTGAAGAAGATATATTTCTCTCTTATTCATGACTACTGTAGGATATACGAATCTACTCAGCTTGCCAGGGGAAGAAGGTACAATATAGATATAGCTAACTACTGTAAAAGAGTACTTATAATTCCTAAGTCCCATAAAGTTTACTGGGAAATTGGTATTTTATATAGTCTTGCCTGCTAAAACAGGTTAGAACAGGTATAACTTCTCTGAAGAACTGCCTATGTATTTATACTGTTCAAAGAGTGCATTACCTTGAAATGAGGGTAAACGCCAGCAAACCTTGAACCACTACATGGATCTAGCACACTATCTGCAGAAAGGCTTCAGTATCTCAATGCAAGACAATTGTGTTGTATGATAGAATGGAACAGATTAAGGAAAACCAAGTCTATTTTAGTGCTACTGGTGGTTGCTGAAGACTGGGTCAACAAAACCCTCCAAACAACAGCAACAAACACAAAGGAGTGAAAACATAGCAGAACTACCAAGTTACTCAGACATCTGCTCAGCCTGAGAATTTCCTGCTATCCATAACTTCTGGAACACTTGGATTGACCTCCAGAATTATGTCTGCTGGAGTTGGCTAAAGAAAACAATTAGTAGGTGGGACAAAAGTAATTATAAACTGTGAAGTATATATTTACAAATTACTGCTACTTTGCATTTTGCTAATTCTAACAGAATTGCTATGCAGCTTGTTACTTAGGGGAGTCTATCATTTTTCCCCCTCTTGTACTAGCAATGATTTAAACCATGGTGTAATTAATATAATTAAGTGATTAATAAAGATTGAAGGGGTTGGACATCGGATGAAATACTTAATTTTGTGTATCTGTAGCTGAGTGACTGTTTAGGTTTGTATTTCAACTGTCAGCCAAATGATGTGCAATTAAGCCACAGCAGAGATCTCTTTTAACCAGTGATGATGTTAGACAGATTCATAGTTTGGGTGGTGGGTGGTAAAACTGCCCACTCTTTTCTTTCCGTTGCATTTTCCTATTATGCTTTATTCATGTACTGCATGTGTCAGTGTATTCATACTTGGAATTTCTCTGTTAGTCTGTAATGCAGAATAGATGGCTATGCTGCAAAAATAAAATGCTTTCAATTTATCTAAGATGAAATGAATGGTCCTTATGCAATGGTTCTGCAATGAATGGTTCTGTTGCTGTGGTAGTGAAAACCGCAGTGTGAAACTGCTTGATACTTCATTGTTCTTCTTCCTCTGCACAGAGTCACTTCTAGAAAAAAACATTACTTGTATCTTACTTGTAGCCTTGAACTTACTGCATTGAAGCCTACAGAACTTGGTAGAGATTGGCATTATTTGTTCTACAGACAATCCTGGAGTTAAAAACTGATGCCAAATCTACCTGAGAACCCTGGATCAAGTTTTGGCCAGGGTATAAGAGCTAGAGTAATCTGTTGGTGTCATGAAGGCATTTCTTGAACTCCCCAGTCACTCTGAGGACCTCCTGTGAAGACTTGCCATCCTGTTAATGCTTGAAGGCTGCTTACTGAAATGTGCACACATGCTTCACATTGTCATCAGCACTGGCCCACATCAGCACAGGAAGATAAGCTGTATTTTATTACATTAATAGTTGTAACTGATTTCAGCAGACCTGAAAACGTTATTATACTTGCTTAAAAATTGTGAAATTTCAGGTTTCTAGGGGACTATGATATCTGGCTCTATCTTCCTATATTGTATCTCATGAATTCTAAATACGCTTTTCCTTAATTGTTATTTTAACCTCGGCATCCTTCTAAAACCATCGGAAGCAAAACAAATGATGTAATTGTATGGATCAAGTCAATAATAGTTAACAGGTCTTAAAATCATTTAAGGTATTCGTTGTGCAACCAAGCCCTGAAGGTGCCTGACATTAGGCCATGCTCTGGCTTCTAGACACTCAGGACAATAAAGCTCTATGTATTTATCAACTGCATCAAGATATCACAGGGCAGACAGGGCATACAGACATTTCAAAGAAGTACGAAAGCAAGGGGCCCATATTATGAATGAAAAAATGAAGATTTATATTTTTGATCTTTCTAAGGAGGCCTGATTCATAACTATATTTTTCTAAGCCACTGACTCCAGAGAATGAGCCTTCATCTAATCTTAAAACAAAGAAACTCCCAAATATGACATCACTGTTTTGGGCACCTTGAAAAAAGAAACAAAGATAAAAAGCTGTATTATTCCTATTCTTCCACATGCAGAATGTGGGTTTTTTTTTACTGCTGTAACAGTAAAAGCCACTTTCCAATTCACAGATAAAAACTTTCTATATAGTTGCAAAATACTGTCAAGAACAACCATCAATATTCCAACTCTTCTCAGCTAAACTATACTGAAAGCAAAATTAAGACTAGAGAGTAAGCTAACTTAGCCACTTACAATGGACTTGTAATAAGACAATGATTTTAAATGCAGTAGTATTGTCAACTACTACAGAGTTCCCTAGATTGCTTTAAATTCTTCACAGGTTTTGTCTTTTATAAAGACGAGGAGCATTTTCTACCTAAATTTACCATGGAAAACACAGGCACAAACACCAGAAAAAAAGTCTTAACCAGGTACTATTAGCATTTCAACTTGCAGAGATATATTTTCTGTTTAACCTTTATTTCAAGTTATTAAAGACTGGGATATTTCAATTCAAAGTGACTTTAGTAGGAGCATCATATGGAGCTCATGAAGAACATTTTAAATAAAAACTATGTATCAGATTTAGAAAATATCCTTTTTATTCAGTGAGAAACATAGTGAACCTTTATCTTGTTTATACTCATAGT
The DNA here is from genome assembly GCA_036023395.1 of Myiotriccus ornatus. Lineage (NCBI taxonomy): Eukaryota > Metazoa > Chordata > Aves > Passeriformes > Tyrannidae > Myiotriccus > Myiotriccus ornatus. The sequence continues at coordinate 13,248,015 of JAYRBT010000178.1, forward strand.
CATAAAAGGTTTATGAAACAGAGTGTAGAAAGCTGACTTCACTTCTGAGACCATCAGTAAGACCACTCTAGGCTAAAAAAACCCAAACTTTCTGCCCACCCCGACTAGTCCCATTAAAGGCTCATGAGGCGTTCTGGACAATAAAACCAGTTGGAGATGTCCTTGATCTTTCTGTGGCTTTTATAGACTCCAGATGGCTTGGCTCTGGAACATCTCATAATTTAGTTAAAGGAAGAATTAAAGGAAGAGTTCAAAATTAGCAAAATTAAACTGCATGAGTTACCAAAAGTCTAAAACACAATTTTTTTTTTCTTCTAGCACATTACATACACTCCAGGCTCTTAAATAATCTCAGAGAAAAAATAAGAGTGGGCTGAAGTAGCATATTTCAATAGTTCCGAACAATGGGTTTGACAGCCAGAAAAAAATTTCCCAAACTATTTTATTCCAGTTAGGCATACTTTGTCTAATATGCCTACCAAGCACAATAGCATACATTTTGTATTATTTTGCTTCAGTCATCCCTTATGCTTAAGAGTGAAGTGCTGCTCACATTACCGCAGAATCATGAATATCATGATAAGAGAGTTCTGGGACTATACTATGCGCTAATAGAAATTAAATAATTTGCATAGGACAAGAGCAAGGGAAGGGTGTTAAGGAGTCACCAGTATCCAAATAAAACAAATAATAAATAAAAATAAACCTTTGCACATATATAAATCTTCTTACCAAGGAAACTGAGAACATTTCTTATGCTCTCTCCAACACCCAGGCAAACACACATTTAAGCTCAAAAACTCTTCAGTCAGAAGCGCAGATTCAGTGCTTATTTCATCAGATGTATGTGTAGCTCATAAGGTTTTTCTAGGTACTGTACTTTGTTTCATATTTGTTTGGCACCACATTAACAAATGCATGCCATCAAAAATTATTTAATAATTATTCCAAACACAGAGAGCTTGTTACAATTCTTTTATTTACTCTACAGTTCTGTTACATGTCATACACTGGTGTCATGTTTGAATTTCATTCCTGCCCTCCAGCAATATCCCATGTGATTTTCTCTAAGATCTTGTGATGGCTATTGAAGACTTTGTTTTCAGAGAAAACATTAGCCCTCAGTTTTGAAGAATTGCTTGAGGTGGAAAAAGAATTTGAATTACACCCTGCTAAAACTGTCATCAAAGTGAATTATTACTGTTTACAGCTGTGTTCATTAATTTTACCTGTATCCATCCATCTAGATAATATACATAAAGACAGAATGCACATAAAGAGACATTCTCTAAAAAGCTACAAAATAAAAAAAATTTTAAAGCCCCTCAGCAATTAGCAGATCTAATAGCAGAGCACACCAGTAGAAAAATTTTACACCTTTTCTCTCCAGTTAGTACCTGTAATGCAAGAAGTCACTCTCCTTGGTTCTGTAGTGATCTACTCTATGTACTCCCTATCCTGAAATGCATTATGCTTAGACCTAACAAGACAAAAAGACTGTAGCTATATAATTATAAGCTGGACATACGATGAAATGCACACACAGAGGAAAAAATTAATGGAAGCTCTTTTTAATGTTTCACAAATTTCAAATACCTATTTTCATCACCTAAAAAAAAAAACAAAACACATTAATATATGCAATTTCCTGGACTAAAAAATGTTAAGCTACATACTATTACATTGATATATTGCTAAGTCAAAAATAACTCTGCCAGTCAGTATCTTGACATGCAGAGCCCATAGGTGTATCATGAAATTGTAGCTGTTCACTTTTTTGAACCAGACAAAAGTCTGTTGCGTGGCTTGCACATGTTGCTGTAGGATATAAGGAAATGTCTGAGAGTCAATAAAGATGGAATATATTAGAAAGTTTGCAGGTGAATTTTTAGCATATAAAACCCCAAATTTCCAGATGCGATTAAGCTGCATTTATGTTTTCCAACTAACATGGTCAGTACTTGGCCAAGTTGTAGGCACTGAAAAAAGGCTTTTAAAAAGTTAGAAAGTATAATTTGTCATAAACCTTGCCATCCATGTTATCTGCAAAAGGAGAATTTGGTGTTATTATCTGCTAATAATTATCTTGCTATTCATATAATGCTTGGCACTGCCAAGAGACAGTACGATCTCTGTCACCGTTACAGTTCCTCAGTTATATCCAATCACATTAAGAATTTGTAAGAAAAAATATAAAAAGCTCCCTGGTATTCCCAAATAACATGTGCCACAATTCAATCAGATGACAAAAATAAACAGCCTCTATCTAAGAATAAATCTAAGAATAAACTCTTTGTCAATCAGCAATAAACTAAAGACATCAATATGCTGTGACTGAAACTACAGTTTTTGCCAATAGGAAGTGACGTCTCCAATACACACAATTAAAATTTCTTCCATATTATATGCAGCAATCTAAATCTTTCCAAGACTTAAAAATGTACCTGACCCTGAGAATTCTGACTCTCATTTATCAAAAATGAACATAAACTGATAAAATTTTGGTTATGTGCAAACCGAAATTCCCCCATCGCACAGTACCTCTATGTCAATAGAACCAGTGATAGAATAGGATGCCTAATGCTCCACATGACATGAAACCTGTAAAATCAGATCTGTAAAGGTGGCCTGTTGCATTCTCTGAAACAATTTGTCTTTTGGTGGTCCCATTACGCATTCCAAGACTGGTCAATTTTATTCTACATACTGGTGTTAACTTTCAACTGTGCAGAATCCAGGAGTACTGAAGAATAAGTGCTGTCTGCACTTGCAGGAGGGCAGGAAAGAAGTTGCACCATGTATAAAACATGCAAAATAAATCACATTCAAAAGCCTTTCTTTAACATTCACAATGCACAACTCTCATTGCACTTCACTGTGTAAATCCAGCATTATATAATAAGGATCCTCTGCTCCAAATCCATAATCTAGTCACATACATCTCTTCAACTGATAATACTTACATTTCTAAATAGTAATGACTTAGAAAGGAGGAGAGATTTCATCTTCAGTTATCAAAAAGCTACATCCATGTTTGCAATTAATTTTGGGAAAACATGACAAGATATCCTTGGCATAATTATCTGATGAAGTGAATTATTTTCCATTAGGTATTAAAGGTTATATCTGTCATCTATTAGTACTATCCAAAGACTTCACATGCTTCTGAAGAACTTAAACCATTCTTTTTTATCTGTTAATAAATAGTCAAATGATAAAGGGCTTCTTTTCCAGATTTCACATCACTAACAGTTGCCTCATATAAGCTTAAACCCTCAATATATGCTTCAGGTAAAATGACTTCAAGAAGTCATTAAGTGGGCTTAGCTATAGTTTTTTAATTATTTTCGACCCACAAGCTAGCTAGCTTCCCACCTCCCACCCAACCATAAAAATATGTCTTCTAAAAAATCTGTACTTGTCATTGTTTCCTCATGTAACCAATCACATTTCTAAACAGGAAAACTGATAAAAAGTAAAGAAACTCACACTACTTAGCATGCTATGGGAAAAACAAAACAAAACAAAACACTACAAAACCCAAACAACAAACCTAACAATAAGATAAATTAATCTAAATTACCTAAATTACTTGCTCTGATATTGTGCTTCCATACAATATTTTGTCACCTTCTTTGCGACCTCATAAGTTAGTATACGTAGAGAAACAAAGGAAGTTCATAATAATAACACTGTGAAATACTGCAAATAAGGACTACGATGATGGAATTAATTACAAGAAATGCAGATGTATACTACCGTAATCAGCAGACTCAATACAATGTTTACAAAACCCTCCATGTAAACTAGGTGAGTGTCTCCCTTTTCTAACAGACATATCCGGATATCTGAAAAACTGTTTCTAACTTTCAATAAGACTTGGGCTTGGAAGTAATTTTTCAACATGCTATTTGAATCTTGCATATTTACTGAAAAGTAACTAAAGAACTTAGGTCAGCTATTTGCTCCAGGACTGCTACATTCCTGGGAGGAGCACACTGCTGGCTTCTTTGCTCTCACCATATGTTCTCATAGAATGCACCATCAGCCTTGCCCTCACAGCTCCTGATACTCTCCTGCTTCTTGTTCTCCTCCTTCTTGGTATCGTTCATAATTGGATGAAAGTCTAGGGTGTTCCAGGACAACTAATATTTTACATGTCAAGGCTTTAATTTTAAAAGTAAAGTTACAATGTTCACTCCTGCTTGAATTCTCATTTTTAATCATTTTAATCAAGCTGACTTAAAAGAATATTTAGAGGATAGGAAAGGCAAAGAGTACATTGAAGAGGAAATAATGGTAATCAATGAGAGAAAATAAAGATGTAATTCCTCAGATTCAGGCCTTCATTTCCTACAAATAAAAAGTCATCTAAAAATAGCCTATATATTTACAAGGTGTATGTTTACACTGTAGACCAGTGCCTGTGTGAGCTATGAAAAACAAACCAATAAAAAAGAGATTGAATTATTTACAGAGGGAATATGATTTTCATAAAATATACTTGCTTCTGTTTTGTAACTCTTTTCCCATCTCTGAAATTGTATATGGAATTTAGCATATTCACACTCATAGCAAAAGATTAACATTATAAATTTAACAACACTGAAGCAGGGACTATAGCCTTGAAGGTTAATAATTCATCAAATACACAACATAATATCCAAGCAAATTTTGGGGTAGTTTTTATTTCTTTAAAAAACCAAACTTATATTTTTATTTTCAAGCTTTTGCCTGTCGTAGTTTAAAAAATGTCCAAGATCAGCTGCCAGTTCTTTTACAGAAAAATTTCCTCCCAAGAACTAGGGAGAGAAAATTTTACTTAAATATTAATAAAAACAAACAAACAAAAACCCCCAAAGCATCAAAAAGAATAATAAGAATCTTACCATAAAATTCACAAACTTTGGGAAAGAACTGAAACAGAAACACTGCACGTAGTCATTACAAAAAAAAAGTAGGGAGAGGCAACATCCTCCACAACAGCCTTGCTGTGGACTTTTCCTTTCCATAAGGTCCACACTCATGCAAGGTGTTTGCTTAGGTTTTTGTACTCCTAATGGATAACCTACTTTATACTGAAAATTCTATTTTGAATGGATAATAAGCAAACAATAGAATAACAGGTATAAGAATAGAGCTATTTGATTTCACTAACTCAGTGAACTCATAGAACTGTTCTGATACACAAAGGTACAAACAGGCCTGATTTATTACACCATCCACAAAATTCATAAAAGAAAAGAAGGGATTTAATACTTGCTACATTTAAATGCAGAAGATTTTACAGTCAAAGGTTACAAAATCAACACCTAGAGTATTTCCTAAATACTCAGAAAGCATGTGTCACATTGAAAAATAAACAAGTGAAAAATACACTCCATTACTTGTGAATAAACTTAGAATTTTTTTCTTCAGTATTGATTCAAAAAATGTTTTTCAATTATAGTTCCCCCACAAAAACAGTGGTTTGTTTGGTGGGATTCTTTTGTTTAATTCACAAGTACCACATAATAATAAAATGAAATTGCTTGTTGACTCTGTGACACTGTGGGCTGAGCATCATTACACCAGTACATTAAGGGCTGTTTCTCTGGCTACACTAATGCAGAAATGACTATCCATGTCAATACCTCATGACTTCAAGGTTATTGAGACAGTAATCCAATTCAAATGTACATGTTCTCCAAAAAAAAAAAATAGCTTCTATTGTTATTGCAATATAAGAAAAGTTGCTTTCTTAACAAGATTTTGAAGAGTGAAGAGTAAGACAGTAAAACTTTGAAGCTGGACCTGAATGACAGAAAAACCAAACATACAACTAAATCTGTTTCAATTATTAAAACAAAATTATTAATTGCTGAACATACTGACCTTCAAGCACGATCAGAAGCAGCAATATCAAGTCCTTACTGAATTTCCAGGCCAGTATCCATCTTTAGGAGATCCAAAATATTTTTCATATTGAAATTCATAACAGAGCTGTATCTACAAGTTTAAGCATATGTTACTAGTATGCCTCCACCATAGAGAAAGGGCAGGCAGTTTCAGAAGTTCTTCCCAGTCTCTGTTTTTCTTTAATGTAAGGACAAGACAACACTGTAAGAATAATTTCTTTATGTTATTTTAGTTATGCATAATGAATCTCACAAGCTGAAGAGGCACAGACCCGCAGTGTTCTGCTGATATAGTGCTGGAAAACCAGAATGTAAAACTCAGTTCTATATGAACGAAACGGTCATGAAAGACAAGTTATTTGCAGGAATCAGCATTTGCAGGAGTGTCATATAAAAGCCATGTGGCAATCAAGGTGACAACAAGATAACCTTTCACTTTTCACAATGGCTGTTTCCTATTGGAACCACTTTGACAGGGATCAAAAGTTAAATTCCAGCAACCAAGTCAAGCTTTCAAACAGAAATGTTCAGTAATCTTCATAGGAACACGGCTAGGAGAGTAACTTAATTAAACTAACTACCACTTTAGTGGTCTCACTTCCCAAGATTCAAATCACAGAATATGCTGAGTTGGAAGGGACCCACAAGGATCACTGAGTCCAACTCTCAGCCCTGCACAGGACCATCCCCAAGAGTCACACAATGTGCCTGAGAGTATCTTCCCAATGTTTCTTGAACTCTGGTAGGTTTGGTGCTGTGACCACTTCCCTGGGGAGCCTGTTACAGTGCCTCTGTAGAAGGCACTGTAAGCTTCTCTGAAGAAGCTTTTTACTAATATCCAGCCTAAACTTCCTCTGACACAACTTCAGGCTATTCCCTCAGATCTTTATATCTTTTCCTGTTCAATCACATCTATCTTATTGTTACCTCACTGCAGTGAATTCAGGGTTTTAGAAATCTCACCTGTTCAATATTTGCGCTCCACTTCTGAGATACTATTTATCATGCACCTATAACTGAGGCCATAGTAATTATTTTGGTCAGATTATTTTTTATTTCTTCCATCTTATTGCAGAACAGTTCCCTTTGCAGAAAACATTATTGCCTTTGCACAGAAAGCTGAAAAAAGGAAACTTGGGTTTCTTTGGTAATGGTGATATCACTCATGAGCATCATAGTCCTAAACTGAGATCTCAGAAGCGTTCTATATCCAGATTCAACTAATCTCTTAGAGAAGCAGCCACTGAATACTCAAATCCTGTTTCGGTTTGTTTTGTGTCATTTTTGGCTTCCCTCTCCTCCCTCCCAAAACAAAACCAAACAACAACAACAAAGCCAACATCCAAAAACAAACCCTCAGATCACAAAGCCTGAAATGTTAAATTTGGAAAAAAAGTATTTTTTTTTTATGACTATCATGAGAATATGGTCTTGAATTTATGCTTCTCAGGCTCTCCTGTAAAGGAATGCTTTTTGAAATGTGACAAGTGACAAAAGCAAGATTCTAAAAATTATAGGAGGGAGCCGCAAACCATGTGGAAATAACTTCTTATGTAGAAATTATTTATGTAGATTTTATTTTTTTTTGTGATTCAATAATGGTATTGTTACCAGTTCATGTTAACTCTTTCTGTTACACCTAAATGAAAAAGAAAAAACCCCACTGTTCTACTTGCAAACATCTCTCAAGCTGAGGAATGTATCTAGCCTAATTGTATGGTAATTTCATTAGGTTTAAAAAAAAAAAATCAGTTCAAAGTGTACTGACAAGTATTTTTCATGCAAGTATTTAATCTCAAATTAGGAGGGATAGGGTGTGGGAGAAAGGGAATGTATAAGGGGCTGAAGGGAGGGAGGGGAAGAGAGGGAGGGAGAAAGAAGACATTACAAAACAGAACAGAGAAAGAGATTTGAAAATTGTTGAATTAATTTGTCTCTTCAATGTTGTAAAGCTAGTTAGCCTGTCAGTTCAGAGACCCATTCTTCCATTCCTTTAAGTCCTTGGGATAGGTAATCCAAAAACTGGATAATTGCTCCTGACAGAGACATGGTCATGGACTTAGATACTGCTAGTACACAGAGGAAAAGCACTACTTCCACACTGCTCAAGTGTCTCTTGAGAAACAGATGTTGAGTATGTTTAATACAGTGTTCTTATTTTCCCATTAAAGGTACATCCTTCACCAACACCTGAAATTAACAGGCAGAGAAGTAGTATCTCTTTCCTGAAGTTTATTTCTCAATCATCACCTACTCATTTTTTTCTCAAGGTAAGCAGGGTTAAAAGTTATTAGCTATTGAGAGGGTTGCATGACGTAAACAGCAACATCACAAAATATTCTGCAGAAGGATGACCATCAATTAGCAATGACAGGTGAAATGTGCAAAAGATGGAGACTCCTGACAGTCAGCATAGGTCTTGTTAGCATCTCAAAAGGAAAACTTCCTACTCAGAACCAGCTCAGAATTAGGAAGCTGAATATAAGGAAAATGCAGCTGTCAAAACACACCTACTACTGACTTACAGGATAAAGAGAAACATTTAAAGCTAAAGATGTCCAACATGTAAGTCTGGAATTCAAAACTTAGGAGTATTTCCACTCTTTAGTCTCAGTGTGTTTTGTTTATAAAGAAACATGTTATTGAGTAACAATCTTTAAACCAAAATTATAATATATGCACATATTATACTCCATAATCTCCAAACATCCATACAGGGGTATTTGTAACAATTTTGCTTTTACAGGCAATTACACCAGATGCCACAGCAACTTCATGTTAGAAACAGAAAACACTGGTTGAGTTACACCACTTTTGTCTAGTAAATGATAATTTAAAGCAGTGGGCTCTTTACCCACCCTTCTCTAGATGTTAAAAGATATGTGTAACACTTGCCAAAGTAACAGTTTATTGAAACACTGACCTTTCTGTTAATTCTCTAAATGTACACTGTCATTCTTACTATGGGTGAAGAGCTTCTACTGAGCTTAATACTTAAGTCTGCAACCTCATCACTCTGCAGGCTCAATGAGTTCAGTGCCTTAGGTCTTCCCTTGAAACACTTTGAACCAGTGTCTTAGCTTGTTGATCCCAGTTCACTCAGAGTCGCGTTACAGAAGCATTAACGGTCGTGGAAGTTCAGACATTACAACAAATAATGTCCCAGTTTCCACGTGTATCAAAAGTGGTTCTCACGTCAGCTCCCTAAATAAGAATGTAGCAAAAAAGACAGCAAAGCATGCTTATCCCATGTAAAGTCTCTCTAAAGAGAAGAGAGAAACAGTTGTAAACTGTGCATGTTGTAAGACTCTCAGATTATCACTTTGACACTTCTTTCCCACAGTTAGAGATTTCCCATCCCAGATATCCCTCTAGTGAAAAGGACTCAAAAGACAGATGATAACCACCTATTTGGAGAAAATGGTTCAGTAATAGTAATTTTCATCCAGGACAAATTCTCTTTCACAGCCTTCAACTCCTTCTGAATGTGATAACCACTGCTTTTGAAGGGTTGATTATCTAAAATCCATTGCCGTGTTTTTCTTACTGGTCACTCAATTGCCTTGCATAATTGAACATATAAATACTGCCAGCCTTTCAATGAGTCATGGTAACATAACTATCTTAGAAATATGAGCATGGCAGTCAAAAATATCATCTTTATTCACTGTTAAAGCTCCAACCCCCCCTTGCAGACCAATGGATCTTGATTCCTTTATCCCAGAATCACATTTATCCATAGAGTGAGGTCTCTCTGCCTTCTTATTCTCAAGATAGCAGCACCATGGGTTCTCTAGGCCAAACAATTTTCTCTCTCAGAAAAAGCCTCCTGCTTTCAGTAGCCTATGGAGGTTGGCTTTTTTGTCTGTTCCTTCTTCCCTCTAACAGTGTCCCCCATGCCTCTGTTCCTGCTGCAAACTCCCTCTTTGCTGGTTTTTTCATTCCTTGGCCTTCTTCAGCTTAAGCTTATGCTTAGATGGGTTTTCTGATGATCAAGCTCAGTTGCTTTCAAGAAAGAGCTAATCTCTCACTTCCTCCAGGGGGTCCCACCTAACCAACAGTGAGTGCAGCACTATGAAATGTAAGCAAAGACCTTTCCTCTTTTCTTTTCAGACATAGAAGGGTTTTTTTGGTTTGGCTGTTTGGTTGTTTTTCTTTATTTATTTATGTTTTATAGACTGGATAGTACATTTAGATCAAATTCAAAAATCAACAAGTTATACAGTTCTACCATTCACATTTTCAAAAAAGAATACATGCTTTAGTTCAAGAACTTGGTAATATTCTATTTCTTATGGTAAGTGCCTGGTGTCCTTAGAAGATGGAAGTCTTTTTGCCATAAGTTTCTCATAGAGCTTTTAAAACTTCAGTAGAAATTTTCTCTCATATGTAGGCTACCATTCCCATGAAGCATTTTATTTTCCTTTTATTGCTAATATCTGAAAGATATTCAGATCTGGTATGAAATGCTTATATATAAAATGGGAAAATAACACAGGAAAAAATATAATGCTTTAACTTTCTGGACTAAAGCTTATGAAAATAGGAAAAGCAGCAGGAATGGATGTGAATGCATACCAACTAAACAACACAGCAAAATTATATATTTATGATGACAGGAAACCCAAGCAAAAGGTTTTTGGAAGAAAATAGACACAAGTCCAAATCCAGATGTACAGAGATCACCATCAGTACTTTTATGTACTTTATCTTTCATTGGATTGACTACACAGTGAGTGTCTAACATTTTGCTCTAATTTTCAATTCAAACTAAAGTTTGAAGGAATAGTAAGAACAAACCTTGAGGCATTATGAAAAGATAGTGCAGTCCCGTATTTGAATTTTGAGGGGGCAGAAGGGGAAGAAACACAATTCAACCACAAAGGCAGGGTGCAGATCTTTCCAAGCAGTAATTCTAGTTTGCTGCATCAGCTGCACTCACCCTGGAGGCCCACTTTGTTAACACTCTTAACCACATCTACCACTTGAGTAACTCTTGTAATTTACACCTCAGGGCCCAGATCACAAGATTTCCTCAGCAAAACACATCACATGAATATGTTTATTATCTTGTCATCAACATACTGGATGGCACTTTTCTGTAGTGAAACAGTGACAGTGATACTAAATTAATTCTGATCCCAGGTTATCCAGTGACATCTTTGAAAAGGTATACTAAGCTTTATAGGAAATAGGTCATACATATCTACAAGCAGGCATTAAAGGAGGGGGGTTGATTCCCAAAACAGTCCTTTAACTTGCATGTTTGTTTTTCAGCCTCTGTATCACTTTGGGTCAGTTATTTTAAATAACTGAATTTCTTAAATGAACACTGAACTGGATTCTCTTGCATCAAAGTTTTAGCTGTTTTATAATAGCATCTTGATCTTATTTCAGAGAAGAATGACAGACTTACAGCTCTAGAGTGAGAATTTATGAAAAAACACATAGCAAAAAGTGCAGGCAACAAAATTGAGAAAACAGATGAAAATTAAGCAGCAAGAATAGGAATTGGAGGGGTCTTATACATAACAGCCCAAGTTCTAATTTCAGATGCTCAACATGACAGTTCAAATAAACAATATACCTGTAATTTGTTTAAAAGGCATAAACTCACTCTGAAGTGTGTGAGGTAAGCCATTCATTCAATTATGACAAACCCCAGAGCTTCAACAGGACAAATTTTAAGATCAATAATTATATTTACAACACATCTGCAGTGACTTGACCCAGAAAGTTCATACATACCTACAAGAAAGAAAAAAACTGCAACAAAATCTATTTAATTCCCCAGAAGATGGTTTTGGAAGTTTTGCTAAGTACCACTAAACACAGATAGATTCCCAAGAATGACACAAAATTGTGAAAGCCTGACATTTGTTTCTCTAACTAAACATACTACTTTTAGTGGGGACTCTTAACATTAATTCCTTTCTATCAAATTACTGTTAAACTATGGTCTTTGTTACACACTCAGATGCTGAGTACATCATTCATTTTCAGCTATCCCAACAGACTTGAATATATGCACAGTTAGATCAGACTCTAAGGGAAAATAAGCTTTTATGCATCAATCAACAACTAACTGATGAGGTTAAGTAGAAACTTTACCCAGGGGCAGGTGATTTCAATAACTGTCCTCGGTGGAGTTTCTTTGAGTCTCCAGCCTGGCTGGGATCTGATAAGGTAAAAGGACTATGCAAGGCAAACATCATAAGTACTTCTTGGTTAAGGCTGCACTAACCACATATCAACCTCCACTGACTGACACATCAGCAAATTCCCCAACACCAATTTTCTGAAGATACGCTCAAATCAAACCAGCTTTATATAAGATACTAGTTATAAGAGAACCTACAAGAATAAAAAAACTGTGCAAATAATGCAGTGCAAATAAAATAGCATATATGAAATAGCTGCTGGAACTGCAAACGAGACCAAGCCTGATGCCTCTCTTCAAAAACACAATTAATGTATTTAAAAGTTAAAACATTCTCTCTGTGTTTAAATTTTCAAAAGTATCTATTGCTGCTTCTAGTTGATATTTAAAATAAAGTTAATTTAAAATATTGCTAATGTAAGCCAGACTCATGTTGGATTTCAAGACACACAGACTTATCTACAGCTAAATATTTATGCAACATACCTAAGACTGACAATGAGCAGCCTACAAGGCTTTTTATAAGACATGCTGAGAGCAATAAATGTTAAAGAGTAAACCCCACTTTTAAATATTTCTCACAATATTTAATTTGGTTTAAAATAAAAGTTTCAGTATTGAGTCACAAATAAGAGGGCATTTACACTCAGTTTTCACAGTCATTTTTCAAAATAAGCAGCCCTTTTTCATTAACATACACACACTCAAAAATTAGTTATGTATAAGTTACATATCAATTTCAATTTAGGTTGAACATACACTGGACCAAATTATTGTTTCATTTATTATTCTGTCAATTAATGTAATTTGCCATAACAAATCTTGGAGGTTTCCTGAATATAATTAACTACCACACAACTATTTAATACTATTAAAACATGTAAGACTACAGTAGATTTATACAATATTCATTTTTTCAATAGTGTCAAACTGGGTAAACTTTTTTCTTTTTTTAATTTTTAAACAAAATATAAATTCAAATAATAGACAACAAAGTCAGGATTATAGAAATATGGCCAAAATTTACATAAGAGTTCAAGGAAAGAGTATAGTATACCATAATTTACTAATCTCACATGAAAAGCATTTATTACCTTTTAAAGTGCAGTACTCTGTGCAGACCTGATTCAAGATCTTATAGAACTTAACTGTTCAGTGCATTAGATCTCATTCTCCTAAATGTCATTTAAACTATTACTTCATGAATATCAAAAAGATGGAATGATGAATTCAATAGACAAAAAATAATAGAAAATATTTTATATGATACAAAGGCCTCTGTGTCTTCAGGACATGAAGATAAGAATCAACTCTTTTCACGTACAGCTGGAGTATGAACTGAAGAAAAGTCTGGCATCTTCTACACACAAGTATGAGAAAGATTACTACTGTGTTCAGTGAACCCTTGCCCACACATATACTGAGACTCTCAAGGGGAAAGTGGGTCACACTCTAATCATAAAAACACACTGACTTGTACAAGAAAACATTTTATTACCCTTTAAACTTTTGTTTTTGCAGCTGCAAAACAGTTTTATTAAGAGAGATAACACACATGTGATCGTCTGCCATCGTGTTAGCCTCTGTGCAGTATTACACTGTTCACAAAATTTCTTTTCAGTGATATTACTGAAATGGAAATCACTTTTAGGGACCTCCTATCTCACGCTACGAGTCAAAAGAGAAGAGTCAGAAATCAGTAAAAAAAAGAGTATATCAGATGAACTCACTGATTCCCTAACAGCTTAAAGCTTATTGCCTAAGAGGTGTATATAGCATATTAAAGGATTTTGTTACATTTAGTTATTACTGTAAGCTACTGAAAAAACCCTGTATGTAAATAGGAATATTTAATAAAGTTATATACAAACTATTCACAGAACCCATATATGGAAAGACAGGCATAGCTCTTGCTATCGTTCTTTCTGAAGAAAAATTTTTTTAATAAGAACCTTCATATAAAGTACAATACATAGCAGCACTTCTTAAATATCTCCTTTACATTACTATTAAAAAAAAATTATTTTTAGAAGAGAACAAACATATTTACATTGCTCAGAATGTTCCAAAAGGCCTAAAGGCCTTAGGGGAACGATTTCATGCTGCCTTTAAATCTCTGCCTTGCGTTCCACAGTGAAATTAAAACTGATTTTCATCCAAAACCCTCAATACCTCATAATTCAAGAGTCAAACATTAATAGTAGGTAGCTCCTTAGTACTTGTCAGGCAACCTCAGGACTGTACACCTGCAAAACCCAGAACATTCCTTTCTGTCATACAGTACTAACTCCCATCTCCTTTAACAGCCAACAAAAATATATTCCCTTTGCCACATGTTTAAAAGAGGCCAATTGTCCAGGCACACTTTAGACAAGGATAAGGAGCTGAAAGACCCCTCCTTGTCTTTCTTCCCTCTCCCATTTTTAAATGAAAGTCAGTGTAACAAATATAACTCATACAAGGTTTCTACTTTTCTAGTATCACTTCCAATGTTAAATCAACTGTTAATCTTGTGTGTTTTCTCTGCACTTTGTCCACTTAATCCATAACTTCAACTGAAATTACTCTGTGACTAAAAACAAAAGGGTTTATCTGAGAAAAAAAACACAAAAAACCAAAAAACAACAACAGAAACCAGAGAGAAAGGGAATTTGAGTTCAGATGTTTAGGATATGTCAGAAGATATATTTGACTGCTAAGTACTGTTCCATTGTAAGCAGGCTGAATTTTCTTTTCAAGCTAGGTATGACCAAAATAAAAACATTCTGGTTATTCAGGGAAAAAATATAAGAATCAAAACCACCATAAAGGATATATGTATTCTGCTTGATTTATTTAAATTTTAAAAGACATAAGTGTATTTATAAGAACTGCTTTCGCTTTTGTATTTATCAGTGTCCTCAATCTTACCTCCATTACCACTGTGACAGAATAATTAATTTCAGTCAATCAATCATTTAACAAAAACTCACAGGTGACCTCAAAATAACACATAATCCACCAAGAACCAGTCACAACAACAATCTTTAAATTCCCTTGGAAAGGAAAATTAAGTCAGCTATGTGTGGCTTGGGGCAACCTAAGCTGTAAATCTCTCTTTTCTGATCTCTTCATATGGATGAAAGAGTACTACCGCTCTGGATTACATAGAACAATTAGGTGTTCTAAAATCTCAGGGAATTGGGTTTCGGACAGCTTTAATCATTACCAATTAACTGCATCTTTTGCTACCCTGTAATAGTTCCACCAGCGCCTAAAGAATCACTTTAAGCATCCAATCCCTTAATTTTTTGGTTTATGAATAACAAAAGGCCTGCTTGTATTTGTCAGCAAATCCAAATAGAGGTCCCTTGCCTGATGAAAACAATATGCACCTTCTCCCTCTACTGCACACCTTAGAAAAGGTGGAGCAGACTTTGAACACTTGAGTAGGCTGCTGTTAATGTGAACACATGGAAGGAACATTGGATGTGGGTTTCACAGTTTGCTCTGGCAATCACTCAGAGAATACAGACGTTTAAATTACTGCTTCCTTTTTTGAGGATAGAAATGTCTTGTATTGTTCTTAAAACTAGGAGTTACTCTCTTCAGCAGTACTCTGATATTTTGAGGTTGGCATTATGCTTTTTTTGCTTACAACAGCCTTTCCTTCGAAATTTTCCACCAGCTCACTGCTCCCAACAGGAACAATGGTGTCGATATAAAAAACCACAAGATATCATCAGCTGCCAGAATATTACCACTATGAGGTCAGTCTGAGAAACAGTAGATGACACAGCGGTAAAAATGCTTATGCCTTTTCTACACTACAACTCTCATCACTGCTACCCATAGCAGTGCTTCACCAAGGAGAAATTTTATGAAAACCTTGGTGTAGATAGCCACTCAGGGTTGCAACAAGATATATATAAAGTCATAACAGTACAGGAAATGTGAAGCTCCTGAAATACAAAAGGCTCGGCAGTGTAAATCCAGAAAGATAAACGGACTACGGTTTGTAACTCAACCAAGCAATGCAGTTGTTAGCTAGACAAAAAAAAAAAACCTCAGTAAAATTTACTTTTGTTTTTAATTAGTCAAAGCACCTCGTGCCCAAGGGCACCACACTTTGATTTAGTAACACTAAATTCCTGTCCTTATATTCCCTAGCAGGCAAAAACTACTAGGTAGCAAAGGTTTCTCAGCAAACCTAAAAACAAGAAAAGTGCTCTCAAATAGACAGCAGCAGAGAAAATCAATCCAACAAAAAAGATGAACCCCACCTCTTCAAGGCTGCTATTATATCAAGAGGCAACCAAGTCGTTGTAAACTCAAGGATCTACCAGAGGCAAGAATACACTATAAGCAAAGAATGGTAGAGGTAATAACTTATTAGACCAAGGGACATGATTAGGAAAACTGGACAGGCCCTTTGACATGCATATCATTCTTTATATCTGAAGAAGAATCAGCAACATTTGATATAAACACTAGTTGAGAAAAGCTGCTAGGAATTTAGCCAGATTAATCAGCTGAATAATCTGAGGTAAAAAACAGTTAATATCTGTGGTGCAGAGAATAGTGTTAAGAAGGAGAGGGTGCCTGGCTTACACACTCCTAAAGCCATAATTTTACTTTCCCTATTTGCCTGCTCCTCTAGGCAAGTAATTACTTTGCCTACATCTCAAGCAAGCCTGGTAAGACAGCTGAAGTGAAAACTGAGAAAAAATTCTTTATACCTTCATTATAAACACACCAGAACTTCAGCAGATGAGGATGTTTTGAATTGGCAGCATTTCAGGATTCAGTACTGTACTGCCAGAGAGACTGTACCATGGCAAATAAATACCATAGCTTTGACTGTTCAACTTTTGGATTTTAAACTGGCTTCTACCTGACACTGTGTTTATACAAACACTAAGTAAAGTCTCACTAAAAGTTAATTGCTTGAGGCCATTTGTCCTGAAACAAATGGGTTGATTACAGCAGCTCCAAGGAAAGATAATGAGTGTATATGGCGTGTAGAACCATAATTATATGCTACTTGTAAAGCAATGGTTGCCTTTTCAAAAGCACCCTAGAAGCCCCTTCTTGCAGCAGAAGTACATCTGTGTGAAGGGATATTTTTTCCAGAAGTCTCCAAGGGATTCTGTCTTGGAGCACAAAAAGGCATGATGTGGAGCTCCTTTATCACCAGCAGTTTTCAACCACCAATGTAAGATTAAGCCATAAATTCAGTAAGCTTTATCATCAACACACACAGAAACATAGTTAAATATCCAGGCTGCCCAAGCATGCTTGAGAAACCACATATGGAGGCTACCCAGGAAGCTACTTTTGAAACATCAAGCCTTTGTTAGCTCCTATACAATGAAGAATCAACCAAGTGAGTCCTAGACTGAAAATCCCAGTGACCTCCTCCTCTACTGGGGAAGGAAAAGATGGATAGACAATTGTATCCAAACACAGGACAGCCTTGAATGAAAGGCAACTGTAATTTCTTAAGAACGAACAAGAATTTTAGAAAGTACATAAGATATCACTGATCCACATAACACACACATTGGCCCGTGCAGATTTGTTACAAAACTGAACTGCTCAGTTTTGAGTCCTTTGACACAGCCAAAGCTCCTACTGCCACATTTATTCAGCCCAGTCACTCAGAAGCTTTGAAAAGATGCAGTCCAAATCTTAACAGAGTTATGCCAGAAACCCAGACATATACTCTACACAGACCATTAATATTTTTATTGGGTTTCCTAGTTCTTCATTTGCTTTTTGTTTTTTTGAACTGAAAGAGATCAGCATAGCCCTTTGCCAAGATGCACTTCAAATGTGCTTTAACTTTTCACCAAGCAACTCAACCTGGAAAGGATGCAGTAGAAAACTGTATGTAAAAGTTAAGAAATCTCTCATACCCTCTTGGTGCAGAAAAGTAACTTTCACACAGATCAAGAGGTCCCTATTTGAGTAAAATAAAACACTTGGTGTTTACTTGACAGAAACAGGTGATTCTGTTTAAACTAGACAGGTTGCAATAAAACATTTGAGCTCCCAATTGCTGACTGCTTACTTCTGCATTCCAGCTACAAAATGTTGGTACCTTGATAGTCATTAACCACTTCTAACGCTTCAATGAATCAGCCTTGCTGCGACAAAACGTGAAAACTACCACTTTGTTTCCTTATAAATGTAGATTGCAATACCCAAGACAGAAATAAACTAAACAATGTGGCTGGGCTGCACTTCTGAAAATTAAGTACTTCTGAGATGACTGAAATTCCAGCAATCTGTACTTTAGCTACGCTATCACATCTTTCCTTTCCACATTAGAAAAGACTTTTGGGTTTTCACAGTTTTGATATTTGTCAGTGGGGTTCTCCAATATAGCTAGATCTTTTTCAAAATAAAAATCTTTTTTTTGAATTAGTCCGGGAAGTGACTAACCTTCACTCTTTTGGAGTGATATTTCAACCAGAGACCATGAAAATATATATGCTGAAGGCCCCCGATAATAGCAGCACAAGGGATCCTATTTTCCAGGACCAAGTAGAAAAAACCATAATACATATGAGGACTGAGCTGTCTGGCACTTAAAGAACCATCCCTACCCCAGATCTGGACTAGGGGTGAAGATGTAGCAACACCTTTTCAAGTGGCTCAAGAATGCTGCTGGAAGCTTTTCCTGCCCATCAGACTCACAATAAAAACAATCTCAGTGTAGTAAGCAATATTTCACACCTTAAGCTACACATTATTTTTTCTTTATAAAATTTCACCTGGATATGGCAACTGAGACAACATCACTCCTTCATAGTACTGTAAAAGAGATCTGTCTTAAAAATATCACATTATCTGAAGGTATTTTTAACAAGAAGCACATTGTGTTTGTAAAAGCCATATAGAGCACGATGTTACACAATGTATTTTGTTAAACTGACAGTAAATTCCATTTTAATCAGTTGTACTACATAAGAGCCATTGGTGTTACTGGACTGCACGTATTTTAGCATCCGTCAGAAGAAGCAACAAACTTTTTTTTCTTTAAGGTTGAAGGAGAAGACTAAGCACATAAAATTATTAAATGCTAAGAACTTTTAATTAGAAACAAAATTGACTTTTGTAAGACTTGACAATGCAGATGTTCAAGGAAGTAGGTATACATGAGGTCTGTATAGGGAGAACTACTACAAATACAGAGAGAGAACAGAAGCAACTTGGTGTGTTTACAGACTTCTGTTCCCTTTCTCTGTGCCTGAACATTCAGTAACGTGAATATACATTTATTATCCTAAATGCAAAATTCAGACAATATGAAAATTAAGGATGTCACACCTTGTGCACACTGCATGGTTAACTTCTAGTTTGCCCTCGAGTTAGATGGACTCCTGAGCAGCAAATTTTAATCCACAAGAGTTGTTAGACATAGACCAAGCAGTACATAAACATATGTAATTATAGTGTATGGTGTGTTTATTGTACAATACTATAGACCCATACAAGTGGTGAGTCTTAAAAAAACAAACAAAAACCCAAAACAAAACCCAAAAAAACCAAAAACACAAACAAAAAACCCACACAAAACCAAAACCAAAAACACAAACAAAAAACTCACTCCCTCTAAGCATAACCAATTGTGATTACAATGCAAAAGCAAGAAGTGAGTTTCCCCAAAGTTAAATTGCTTCTAGGGTGCTTTTGAAAAGGCAACCATTGCTTTCCCCAAAGTTAAATTTGCTGCACTTATAAAAACACTATATCTCTATGAAAATATAAGATTTCATACAACCTGTACTAGGACCTTTACCCACTGTTATTTAAAAAAACACGGAACTGCAAAAAGTTGGTATATTTGAATAAATATTCAAACATTTATGGATTCCTTTGAATTTAACACTTTGTCTACTTCTTTATAGATATTAATTCAGCCCCGTGAAGGGCTGAATTAGGACAAGAGGACACGGGCTTAAGCTCTGCCAGGGGAGGTTTAGGTTGGATATTATAAAGAAGTTCTTTACAGAGAGAGTGATAGGCATTGGAATGGCCTGCCCAGAGAGGTGGTGGATTCACCATCCCTGGAGGTTTATAAGATGAGGCTGGATGTGGCACTGAGTGCCATGATCTAGTAATCACAGTGGGGTTGGATCAGGGGTTGGACTTGATGATCTCTTTCAACCCAGTTAATTCTATGGTTCTATGTAATATATTGCCCACATTTTGGACAACTACTCCAGAGAAGAGAGAGGGTTGGCATTAACAAGTCCACAGGTTTAGAGCATAATAATTCTCAGCCTAATGTGAAATAAGATATTACTGAATTTTTAAAGGGACTGAGTACCCCTAATTCCATGTAGTTCACAAAAGATTCAGATACACAAAGAAAGAAAAACTAACCCTACATATCTCAAAGTCAGGTAGCCAAAAAATAACTCATCAAAATTAGCAGACACTTTAAAATGTAGGCCTGTGATTTGACTCTAATTAAATGGAAGTTGAAGTCACAAGCAGGATTAGAAGTCACAGGGGAGCCTTTGATCTCAGTTTCTCAGACTACTCTGCTTTTTGCACTACCGCACTTTCCCTTCACTTCAGCAACTCATATGCTGCTTCTTTAGCAGAAGAGTCAAATCATCTACAGGCATGCGGCTGGGAAGGAATTTTTGGCATGTCTACAAACATCCACAAATGGCATTATCTTAACAGATAAAGACTGATATTTCCAAAGTCGCAAGTCCTCCTAAAGCTTTGGACCCTAACAGTCCATGTTTTTCTGAGTATTTTATACAGGTTTAAATTGTTTATAATTACACAGTGGCACATTAAAAATGTATGCAATATGGCAATGCAGAAGATAATAAATAAAACTTTAAAAAGCTGACAATATACAGTTATTACAAATCTAAGAATCTCTATAAACATACTTGGAGGGTATTCATACTCTGCTTTTATAAATAACCATTTCTCCTTCTGCCACAAAGTCCTTTTCCAAAATTGGTATAGATATTAGGGTCCTGAAAAGCAACACAAGGAATGTTTAGCTGGTGAATTTCAGATATGCATTTTAATAATTTTGAAGGGATGAGTGTAAAAGGAGTTCCTAATGACCTCACAGCAAAAAGGTTCACATTTTTTTCTTCCTATCCAAAGAAATACACATAAGGAAAGAGAAAATTTTAACTAGAAAATAATTTCTCAGAGAACTATAAATGGTTTGTTAGGGAACTGTAACATAGTAATACATATAAATTTAGCAGAAAGTTTACATTCCCTATAAAGGCCCCAGTCCAGGGGTTGGCACATTTTGCGTTGCTTCCTCTGTAAGAAATTGAAAATGGAGCTTTACTGAGCAGGGAAAGCTACATAAGTATGCTATGGCAGCATAGAATTGGTGCAGTTGTCCCCTGCTTTCCAAAAGAGGTGCAACTGTAGAAGAAGTCTGAAGAGAAGGCATTCAGGTACTTTTGGGCTCGCCATATGTGAAAGTAGGTATAATTTAAAACCCTACAATGCATCTCCATGTGTTACAAATCACTCACTGCATCTCTCCATCAAATATCATGAAGGCTATTTTTTAAAGTTCTCTTTCTAAAAAGATCAAGCAATATTTTCAATCTACTAATATAAATGAACCTTAGTTCATAATAAACATCTAATTAAATCATTTTCTGAGCACATTTTCCATATAAAGTTATTTTTTTAAGCTACTGACAATGTTTACAAAGACTGAACAATGTGTACTATGCTAGAATGGATCCATACAGGCTCTTCAGAGATTTTAGTATACGACTCACTGATGCTCAAACCATTACTATATGATATGGACAATTCAAGATTTTTTTTTTTCTCAGTAGACAGAGATCTAACAATTAAATTTTTTTTTCTTTAGAATGGAAACATCAGTGCAAACATATGACTTGTTAGGAACATACAAGAGAGAGTAATAGCACAATTAATTTATGAGATTTTTCTACTCTTTACTGTGCTGTTCCTATACATACAATTATGAAAAACATCAATAAGTTTCCCTTTCAAGAAGTACAATAGACAGTAATCATTCTTCTTTTATAACTTTAAAAAGATATCTTTTCAAGATATAGGAAATCCTAAAATCTTTGAGGTCAAATTTTTTGCAGTATTGCCATTTCTATTGTGTTAAGCAGTAGAAGTTCAAGAAATGTGGAATAGCTTTATTTTGTGAATGTTAATGACTCTCCAGCTTCCAAAAATTTTATCATACATACAGGTGAAAAAAGCACTTTTTTAGATCAACATTTGAAAATGTCAGAAACTTTTTATGTAGTTTAAACAGAGAGGAATGCACACACACACCCCGCACTTGAATATTAATGTGCACTTTTGTAGATGTGCTTTACACTGTTTGTTTACTGTATACAATACTTAGAAATCTGTTCCAACTCATTTCACCCTGAAAACTTAGTAACACCTGCATTTGCAGATTTAGGCTATAAAAATAAAAAAAAATCTTTAAAAAGTGTTTTTCAGGTGCAAAATAACTAGACTCCTGCTTTAAAATATTTAGAAATGTCTCTCAGAAGGCTAAGTCAAAGCTCAGCTAGTTAATCTTGTGAAGGTCAATTTGTTTAAATCTGTACTAGCTCTGCTTTTGGACAATCTGTACTGTGAATCTCTCATTAAACACATGATATTGAGTTCGAAATACTAACATCATGGTCATGAACTGCAACAGAAATCAAGATAATTCTAGCCTGCCATGTCCTTTTCTCTGGAGCATAAGCTGTTGCCATGGTTTTGGTGATTTTAAAATATCCTTAAAAGTGTGACCATTGTATCAAATGAAATGCTTTAAAACTCTTTCCAAGCAGCCCAGTCCAATCACTAATTATGTGTATTTTGCTTATTAGAAATTAAGAACACATGTCTAAACGGTATTGAAAGCTCTGCCGAAAACATACAAAAACATACAATAGCACAACTCAAAATGCCTGATGTAACAGACACAGACGTTCTCCACAGGCAGTGGTACATGGCTTAGGATACAGGTGGCTGCAGACATCATTAGCCAGGGAAAGTTATTAAATCAACCAACACAGAAAGAGGGAGTCCCTTTATCATAATTCTGTTTGGAATAACTTAAGAGCAAAAAGAATTTATCAAAGTCTCCTGGCTTGGGTTGGGCTTGTTTTTGCCATCACTTCTAAAGACACTCATACTATCAAGGGTCGCCTCTCTGAAAACTGACCTCTCAAGAGAGAGGTTTTCTTGACTTTGACAGTGATAAAAAGAAAGAAACACTGCCTGAGAGTGAAAGAGAGAAACTACAATAAGCAGAGATTAAGTCTGTTGTTCCAGTAATTGTATTTCACAGTAAGAAATAAACTGGGGGGGCGGGGGGAAGCTCTGATAGGGCCAGCATTCCTTAGAACACACTAATAGGTGCCTAATGAAGCAGGAATATTGTGAGGCCTTTTAGCACTTTATAGAAGCACATTGCTAAATACATTTTGGATGTTCATTCTGGGATGCATCATAGCCCTTACAAAGCCCTTTTGAATGACACAAGAACTAAGAAAAAGCAGTAGTTTTGCTTATTATGTGAGATAGTATTTTTAAAATACTAACTGGTGGGCAAAATATATTGCTATAAGTGGTAGTATGTCTTATGTTCATGGAGACAGAATAGAATTTTGAGAAGAGAAGCCAGTCCTTGGAAAGACATTTAGAGTAGTAAGTTGCTTTTCTGGATTTAGTTGAAATTTCATCGGTGCTGCGGGTAACATTTCTAGCTTTGTAGCTGAGTTTTCAAACAATGAAATGTTCCTGTTTCACACAAATCAAGGAGCTAAATCACTTTTAAAACTCTTAGCAAAAATAAGTGGCTTGAGACAATGTTGCTCCAGGTAACACTCTCTGCTTTGGGACTAAAAATAAAATCACTCGTTCAGAATATAAGTGGGAAAAAAAGCAAGCTCTGCAGAGTTTTCAAAAATGCTTCTTCCTTCAGGATTTGAAGCTAAACTCACTATTTATGAGAAATCTTGGCAGAACATAAAAATTTGAAACAACACAGTTGCAAAGACTATTAACTCTCTACCTTGTGTAAAATGATAGGTCTTCCACTACAAACACATTGGCAAGTTATAAAAAAATACAAATATTAAAAATAAATAAATAATTTTGTTTTGTACTCAATCACAGAAGGTTTTTTGAAACATGTGAAAGGTACTCAGCATAACGGTGCCTAACTTTGTTAGGAAACGAAATTGCTTGGCACTTAACTGAAACTGGTTTCAAAACTCAAGTCAGGAATTTGGGAAAGACACTGAAGTCAATGTAAAGTCATTTGAATGGGCTTTAAATCAGAACAGGAGTCAAAAGGATAGATGACTAAACTTGATTAATTTCTTCATTTCTATGCAACTAACAGTACTAAGCAGTCTCCTTGCTAATATTTAAACTTAAATGAGTGACTTATTCTGTGTGTGATCCCCAGGAGATTAATCAAGAAAACAATAGAAGAATTGAAAACAGTCATCTATCCTACAATCTTATCAGCAGTTATAAATTCACAAAACTTTGATAATACAGTAAAGGAAGCTTTACAAAAGGATCCAAAGGTTTACACAGGATCTCTCCCATGTTAGAATGGTCAGTTCACACCATTATAGTGTCTTAATATGTCGTATGATATCCAAGCAAGCTATGTAGTTTTTCTCATTTATTCCTATGAATTAGTGTCTGTGATTTTATCTACAACTTCTCCTTTGTGCATGCAAGTGTGTGTATGTGTGTTGTCATGCCCCAAGCAGTTCTTGGAGTTCTCAGGGTTGAAGTAGCTCTTTTATTGTAATCAGTTTTCATTACAGTCCTTTGATCTTTCTCCATTCTTTGTATACAACACTTCATCACCTTTATTTTCTGTCATAATTGCATGTGAAAGATTTCTCCTTTGATAGACCCTGAATGCCAAATCAGTATTGAAAAGAGTGTTGAAAAGTGTCATGTGCTCTCTCTGCTTTAAAAGGCATCCCATACACCTGTGGAAGACAAACAATTTTTCAGTGATATGACATATCTATCATCCGTCCACAGGATATGAGTTCTGTCTGCTTAATAGCAAGGGGCTATGCATAGCAAAATAGTAACTGCTGAAAGAAATGTGTAGCACATTGCAAACTGTCTGGCAGCCCTCCCTAAGCCTCATCTTATTCTGGCCTGCTGATAATTCACAGACTGTGTTCCCGTGTGCTCATCATTCCGGCAGTAAGAGTGGCTAGATGGGGCCCCCTGTCTCTGCTCCCTGTCACGCTGTCATTCAGGTGTGTCTGTCTGCCATCACCTGCTGACACAGCCACATGCGTCTCAATTACAGAATAGGCCTCCATTCACACTGCTGATGAAGATGTTCAATCTGTACTGGCTAACAGCATTCTCCCTTAAAGATGTGTCTTTTGGGGTTTGTGAAAGCAAACGCCAAGTGAAATCTGTTGGCTGCTACAGAATAATATTTCTCACCATAGTTTTGGCAAGAAATTATTAGTGGCCGGTCCTTTTCTCTACAATTCCAAGCCTCTGTCATCCTCTGAAATGGTAAAATACAGTGAAGGGATATAAAGATTTTTTTATTTTCCCCTTCTCTACTTCAGCAGGAGGACAAGTGATTAACCAGAAAATTGGAAAGCCTGATATGATACAATGCCAAAGTAATTTATTCCTCTATATTACAAACTTCATGCATTTTTACAACCAAGGACATTTTTAACACTGCCAACACAGTACTGATGACATCCATATTCATCTTACTGGGGGAAAAAAAAAAAAGTACAAGGAGGGAAATTGGTTGAAAAATTATAATGTGATATATATATATAATTCTTACATATGTGCCCCTATCACTAGGGAGGGTAACACACAGTGATGCTTGACCAGCAATGACATACAATACATACAAGTCCTATGAGGAGCAGCTGAAAGAGTTGGGGGTTTTTAGCTTGGAGAAAATGAGGCTCTCTACAACTACCTGAAAGGAGGTTGTAGCAAGGAGGGGGTCAACCTCTTTTCCCACGTAGCAAGTGGCAGGACAAGAGGAAATGGCCTCAAGTTGCACCAGAGGAGATTTAGTTTGAATATTATGACAACCTTTTTACTGAAACAGTTGTCAAGCATTTGAACAGGCTGCTCAGGGAAGTGGTGGAGTCACCATACCTGGAGGTATTTAAAAGATGTATAGACGAGGCAGGTAATAGACAGCCCTTCCAGAGGGGATGCAATACTGGATCTCTTGGTCATCAATGAAATTGAGCTAATAGGGGATGCCAAGCTTCGAGTCAGCCTGGGCTGCAGTGACCATGCATTGGTGGACTTTGCAGTCCTGAGGGATATGGGTCAGGCAAAGAGTGAAGTCAGGCCCCTGAAATTTAGGAAAGAAAAATTCCAGCTCTTCAAGGAGATAATCACTAAGATTTTCCCTCAGGATAGAAGGGAGTAGAATAGAGTTGGCAGATGTTTAAGGAAGTCCTCCCTAGAACACAGGAGCTAGCAATCCCCAGGTGCAAGAAATCAGGCAAGGAAGGCAAGAGACTGGCATGGCTTAGTAGGGACCTGCTGGTCAAACTGAAGGGAAAGAAACAAATGCACAGGCAGTGGAAACAAGGACAGGTAACCTCAGAAGAGTATAGGCACAACGTTCAGTTGTGAGGGATGAAGTGAGGAAGGCTGAGACAAACAACTGAACTTGGCGAGGGACACAAAGAATAACAAGGGCTTCTACAGATATGTTGACCAGAAAAGGAAGGTCAAAGAAGGTGTACCCCCCAATAAAGATCTTTCATGAATCCATGAAATACTCTGTCATGAAAGCAGAAATTATGTCTACGCAGTCTTAGCTAAAAACTCAGGAAAGAGAAATGAGCACTACGGAAAGGAAGGAATTCACAAGTAATTTCTGTTGCTATTAAAGGTAAGCCACATATTGGAACTTCAGAGTAAAATTAAAGTAACCGGTAATAATATTGCACAATGCTATAATTTTACTTCTGCACATTTGGATACATTTTTGTTAAAATTTCTCAAATTTGTAGCACTCATGAATGACAAATGAGATTATAGTATTTAAAGTAAACAGCTCACTTCTCTAACATCACATACTGGAAGTAAAAATTCTAATATGCATCAACAAGTAACCCCAGCACAAGTAACACACATTGAAAATAAAGCCATAGTTATCTTTCTCTGAAAGTATTACACGGAGACATTGATCTACCTGCCATGTATGTACAAATAACAGAGTCCTTGATAAGTACATCAGGGCACCTGTTAGCATGTTTTCAATCTTACTCCTCTATCAACAGTCTTATTTTTCCTAAACATGAACAAAGTGATTGAATGAAAGAATAATTACCATAAACTAGAGAATATTGATGCCTAGATTATCCCTCCTTCAACTCAGATGAGTGACCTGAATAAACTCCTTCTAGATGATGACCCTTAAAATACTGGAAAGTAAGATTACTATTCAACAACAAAGAATATTGGCATGACTGAATACAGAAAATGAAACTCAAGGACAGTCATGTAGTTGCTGTCTGGATTTAATCTTTTCAAGACTCAATATATTAAATTAAACTCAAGAGCATCCATATACAACTAGCAGAAATGAATAATTACACCTGCATGTTACACTGGAAAAAAACTAGTCCTCTCTCAGCCTTTTTTAAAATGGTATGAATTATGACCTCAGCTCAACAAATAAGAAACCTTAAAGCTGAAATTACTTTGTAGTTAGATTTCTTGCTTCTTTACTTCTTCCCTGCCCCAATGTGGACATAAATGGTGACCTGCTAATTTATTTTATCCTCAGGCCTATTCCTACTCTTCCCAAAGAGAAGTGGGATAAACCACCAGGCAAATAAAAATAACATCCATACTATAAAGGCAAAGTTACAGTAACAGACTGTGTGGCTCTGAATTCTGAAGGAATATAAAGAAGTGAAGATTTACATATATAGAAAAGACATTAAATCCCAGTTGGCAACCTTTGTGCAGAGATATAATACACTCTGTGCAGTCCTGCAAATTTTAAAAGTGGCTTAACCTAAAAAAAATAAAATAAAAAAATTAATATTACAGAGGGAAGGAAAAGAAACCTGCAAAAACAAAAAAATGCTTAGGACCTACCTACTTCATAAAGTAGGGTTACATCCAGTAACAACTAGAAGAGAAAAAACTTTTTGAGGAAAAGGAAATGTATAATTTCTTTGTAATTGTTTATTCACTTAAATGGAAACGCATGATACCTGGACAGAATCTTTCTCCTTTTATATTTCTTCAGTCAATCTTCAAATACATACTCTCTTTTCAGAGTCAAACATTTGAGAAGTGTCTTGTTTTTCCTTGTTTTTTTACCCTTATCTCAACAGTGTGTCTATTTCTATCTCAACAGTTTCTCAAGACTGAAAGATGAACCTACATTTTAGTGATAGTGTAGTTCAGTCTGTTGTCTTTAAGACACCAAAACTTTGACAAAGCACCTAAGAAGACTTAACAGTTACTAGTTTTGATGTCTGTAAGTATTAAAAAAATTAATTACAGAACAAAAAAGTATTACAGAAAAATCAACTGTCACTAATATTTATAATGGCAATTGGGAAGATTTAATATTTTACATAAATTTATTTTTTAGTCATATTAAGGATTAGAAAACAGTTCTAGACGTTTGAAAGTTAAGAGCTGAGCAGAGAAGACAAAAAAAGGAGGAGGAAAACAGAGGTAGACAGTGATTAAATCACTTGCCCAAGGAACATAACAGGTCAAAGACAGAAATGTGAATTAGAAACAGTTCTCCTAGGTTTCCAACACAGTTCCTGAACACCAGATTATCCTGAGTTTTTGAGCCTGACATAAAAAAAGCCCTCTCCAATGAAAAATTAGTATTAACCTCCATGTAAAAAATCTATGAAACTCCTAATCATGGCACTTTGCAATTATTTTAAATACTCCGCATGCACATGTGTGTGCATGTAGGTGTAATCTGATGGCTCTTGGCTATTCTTAAGTGTTGCCTCACACTTCTATAGGATGAGAGAATTGTAAAGCAAAGCTATCAAAACTGTCACCCTTGGGTCACAAGAGTCGACACTCTTGATTATGCCAGAGGATGTCCAGGGTGCATCTGCTGACATTGTGTAAATCATTGTTATTTATTTTTAAAAAACACACAATAAATAATTCTACCATGAAGAATGTTCTCTATGAGAGAAACACTTCAGGAAAAAGGTGACATATTAGAATGATTGCATTTTTTAAAAAATTTATTCTACAGCACTGAATATTCAGTGGGATGTAACTTGAGTTATGGATTCATCTCTCTCTTAAGACAGCTTTCTCAGTGTACAGAAATGCCAATATTGTCTAGTAGCATTGCTGCAATAAACACAACATAAGAAAATGAAGTGTATAAGGGATGAAGGGATCCATAACTACATAGCACATTTAAATGAATAAATATAATAAATCTGTGAATACAGAATTCATCTACCGTGAATAAAAAGCAAACTTAGGAGAGATGTCAGCAGGACAGAACAATGTCAAAAAAACTCAGTATCACATACTGCTCCTTCAACTCAAAGTTTATGGTCATTTTTGTCTATTGTATTATTAAAACGTTTCTCTATCTGAGACGATCAGACCTGCATTTGACAACCTCCACATTCCCACAATCAAATCTCAGCCTATTCTGCAGGCAGAAGTCCAGCAGCACTTCACAAGAGCATTGTAGCTGCTAAAATACTGTATACTTCCATAAGATTGTTAACAACAAATATCTTCCAGAAAAAAAAGAATTGGAAGATTATTTCAAACTGTTACCTTGCTAAAACTAACAGGTCTGTGCTAATGAACCAACTACTACAACGCTGGTATGATCTCATCAAATAGGTTGCCATAGGCTGCGGTACTGCAGATTTATATATTCAGATTAGATGAATTAATTGTACTTACATCACTTTCTGCAGAGATTTTATCTCTTACTTTTAGCATATTAAAATATCAAAGTTACTGACTTCATTTTTGTTATTGGGTTGCTGACAGCCTACCTGAAAGGCCCAGTTTTGTATAAACTACACACTCAAAACCTTAATGAAAAGTCAATAAACTCTGCTTTCTTGCAGCAAGAGACTTATCTACCTGAAGACCAATTTGATTCATCATGCCAGGAAAGCCTTCTTAAATAAGAATTTGTATTTTCATGGCCTTGATACTAAAAACAGTTCTGAAATATATCACTATTCAGGCTGGCAAAATAATAGGAATTTAAGTGCTGAAAGTTTACTCTGAAAAAGTAAATATTCTTCCATAATATCAGAGCAAAAGTTATTTTGTTTAGCTCATTCAAGCTGATTTATAATGCAGAGGAAGAGAGAGTTGTACCTAGTGCATGTGAAAACAAGAAAATAGAATAAGCTACAGAAGCTTTGTTCTTAAAAACAAAAATAACCCCACAGCATTCTAAAGTGGTTCATTTTTAAATGTTAAAACCTATTGAGTTACACAGCACAGAAACCAAAGGTATTTATGCAACACAGTCTACTGTATCACCATACTTTTTTAAACCAGATTTTCCCACCACTCTCAATTTCATCTAAAGTAAGGATTCTCTGTAATCAACATACCAATTTCCTAACTGAAACATGCAGAAAGCAATCTGTAACTATTGATCTACTGTTTTAGCTGGAGCTGTAATCTAAGTTCACCAGAAGCAGACTGCCCTGTGATACCCTCACAACGTTATCACTTGTTCAAAATTTTTTGAAAGACATTCCATTTGGCAATAACAATAGAATGAAGTAATAGGTTTATTCATTTATACACAGGCTTGAATAAGAGAGCATAACCACTTCCCAGTTCTGTTATCAAAGACCTATCTCAGTGGATATTATGTTTTATGTTCAACTCAGTAGGGTTTTTGCTCATGCTGAGAACCAGAAAAACAGCAGCTATGACACAAGCCAGAAAATCTCAGACTGTGTTCAGTGGATCACTCCTGGACCATATTGTGTCATCCATTGAAAAGATTAGCTGCAACTTAAACTTCAGGCCTCCTCTATGTATTATATTCATAACTATGAATAATGAACACATCTCTGGTCACAACATCAGTCAAAGTCACATGCTTCCAAGTTAACAGAGCTGATTGTAACATTACTTAAAAACTGCAGTAATCTCTCTTAACCCATCTCACAGAGCAGCACTTACTTTCAAGACACAGAAAAACAGAAAATCTGCTTTCAAATCTATAGCAAGGGATGGAATGGGGCAGACACTATAGCAAAAACAAAACATCCCTGACATCTAGAGTTCCTCCAAACTGCTAAAAAATGCACCTTTTCTAAATATTACTTTTTCAAATAAGTCTTTCCAGAATAATTGTTGTGCTGATATAACGAAATCATGAGTGAAAAGGAAGAGGGTCAGAAAGACTTTGAGTAAGCAAGAAAGGTGTGATCAATGCTACTGCTTCAAAAAAAAACCAAAGATCAAAGTTTTAATTTCAGGTCAACTTCATAAATAGAAGGAAGCTGGAAAGAAAATGCTAAAATCTCTCCCATCATAAGAAATCAAAACACTTTCCAAGACTTGTGTATAAAGAATACTAATAAACACAGGAATGGGACCTTTAAAGAGAAGAGGAACTGTCTCCAACTAAATTGCAGCAATTTAAATCCCTGCTTCTGCCTGATAAGGTACAAACTATCCAACTAAGCTGTCCAGAGATGAAACTAAAAAACCTGACACTGGCAGACTCTCTGGGTTTAACAGAGCTTCTTCATTAATTATCTAGACATTGGCACTGCAACTGTGAACTCCTAACTATACAGAGCAAGAAAAACTCATTTGGCCACAAGCACTTGAAGGTTAAAAAAGAAAAAAAGAAAAAAAAACCCAACCAAACAAAACCCCTGCATTTCACTGGACGCAGCATTTGTATGCTTATCTAATGGTTTTTAATGTCACTTTACAGTTAATAATTAGCCCTCCTCTGGCCTGCACAAAGAGTGCCACTGAGACAAAGGAAAACGTTAAGTGTGTTAGCTATACTTGCCACTGGTATAAATAGTCAAAGGGATGATTAATGAATGAGGGGGAGAATTAAACAGAGCAGTGAACAAAGACAAAGCCCGTTTGCTTGGCTGCCCACAAACCAAGACAAGCTGCATCCATAAAGAAACTACAGAAAGTGACAAACAAAAAATCAGCTTAATAGACAGCTCATGAAGACTTTATTTAACCCCCCATTATGACAGCCTCAGCGCTTTATTAACATTCTGACATGTTAAGATGCCAGGGTCATTTGAGGCTAAAACACACATTTGTTGGGGGGTAAAGGCATAGAAAGAAAAATGCACATTTTTGTGCCACAGAAAGAAAAACAGCGAAGGCCCAAATAACTTAAACAACACCCTTCAGTTCTCCTTTGTGTAGCATGCCAAAATCGACATTTTTAAAGAGTTGTTTAGAGATGTCAAACAAAGCAGATGAAGCACTAACAGAGGCGGCCCAGGAGAAGTAGCTTGACAGGCCTTATCCGTCCCTTCAAAGGGCTACATTTTAGACAGATGCTTTTCAGGTTAAAAAAAATTGTGATGTCTATTAAACTTAAAGCAAGTTATACTCAAGTTTCTCTTTTAAATGAGCTAATGAGCATTCCCAGCTACTTTCCACAGATTACTACAGATACCTAATATCCTATATAAACGACTATGATTTCTGAATTAAAAACCCTGCAATAAAGTTGATAAACACAGTATACTCCAGCACCTTTATTGCTTAGGCCATTTTCAAAATCTGATTTAACATATACAATTTAAATTGCTTAAATAGCTTTATCTACCTTGCCTTACATTAAGTAGATTTCTTTTTTTTTTTTTTTTTAAACAAATGTAGCAGTCTTCACAGTCTATTTTCCTTCATCAGCTGCCCAATGCACTGGACAAATATAACATACTTCTAATACAGCAGCATATATAGTAAAGTAGAGAAAACATTAAACAGAAAACATACAAATAACCCTCCCAAAACGTGAACAAGAGCCATAATAAGATAAAGAACTTTTTCTCCAGTTTATAATGTAATAAGTGCACAGTTCCATAAGTAATGTGCCATAAGTAGCCAAATCTTCTAAGACAAAACAGTATGTAAATATTTTGTTGTTACTGACAAATGAGAATAAAAATTTCTTCTTTGTTGCTATGGATTCAATATTACATATCCCTGAAATGTACATTAAAAAATCTTTATTCTTTCCATTCTATTATACAACTGATACAACTGTATTTATTAGATTAAAAAAACTTATCTACAAAGCTTTTTTTTACAAAATTTAACATTTTAAGTAAAGGTATTCTTATCCTCTCAAGTCAGAATTAATATTCATTTAAGCATCCTGCCCATGCTGTTTTCACCATACAAATACATCCTCTCATCCATCCTCTAATGCATATGTTCTTTTTGTATGCTTCACTGCTTGATTTTCTCCCTACAATGTCTGAGAAAATACGGTGGAGCAGACAGACACTCTATATTACTTAAATTCTCTTCCCTACCAAAAGGCAACACACCCAAAACTGATACCTTTGTGGCTGCAAAGAAAACCCCTTCTAATAAACTGCTTGATGATCTGAAAACTGAACATGCTCAAATCTTAAGGTGAGATTATGCACAAAGAGCATTCCACATTTTCTGCTAAAGATCCTTGTCTTCCTCCCTGAGAATAAACATTCACTTCCATCAAACATTTCCAGCTCAACAATATTTAAATTTTATCCATCAAGTGTGTACTTCCAAAGTCACAAAAGAAAACTTCTTTTCAAACTCCATTCACAAAGAACTGGAACTTTGTTTTGAGAAGTATAAATATCAGACATTTTCAACAAATAAGGCAATCTAGAGTTATCAGGGCAGAGAAAACAGTACAAATTTTCCATTTTGAAGGATCATTTCTACTCCCAACATTAAAAGTTGGGTCAAGTAATATGATAAGTACCACAATACAATTAGCACTTTTCCACTATGCATTCAAGATAGTACTTTTTGAATACTCCTAAGGAGCCCTAGAGAAAGATATTTAGTATGTGAAGCAAGCAGAGATGCATTTGACACCATCCTCCTGCCTCCCATTTCTAAGGCATGACAAAACTCCCTATATCAAAGCTGCTCTCACTTAGCAAAAAACTTCATCCAGCAACTGAATCTGTATTGGTGAGTCCAGATCGTATGCTAATGTTATCTGGACCAGTTTATACACTGCAAGAACTTTTTGAATTTACCAAGGGCATTCAAAGGAGACTAAAGAGAACCCTCCCAAACATGCCCAAATTCTCCTGAGTTTCAGCACTGTTTTTTTATGTTCTTTCCAAAAAATAATGTAATAACATTTTGGATAGTTAGTCAAAATAATTATTTTCTTTACTATTATATATTTTTATAAATAATTACAATTCCAAGTCATACTCCAATTAAATTTGAGTAACTCAAGTGTTCTAGATTCCTTTGAAAGCTCCAGATAGATCATACATATAAGCTAAAACCTCTCTTGGTATGTAACTCAAAATACAGAACGTGCTTCATAAAAGAAACACTGAGTCTTCCAAGTTTCAAATTCTTAGCCCAGTTCTGATTGAATATCAAAGCTGTGCAGAGTTTTTAATTTATAATGGCTATAAAATTTGAAATGTAGGGGTTGGGGAGGTAAGGGTTCCTCTCCAGATGTCCTAAGAGGTGAGAGACAACTTAAGAAAGTGTTCTGTATCAGCTCTCACACATGCCATCACACTGTTTTTGCTTTAGGAATGAAATGAAAACTGATCATCTGAGTAACTAAAGGCATCAGCTTCAATAGTCAAAGTCATATTTTCCTGGGGGACAAGTAGACGAAGGGAAATAAGTAATCTCACAAGTGTTCAAGTGTGACCCCTACAGGTAACTGCCACGAACAATCGTATCTCCACATCTAGGATGTGTAGTTATTTTTATTGTCATGTCTTTCTGCACCTGACAATAAACTCACTGTTGATCTCCCATACCACCTTATCACTTATAGAATCACAGAAGGCAGAGGCAAAGGAGACATATTAGGTTATCTAGTCCATATCTCTGTAGTGGGTGAGATGTACTTAAGTGAATAATGACTGGAAAAGCCTCTCTGGATTTTTCATGCTGTGACATCATTCTCACACCAGTATCACTCCCTCACAGCTGAAGCTTTAAAAATGATAACCAAGTGTGACACATAGTCTAAGAGAAAATAGAATAAAGTGAAGACTAAGACATTTAGGTCACATCTACACTGTCAAAGTATTCAGATCTCTGGAACAACTGAAACTGTTTCTTAGCCCCACACATTTATTCATGTTAACTCACGCCTGCATCTCTCAAATGGCAAATCACAAGGGTTAAAAGATCTTGTGAGAAGAGTCATTGTGTCCAGTGAAGGGAGTTGTCTTAAGTGCCTAAAGAGTCTTGCTGCTAATTTACTTTGTCACAACTGTCATATATATGTGCATATGCACATGGATAAACCAAATAATGCTGTTCTTAAAACAGCTAGGCAATATTAATATCAAAGAATGAATTCTAGCATCAATTCTCAATAATTAAAAAAAGTTTTATATTTTATGGCACTCTCTATTGATCTATAACCTCTATTTTGAGTTTGCTAATCACAGAAAAAGCAATTTGTGTTAACTTGAGTCACTCCAAAGACAAAACGAGACTAACTAATAAGGTCCATAAAGGAAAATAAAAACACAGAACTTGCCTTTCCTTTTTTTTTTTTTCTGATGCATCACCTGCAAAGTAAACATTACCTTAGAAAAGCTTTAATTTGAACTAACACATGTTTAAAAGAAAGTGCATGTGCAAGGAGGAATTTACACATTAATTGACAGTCCTGATTTCATTATATAGTGTAGTTCCACCTATGTCCCTTTCAGTGCCTTGCACACTCCCAGCCTGCTTGTCTGGCAAAGAGAAAAAGCCTTGGTGCTGTGCAAGCACTGTTCAGCCACAGCCAAACGATCAGTGTGCTATCAATACCGCTTTGGTCAAAAATCAAAAAACAAAAAACACCCAAACTCCCAGACTGCACCCCAGCCAGACCAAGTACAACTTTATATACTTCAAGAAATTAGTCAGTCACTTTATAAAGCATAGCTGGGTCATGAAAGGAAGTCACATGAAATGGCCGGGGGACGGGAGTGAAAAATCGATCATTTGAAATGGCAGGCAAATAGTGACAGTATAGACTCTTACAGTGCCCAGATTAAATTTAGATCTGTCAAAGTCCAGTTAAAATTTAAGATCTAAACAAGAAGCTGTATTCATAGAAGCTTATTTATTAGAACAGACAGTAAGAATAAAGCAGTTCTTCAAGTCCTTCAGCAAGGCTGAGCACTCATTTCTGAGTTTATTTTAAATTCAGTTATGTACACTGAGCAATTTAAACATGCAAAGAAAAACATACTTTACATCATTATTTATCATTCATAAAATAGAACAGTAGCCTATAAAATGATCTACTTCTCTATGCATCATTTTCATTCCACTTAAAATGTGCAATCCAATTTTTTTATACTTTAGATTGGAAAGTTAAAACTGCTCTATTTGCATGCATCACAATAAAGAGACAATGGAGTGAGGATGGTGGGTTCTGCAACTCGCTAAAGCAGAAACTAGAGAGACTTAAAGAATTAAATGAAAGAACTACTACACTGACAGAAATACGGAGTTGCTTCCATAAAAGCGATCATGCTAAGTAAGAGCACCTATGTTTAATCCAAATTTTCTTGGAAGAATAGAAAAAATATCTATTATATTAACAGTTAACAGGAAACAGTAGTCTGAATACATTTTTAGTCATATTTGCAAAAAACGAAAACAGAAGATGCTGTTTACATGCTCAATTTTTTCATGCATCATTCATTCAGACTTCCTTTTTCCTTTTTAACTGATGATATTCATATGCATGCAAAAATGATACACCATTTGCTTCTATAGCTATATGATGAACAAGGTTGTTTTTATATCTTATATTACACACACACACATATATATATAAACCTCTGTAGTAGTCACAATGTGACTAAGCACAACAGCACATTTTGTTAAAAATTAGTGCATTTCGCTTCTGTGATTTTTTTTGCTACTGGCTTCTCACAGAAATATATTCTAGCTTGGCAACATCAATTTTTAGGAATATTCTAGGCCACAGGGCAACTAATTGAGGTTTTTGAGCTGGAACTCAAAACTAAATTTAAAATTCTGTTACATACTGGAAAATAAATGGGATCTCAGGTTCTGAATTGCTCTGTACATCATTTGCTCCAAGATCAAGAGGAAAAGAGGAAAGATGATTCCTCTCTTTCTCTATCCAACAAGCTCAGCCAAGATGATGTGCTGTTTTTCTCAGCCTATAGCTATTTCTTATGGAAAAAAAAAAGTAACCATTTACAAACACAAAGCCAAAAACATCAGCAAAATTTCCATAAGGCTTGATATAACACTTATCACACAACCACAGAATCCCAAGGAGAACAAAGGCATGCATGAAAACTTCCTTGTAAAGGGTTAATGCTTAAAAGTCTGTATCTGGGTTAACTGAACAGGAATCCATTGATTCACTCTTATGCAAGGGTATGACATCAGCAATCCCACCTTTCATTAAAATATCTATTATAGCTTCCTTGTGACCGCATCCCGTGTTTTGACGCTCTTGAGAGAAAATATGCACAAAATGAATAGTGAAGCATCACGCATCTGTTTCTTCTTCGTTTTTTGACCAGTAAACATACTGGGCCAAAAGTGGTTTTATTCTTCTTTCCTCCCAAAGAGCATTGTTAAGAAGCTGATATTATCTGAAGGTTTCTTCAGACAGAAAGAAATAACATCAGCAATATTAAGGAAGATTTTGAAGCTAAAAGGGCCATGGGAAGTTTAGAGTTTTAAAGATAAAGACTTAAGAGAAAAAGTGGTGAAACATGGATATAAGGTAGGAGACTACCATTGAACCTGTACTTTGCTGGTTTCCAAATTTTAACTAAAATACATATCATAGACTTCAAGACAGAAGGTTACTTACCAGCAAAACTGAGATGCTTCTGGTGCATCAGCAGCTACATGACAACTACATCCACTTTCTCTTTCCCAAGAAATGCCTTTCTGGAATTCAACAATTAGTTCTGTGCCACACACCAAAAAAGTAAAGACTGCCCTAGACCACAGGAAATTTCTCACTGCTCAATCACAATGATTTGATTACCAGTCTACTTCAACACAGCTACAGTTTTGGCTTTCTTAGCCTCCTTAATTTGTTTTCATGGGTTTTGTCTTCATTTGATCATTATTGTTATTTTTCCATTGATATATTTACTTCTCTAATTTCTTCATGTCCATCTGTAGAAAGGTAAGACATAGGAAAGAATGTAATCACCTCCTCTGGTGGCAACTTAGAGTGGTTTATTAATCTTGTGTCTGTTAACGAAGAGCATGCCTTCACATCCTACCACTTATATTACCTCCAGTATTTTTGGACATCAGTTGAATATTCAACCAGAATGCTGCATTTTTATTGTATTGTCAGCTTTATCAATATTACATTTACATTTCATCCAATTGCTCCCATGAAATAAATTAAGATTAGTTACAACTCCATTTGACACCATTTTAATACATATGGCTATTGGGACTGGAAAAGTGAAAGAAATGCTGGGGAAGCACACCATCTTCTATAAAAACTATCTAATCAGTAGCTTTTTCACCTTTCAACACAGTGAACTTCAAATATATTTTCTGAGTAACTGGCAATCTTTTGTCCCCTGAAACCAAGAGACCAAAAAAACTATCAAGACTCTTGTTCACTGAGTGTGATGACTAAAGCATTTAAGATATTGCTGTAAATGAAATATGTTGTTCCATTTTGATGCTTATTGAATGTAGGAAGTTCTGGGTCAATAATATGTAAATAACTTTCTACCCCTTTGAGATCGGATTTAGGCGCACTATTAAAATGACAGAAAAATCTGTATTCTCTCAGGAACATATGATCTAGTTTGTCCTAATTACAGTTTGGGAATTATTTTCACTACAAAATAGCTTTATTCTCACTGAGGAGGGGAGAACAGTTTAAAAGCATTTCTGCTCTTTTACAAATGCTGGAATGACTTTAATTGCATATATTTCTAGTAAGTTTTTTTCTTAGATGCATTTAAAGTTTGAAGACATTGAAATTTTATATAATTTTCTGACAAAGGGATATTACATCTTTATCTTTTCTTGATGTTTGTAGGTTGAGATGAACACACCAAGCTAAAGGGCATTGTGAAGATAAGTTTCCATGACATTTACTATAACTCTTTTATATTACCATCTGGCTATTTTATATGTAGCATTCAGAGGGAAATATAAAAAAAATGATGTAAAGCTGAAATTATTTCCTTGATAACACTTGTTTTAAACACCATGCCACTAAATAGCTAAAAAGTCTCAAAAGTGAATGCATAAAGCATATAAAAGCTACAAGCCTACTTACATAAATTCTTAAGATTAAAGTAATAACTTCTAGAAAAAGGTGGGAGAAAACATACTACAATAAATCTACTTGTAATGGTATTTGGGTTCCAGCAACTGCTTTCATTGTTCTCAAGTGGCTTACATATAAAACAATAGATTTGATGTATGATTTCAATCCCTTATGGAAAACTGCTCTATCTACAAGCAGCCTGTCAAACAAAACAACAAAAACAAAAAAGCAGCTCAGCACTGGGAAGAAATAACATACTTAAAAACAAAGTAAGGACACCTTTTCTTTTTTTTTAAATCCATTTCAGACAGCTATGAGGACTAGTTTACCACAGAGAATAGGATGCAGGCTTGGGGAACGGGAAGAAGGGGCAGCTGAACAGGAAAGTAGAAAGGTAACTATGGGAAGGTGTACCACACATCCCTAAAACACCATTCACAGAAGCAGGATAAGAGCAAGTGCTTTTATAGAAATTCATAAGCTTTGCATTACCTAGCAAGGAATATTATCTTCCTTAGAAGTTAGACTACTTGCAAATGAAGGACTGCTGCACAGAAGGACAAAAGAGCACAGAAATCAAACAAAGGTGATATTTTTATAGCTTAGCAGCTATAAGCCTAATAATTAGGCAAGATTTTCAAAGAGTTGGTGTACCATTTTAATTTTTTTTTAAATGACTGCAACTGATCTCATACATAACAGCAACAGTACAGTGCCTGTTACCCAAAGACACCTTGTTCTTCATTCATATTAGAGCGACACCTACACACTTTATTCAAGGTCAGATAATGCCAGTGCTGGGCTTCTCAGGATTGCAGAATAGTATGCAGGCCCTGCCTTGAACACAACACAATCTAACTTGACAGGATAGACAAAAAATAGCATAAAGAAGAGATTTAAGTATCTTGTTCAAGGTCATATAGCAGGTTGATGGCAAAGGAAGAAACAAGCGTTTCTCCCACACTGAAATCTCTTGCCCTCACTGACTGGGAATTGCTGTCTCTTTAACTGCCTTTGTTATATATATTCTTTTCTCTCAAAGCAATATTGTATGAAATTCTATTTCATATTGATCAGTGCATGTTAGTTTTATGATTTTCAGCAGTTTCCCTCTCTAAACAAGACTCTAATGTGCTTGCACAATGCATTACAGAAGAAAGGAACTTATCCTGTTCACACCAAACCAAAAAATGTCAAATACCTGTACTACTCGTGCTATACTGGAGCTAATAAATCCTGCTGAGACATTGGATTTACAGGCTGAGGCTCACAGTGGCTGCATTTATTTGCTTTTTCTCAGCTGGAAACACAAGCAAAGCAAGATTACAACTGCTCAGAACTTAAGCAAAAGTAAGTTTCTGTCTCGCCACTTATTATTCTCATGGGTTTAACAAGTTGAGTAAGCAATTTCTATTTTATTTTTACTACAGGTACTGCAGCAATGTTACAATGCTACTTGTAATAACCAAAATTACTTTCCTGATCCAAACTTTGAATTTACTTTTAGTCTAGTTTCTCATATTCTATAGCTAAACCTGTTTGACTGTCACTCCATGCACTCAGTGCCACTCTCAGAACACAGATATAACACTGTCTTGTTTTCTTCTGCATTTACCAATTTTGAATTTTAGGTCTATTTTGGTAAACAGGAAGTACAAATACATATATGTTTTTATCAGGAAAGAGAAGTCTTCTATTGAGTTAGAGTACAAATAGTCTCATTCTTCCTGAAGTTCTATTGAGTCCATTAAAAAGTATTTTGAACAATTCTGAATTAAACAGCCAGCAGCTATCTTGCATACTTAATTGTTACTGAAGTCCATGCATCACTGATGGTTTGGGCTTGTGGTAATTAATTTAATTCTTTGTGACTTGGTAATATGCTCCACCGCTGGATGTGTAACATGATACAAGGAAAAAAAATCTGTATTGGAACAGTTTAATGTAAAAAACAGAAAAAATAAATCTATTTGTTTGAAAGCTTTGCTCACACTGTCACTGTGTAAAGTAAAACTATGATTGAGAAAACAATGTCTATATCAAGAAGCATTCTTTGTTATACCATGTAATACTTCAAACACTGAGTGTTAGAGACCAAACTTTCTATAGTAAGCTGGTCTCAAGATGCCTCATAACCCCATTCAATTTAGACATGATGAAACAGTGTGCCAGAAAAAAAATATACACATGGACATAATATTTCTTAGAAATCTGCAAAACATCCTGGTACGTCCGGGCACTAAAATTATTAAGATGACAACAGAGGACAAGAGAAGTACCCGAAAACATGACTATACTACTCAGTACACTACAACTTGACATTTACTAAAACTTCCAGTATTCTAAAACATTGTATCATAAAATTTTCCACTCAGATTTCCTTTGTCTTAAACTTTTTTTTTTAATCCTTCACTATTGCTACATGGGTTCAGAACAGCACAGGTGCTTACAGTCATACACCAGGACAAATATGACTTGTAGCCCTTTTCAGTAAAACTTTCCAAGCAAACATGGAGTAATACCTCAAAAAAAGCTTATTTTGCTCCCAGTGTAGTAGATGCTGAAGAGGTGTTATATTGTCTTATCTGTGTGGAGAAATTACTGCATTAAATTTCCTTATTGTATTTAACTGGAAAAAAAACTTTCAAAACTCGTAAGAGATTTTTGCTTTTCAATTTGAGACACTTGAACGACACTAAATACCAGGTGTTTTGGAAATTAGCCTTGTTCATAGTGTCTCATGTTGGCATTCAAACAATCCCCCATCCTCCTTCTAAATTAATAGCTATTCCTGAAAAGTTAAGACTAGAGTATCAGGCTTATCTGCAAGTTCTTAGCAAGTACTAAATAAACATTGTAACTGGAAGTACTCCAAGAGTCTTGAAGAAATACAAATAATATTTTATCCCCCCAAAATATTTTAAAAAATATTATTTTTGGTTTGATTACAGTTTGAGTGCAAAGTACAAATTTGGTTTTTATGTTACTGCAAGACTCACCTATCTGAAGTGCATGTTAAAATGATACCTCAATGTAAAAGTATCTGATTTCCGTAATGAATGAAATGCTTCTAAATGAAACCTTCTTAAGAAGACCCCACTATATAAATTATCAATCTCTTTCAGTGGTGGTTAACAGCACGCTTTGAGAGTGCTGATTAAAACAAAAGGTCAGAACAAACATCATTGCTTCAGAGACTCTTGTAGATAGTAGTGTAATTAAAATGTAACTTTAGACTGCTCCATGCTTTCTATGTCAGCATCTTTCCAGCAGGGAATGGCCAGAGAGCCTGGCAAATTCAAGCAGTCACAGTAGAAAGTGGCAGGAGATGTCTGGTGAGTGAGCAATTAGATAGCCATCAATGTTATCAACTTGTGCTACATAGCCTTTTTTTCTTTCTTTCTTTCCTTCTGTCTCTGTTTTTTCCCCCTCCTTTCAGAGTGCATGCTGTCCTGTTTTTTGTTCTGGCAGAGATAAGATGTATAAATTATGAGTGGTTGACAAAGTATACTCCAGTGCCTGAGGCAGCTCATCAATCATTTTCCACGTGTCGACAGGTAATTGATGAGAGCCCTGCAGGCGCATCTCCATCAGGTAAAAGGAGGAAGGAATTAAATCTGCTGTCATGGTTTGAGCAGATGATCTGTATTTAACATTCTTTTTAATTTAGAAGTTGTTTATTTTAAACTGTATTTGGCTGGTCTAGCTCCCTCCAAATCTCTCTCCATCTTGTTCCCTCTCCTCAAGACCTCATAGAAAAAGTGGTGTGTAACTGTACACTGTGTGCCACATGGAAAAAAAAGCTTCAGAAGGGTGAGAGGGTGCTTCAGCACTGGACAGCAAAAGACCACCCAAAGACTTGGGGAGCAGCTGAGGAACTTGCTTTCTACTTCACTGAAGCTTAACATCAAAGACACTGCTTGTCAGGCAATTATCTCTCAAGCGAGTTAGGTTCTGATCAATCTGGGATACTAAACATACAGAGTTTTACCTTTATTATCTTTATTCCATTTAGCTACACATCTCAACCTGATTACATTTCTTGTCTTTGAACAAAGCATTTTAAAGTTAAATGGGAGGAAACACAAGTGGGCAGATGAGCCACATCGACTAAAAAGATATTCCATGCCATATACTCTCTCATGCTCAGCATTAAACAGCAAAGAGGTTGGTTTCGGTATGTTAGCCATCCTGT
Organism: Myiotriccus ornatus; assembly: GCA_036023395.1. Taxonomy (NCBI): domain Eukaryota; kingdom Metazoa; phylum Chordata; class Aves; order Passeriformes; family Tyrannidae; genus Myiotriccus; species Myiotriccus ornatus. Next base: position 13,291,796 of record JAYRBT010000178.1, read on the forward strand.
GCTTGGGAACTAGCTGGGCGTAGGCCTACCCACGTGAGGTGGTGAGTGATTGCATCACTTGGTTTGATTTTTTTTTCCTCTTACAGTTAAGCACACCACATCAGTTCTCTGTAATCAATGTTAGCTACTATTTACTCTGAAAATCCACTGGAAAATACAAACCTGTTAAATGTCGGAGGTGGGCCAGCAGAAGCCTACAGAGAATGGAGAAAGATGCAACAGAGCTGCAAGGAAGTCTCAGAGGAA
>JAYRBT010000178.1:13292141-13417141 GCA_036023395.1 Myiotriccus ornatus
CCATATCCCCCCGTATATAAGCTGTCCTTTTGTTCTAATAAACGGCCATTTTGGGGTCATCCGTGTGTGACTGTCTCTTATCCAAAGTGTGTCCCGAGGGTCTCTCCGCGGGGGACATAAAACCCCCCCGCGATAGTTAAATGCTGCATAATGTGGAATCTCACAATATTAGACACTATCTTTAATGTAATCAAGCATTCTACAGGGACTAGAGCTGAGCCTTTCCACCCCAACTGAGACACTGTTTGTCTAACAAGATGTTGAACAACAGATGCTGCTGAAGAATGGCATAGCACCCATTGGTCCACTGTAGGTGGAAGGGAAAGTTAAGTTTTAAAGGAAGGGGGTTTTTAATAACATTTTATATCTTCATTATCTTCTATATATTTCCAGGTTGGGCTGGAAATAGTGCAGATCCAAGAAAATAGTGCTCCACAGGTTTATCAACATTGGCACAGAAGAGCTTCCTCCATGAATTACTCAATTGCCAAAACAAAGGTCCTCTAAATCCTTGGTTTACTAGCACAATGCTCCCAAACACAACACAGATGGACTGCAGAGGGAGAAAAGCTTTCACTTAATTTTTCTGAAAACAGAAAAAGACCTAGTACAAAGTCCAGTGGCCCGTATGAGTTTCAAAACAAATCTTACTGAGACCCAGAGACAAATGATTATACATTAGCTATCAAAAAACAATGGTCATAGTGATTTTCAGAATGAACCATAATTAAATTACCTCTGACACAGGTTGACGTAAACCTGAGGAACAAGAAGGAAGTGGAAGACAGAGCTCTGTGAGTTACGGTCAATGCTGTCCTAAAATGCTCCAAGAAAAGAAGCCTAGATCACAGAGAAGTAAAAATTAAAAAACATGAAAAGTCAAAGTATGAAAGTAGGATGACAACAATAAAAAAAACCCAGACCAAAGGTAAGAAATGTTATACTGGAAAAGGGTAGAGGAAAGATCCTGAAAAGGACAGATGATGAATAAAATCGGAAAATTAATTCATTAAGAAAAGTCACTACACCTACCAATATCTAAAGGGATCATCTTAAGCAGAATAACTTAAAAAATATAATAAAAGGAGAGCAGGTTACATTAGAAGTGTTTTGGGGACAAGAAACACTTTACAAGAAAAGAAATTGCAAATCTTTAAAATAATTTCAACAAGAATTAGAATTGTCCTGAAGGAGTATCATAAATAAATACCCAAAAAAAAAAAAAGTGAAATACAATTAAAGCTACCATTTTTAGGTGTCCATATAAAAAGTCTTAAATAGATCAAAGAAATGTATGTCTCGAACTTGTCTTATTATACCTAATTTTATGCTACTTTTCCTGACCAAGAAATTAAAATCTGCAGATAAAACACATAAGGATTTTAAAGCAGAAACATTCTTTTAATAATATTATTTAAGTGTTTAAATTGTAAAAGCTTTAAAGAGCTTTCTCCATATTTGAAGAATTTACACACTTTCTATAAAAGGACTAAGATCACTAAAACCATTGGCAAAAAGACCTGTTAAACTGGACCCCTTTTGCTTCATGGTTATGACAAATACGACAAATTCACAAAATACTTTTCTCTAGAAGAAGTTACTTCAAATAATGTAAGTATTTATAATTCTGATTCAATGAAATATTTGCAAAACTTTAAGAAGTGTTTCATCTCTGTAGCTAATTGTAACAGGATATATTTTCTATAGTGAAATATACCTTTTCACTAATTAGTCAAGTGCAGTATATCTTGCTTCTATCTAAAACAATTACTGAATACTACTATTCAATAAATATGGTAACAACTCAGCAACAGTACACATACCTTTGTTCTCCAAAGACCAAGTGTACTTCGTATATTAAAGAACAAATTAATAAATATTAAATTTTAACCTTACCGTCATGTATACGTGACATATACTGAGATGAAATCTGAAAAGTAAACTGAGTCATTACTAGGGAAACAGGGATCTTTGCTTATAATCTAAAAAAAGAATTAATGAATAATTTCAATCAAGGTCACAATAATCAGACTTTGATCAAAGTATAAAAATATTGTTTCTAAAACATTCCTAATCAAATTCTCATGCATTTCATAAATAATATACTTCATTTTGTACTCTAACACTGGTGAGTTCATATATTTCTAATTAATTTTTCAACTCACAAGAGCATGATTTTGAACCAAATTATCTTTTCTAAAACTCTTTCGACACTGAAACTAATAGATTATAATAACACTCCTGATCTATCTACAAAACTTGCCAAGATCAGTTCAGTTCATAAAGTTAATAAACTTTAGTACAAATTATAAATTATTTCACTGTGAGAGAAAAATAAAATATATAGGAATTTATTGCTTGAAGGCTGTTTTATACAAAACACGGCATCTTCCCAATACAAAGAAACAGAAGTTCACCAATCTTGTTTTTGAGCCATTACTGCAATGTCACCCACATTATTCCTTGCACACAACAAGACTGAACTTTTTGTTCAAATAACAATATAGTGCTTTATTGCATGGCACACATACAGAAACTCTTGTCAAAGTTAATATCAATATTTGCCAGTACAACAGAAGCCAATCAGTGAGTTATCAAGGATGAAGACTAAGAACTTCTCTTTAGCCTGAAGAGAAGACTAATTAAAGTTCTCTAGCCCTAAGTACTTCATGTTGCTTGCCAGATTCAGACTGGCTGCTGACAACTTGAATCTCCTCTTTAGTCTTGAAAAGAGCTTTTTCAGCATTCATTTTGATGTGAAGTCTTTAATCTAGCTGCCATTTCCAACACATTTTATCAGCCCTGAAAAAAGTTTTTTGTTTATTCCAACTGGCAATTCTTTCTCTGACAGCAAAGCTTCGGTTTGGCAAATGTCAAAGGTTCCATTACAACTTTACTTTTCTTCATTTCTATCTTGACTGGTATTAGACTGATAAGTTGAGCCCATATCACAGACAAGTTTTTACCAGCAATTTGACTGTTTTCTCCCTCTGTTGACTTCCAGATCAACTATTCTTCACAATTAAGGGTACCCTTGATCTCTAGTTAAAACCATCAAAAATATACATAGCCTCAAGAATAAACATAAATACACACATATATTGATAAATATGATCATGATGAATAATGCAAACTTTAAAAATTATGTTAACCATCCAAAATAGACAGGTCATGGATAATGTAAGCATTTGATACTGAATGCCAAACATTTTATAAATATATATGAGAAAAGATATGCCCTCTGCTATAGAGCACTCTCAGGATCCATCTGCCAAATCAACACATTCACCAGATTCTTGTTCTTCCAAACTCTAAACAAAACTTTTCTGCAAATAGCTGGCCAATAGGAATAGAACACGCTTGCATATGTACTCTACTATTTTGATTTTATTGCCCTGTATTTAATTATTAATTTCTGAGAGATTGTCCTTCATACTGGATTGTACTCCAGGTGGCTGACCTCCTACTCCCTTCAAATTTAACACGGTAAATTTGATTACTCCAGGCAAGTTATTCTTGGTCCTTATCAATGTAAATTACTCAAGAGCTGTAAAGAGCACAAGGTCCTTCTCACCAACTACTGTACTCAGGACTGTGTAGGCAGTCATTTTTTCCTAATGGTGTGAACGAGCTTTCACTGACCATCTCACTGGAAGGCAGTCCCAACTTGAATCTGAGTCCTGAGCCAGTCAGATCCTTACCTTATTACAAAGTACCACTGTATTTACTGAACTAAAGAAATAGACTTTCCTCTGAGATCAATCATCATAGTTCAAAAAATAGGATTCCACACCATTAATTAATTTTCATTTTTATTGAGCATTTGACTACTTAGCATGCTTTCTAGACAACTGTTTTGGGCATCATCACCCTTGCTGGCAATTCTCAAACTGCATAAGCTTATTAATTAAATTAAGCTTTGCTATGTGTAAAGAAATATGGGAATGTTTTATTCTGACTTCATGTAGGTGAAACAAGGTAGTGACTTGCTCAAACAAGCTGATGAAAATGTATTGCCTTTGACTTACAGCCTGTGTTCTAAACATGTGAGCATTACACAGAATAAATTTACCACCATATAATTTAATTGATCAAATCATTTAAAAACATCTAAAACCAGATAATGAAATATCTCAAGTGCAGTACCCAAGAGAAACGCTCTCTTCATTATCATATAACTACTGCAAATCAAAAATTATCATCTAATGATTACCCCTGATTTAGTCATGCAAATGGCTTAAAATTAATACCATACTGGTGAAAATGTGCAGGTTGGTGTTACCAGCAATTATGCTTTATTGTATTTTTATGAACTGGTACAGTTTATGGGGCACAAGACTTAACCTGACCCCAATTACTGTAACAAAGTGGTCCAAAACCAATTTCCAGATTGGGGAGACAGGGAAGCACAGAAAAGAACAATTCTGATTCCATTACTATTTAAGCTTGCAATTTTTTTCTGAAATACAACATTCTGATACTTGGAAAGATGATTATTAGGAATTGTATTACAGAAATTAGCATTCATACAAGAATATTTAAGATAAAAGCCAGTGAGAGCTGGCCAGAAGATAAGCACAGCTGCAAATGTTTTTCTTTTAGTGTGAGGAAGGGAAAATCACTATACTTTATGTAAAGAGTCATCAGAAGTACAAGAGAAAAAAAAAATACGTACAATCCATTCAGAGAAGTATATAACTTGTAACCTCACATCTAAATAGGTTCATCCTCTGATTTATGAAAAAAGTAAAATTGTTCTTAAAAAAGTCAGAATTAATGTGGGGAAGAGTATTCATGTTTCCTACCCCTGTGAGCATAACAAATTTCCAAGAAGATTACCACTTTTCCTGTAAACTTGCCTCAAGTCTACTCAAGAGCAGAGAGCAAGGCAATGGAGAAAATGCATTTTTCATGTAAGCACTCTTCACCACCTATATGAACTTCAGACCTTGTTCACAAAATATTTCTTTCTGAATGAAAACCAGAACATTTACCATATTGTCTAGCATAGTAAAGCATTAAACAACTATCCTATGTAAAGTATAGAAATCCACATTTCTCTACAGATGTTTTGTTCAGAAGACATAGATTGAATCTTTCTCAACAGTCCTTAGAGGATCCTTACTTGTGGCATAAGCTTTCTGAAGTCATCCCAAGAGAAAGCCATTGTGACTCCAATTTTATTTTACTGTATAAACAAAATATTTTATGAATAATTGCCTCTATTGCTTTTGTGCTGCTCTTGGGTCTACTCAGGTTTTAAGTTTACAGGAAAATGTTTTACAAATATGATGAAAAATACTGCTTTAAATTATTCTGCAGATGGACAGAGACTGCAGAAAATACCCATCTTCTAAGTGATTATTTGTTCATGGGAGAAAAAAAAAAAAAGAACAGATCAGGATTAAAAAATAACATATGAAAACTTTTCTCTGCTTTCAAAGATGTCCTTGCTCAATGATACAGGTATATTTTAAAAGTACATGAAACATGACCTATAATGTGACTTTTTCTAAGCAAGCTACTACAGCAGCACAACCTTAGATCGAAGCTCACAAGCTATTTAAGTTTAATGAATGTAAGTGAAAATCACACTTTAGTTGTGGACACATATAGACTTACTTGAACTATTTTCAATAACATTTTTAAACTGCCCTCAAGTCAACAAGTTTGAAAAGTTTAGCTTAACATTTTTCAGGTGTCTTATTCCAAACCAAAGAGAAAAAGCCACAGAAGATAAGGTCAACTGTAAACTACTTATTCAGCAGCTTGGAGGTGGAGGGAAAAAAAGGAAAAAGAAATAGCACAGTAGCTTAAATGATGTATTTCAATCTATTACCTAATTTCCAGAAATACAAACTAAGAAAATCCATTTGCTTGCTCCTGCTTCCATTGAACAGTCAATGAAAGCCTTGGATATGTTTATCTCATAATATGCTATAATGATCCAGCAGAATACTCAGAAATTCAACAACAAACTAAAGCAATTTTTCCTTTCTGCCACACATAGGCTGTTTCACACCATTAGGGGCATTTCTATGGAGTTAAACTAAAAAGAAAAAAGAAGTTAGTCTTCGGGGGGAAAAAAAACCAAAACCCAAACCATAATACACTACTGAACCCGCATTACTTACCCAAGAGACAATCTCTCAGATTTACTGTGCTTACTTGTATAAATGCAACTTTCTGTAGTTTGAAGAAGGATTAGTGCATCTAAAAGCTCTTCTGTTTCTTCTGTCAGCTGGGCTAACAAAAACATCCATATAAATTTGGACCACATATATCCTTAAATCAGCAGTGCTGTGACACCACTACTATTTAAGTCTCATCTTCTAAGCTGTGAGCCAAGTTAATAGGACAAAGAAGAAGAATGAAGATACAGAATTTTAAAGTATCAGATTCTCAACAAGTATTATGAAAAACAGATGTAAAAAACCAAACCACAGCCCAACAACTCTCCATGCAAGGGGAAAGCATGCATGCCTAAAGAAATGCCCATATTTGCCTAATGCTCAAAATTGAGCACAACCTTCCTCATGTTTCGTCACATCAAATTCCACCACACTACTCCATAAAAGAAAGTATTTATTTCAAACTCTTTCCAAAACCTTATAATTTTCTGGTTTTACACTAATGTGATCCTTGATTTTTTTTTTTTCAGTAACTTATGTGGATTTGGTCTTTTTTAGCATTTCACCAGGACTGGAGATCAAGCCTAACATACCAAAATTCCCTTACTGCTTAAAAAGAGACAGCTCTAAAGTTCATTTCTAATTTATGTAACAACCAGGACAGATTGACACTGTGAAAAGGGACTAAAAAATCCCACTAAACACTTCTTCAACTTTGAAAGATCAGGAGTCATTCTTTAAAAGGTAGTTCAAATTGTACCTCTTTTACAGGACGGAGAGGGCTGAGCACCATATGTGGCCAAATCCCCATGCTTAAATTAAACTAATTCCCTGTTGTATTTTGGGGATTTAGGGTTATCCTGTGAACACTTCACAGTGATAAAGCCAGATAACCAGAACTTAGGAACCAGATAGCTAACCTGTTGATGTAAATTCACTAAGCCCGAAAGAATATTTGCTCAGAACACATCCAGGCTTGTCTAAGGTGTTTATATATACAGTTACATGATATTATCCTTCATGGATTCACAAATATAAAATATAGGCTCCACATTCCATATGCTCAGTTAACCCATAAAATCCCAGTCCTTCTTGGTTTTGTTTGTTTTTGTTTTTTTGGTTTTTTTCTGTGGTTTAATTAAATTTATATTCCAAGTAATAATAATTACAAATAGAAGAACAGAAAGTGTAACTGTTCCCTGGTGGCTAAGCCCTTCCACAGGAAGGCCAAGTCCTGAATGTTTAGACAGAAACTTAAAATGTTTACATGACCAAGTCAGGTTTTTGCAGTTCCTGTCAATGAAGAAGATTCATCTGAGTTTACAATATTTATCCCACTGTGAATCTGGCACTTAGACAATAGACTCATTCAGCCGTGTTTAGTTCTGTGAGTCACTGAGCCAAAAAGGTGGTTGGAGATATCACATAGCTTTCATTCACATGCTATTAAAAAAAAAATAAAAAATAAAAAATTCCAGGTGTAACACCTCTCATGTTTGGGAAGAAAAGGTGAGTGGAGAAATACAGATTAAGGGTTAGTTCTGAGCATTATCTTGAGCCACAGAGATGCTTAATGAATAGGCATTTGAATGGATTTTATAAAGATCCATGAAATTTCATATATTTCGTTTCCTGCAAAGTATGTCCATCTCATGTATCGTAGATTATTTACTCTTTTACAGTCTTGATCTATTTCATTTGGTAATAACTACGTAGACCAGAAAACTAAAGTGAGATGTGCATTACACGGTATTACTTTTACTGACTATCCAAATACAGCAGTTTTCATGTTCACGACACAGTATTTCTTTCTGTATTATTCTGCCATTAATTATTGTTAAAAAAAATACAGATATTCAGAATAACAACCACACAATAAGTCAGAATCTAGTTCAAGTTTTTAAGAGACTTTTTCAGTTAAATAAGAACTCTTAAAGGGAAAAAATTCTTACTATCACTTGCCAGAGTATCACAATGTAATAGGCCCTTTAAAAGCTTTCATAAAGTGCTACACCTTTCAATCAATGTTTACTTTTTGAGGCAACTAACTCCTGAGAACAGGCTCAGAAAAATGACTGTCCAATGGCCCCACCTTCTTTCATTACCCCAACAACTAGTACAAAATGTAGACAGCTGTCTCCACTGCCAGCAACAGCAGAAACAGCAAAAATTAACACACCAAATTTGAAATAAAAATATCTAGTGTACTGTAGATACATATTTGAAGACTGTTAGATAGGTAAAAAAGCTGGTAACTGTAAATAAATGTATTTTGATGACAGAAATATATAATATGGACAAAGACTTTCAGAATTATGTTCACCATATCAATTATAAAGCTCTTAGTTGAAAAGTAAAGTTAATAAAATATAAAATGAAGCTAATGAATATTACACAACTTGAGGTAAAACCTGTAAAACTTGCAATGTGGGAATCAAGCCTTTTAGGCACTAAGTAGACTAAACCTTGACTTACTTCCAGGTTCAATTCTAAGAGCTGAGAATCCTCATCTGTATTGCACATAGACCTTTAAAGTACTTTATTAACTTGGAAAAGTTCTTTGAAGACTGGTTTACATATAAACAGTTTCAATGTATACAACATAGATCAGAGTGTTAGTTTTAATTCTTTCAAAGGACTCTGCTAACAAGAAAGCTAAACTTTAGTTGAAAATTATAGTTACAGTTATAAGACAATTGTCTGAAACAAATGAAACAATTCTCAGTAACTAGAAAAGGCTAGTAACTTAATAGACCAAAACCTTCCAGAATCTGGCACACAGGCTGTATCCATATCAGCAATTCATTCAGCAATACAAGCAGATTGGTTAGTTGAAGCAGTTATTGCTTAAGGCTTTTCACACTGTCTCCCAATTCTTTCAACTGGATTTAAAGCCTTACAAACACCCAATATACATTTTGAGTGGCTTTGGCTGAGAGGGCCTGACACTTATATTACTTGCAAGTAGATCAAAATCAATAAACAAATAGCACGCAAAGATTTGTGCCAGATAAATCTCTCGTAACTAAAACGGCACTGTGTTTCCTTAAAAAAAAATAAAGACAAATTGTGAAAAATATACATAGGTACTTTTGGGAAAAATACAGCTTCCTAAAAATCTATATTTCACAAATTAGAACTCAAAGGAACAAAGATGACTCCCTGTTTTAATGAACAATGATTTTTAGTTTTGTGTACATATACAGTGATAAATATTATTGTATGGAAGTTTCACAATACCAAAAAAAGTTAAGCAACAGAAAAAATTATATTGCAAAAATAGTAATAGACACTATTATTAGAGAGAAGGTGCCGCAGAGAAACAGCAACCAAAATTTGAAGCAGTAAAACTGAACTCAGTCAAATACCTGCCTCTAGAAATGTTAAGATGCCAAGCAAGAAACACAAGTTCTTTTCCCACATTCTTTATATGATAGAGGATATTTAATAACAAGAGATGGCTTATTTATTTATTTAATAACTAAGTAAGGGGTTAGGATGAAGTAAAAGAATGGAATTAAGAACAAAAATATATTATTATATAACATTATTAACAATTGTCTTAGCAGATTACAGGGAGAAACTACACAAACTTATGCACAGATTTTTGATAGCAAATATGTTCATCATAAAGGTATGAAATCTTGACTGATTCCCTTTCCTTGTGTAGACAGGGCTACAGCTGTTGAGGTTCATTTATACTCACTCAATCCAGTTTAAAAGTTTCCAGTCCCAGCTGCTGTCATATGTAGCAAATATTGCAACATCAAATTCTTTCTCTACATAGTTTTGACTTGAGCTTTTGGCAACTTCATCCCAGTTTGAACTGCAAGGTTTGGCCAAACTTTCGTGCAAGCCCAAAGTGAAATACAAATTTGAGGTGATGGAAAAGTCTGCAAACAGCACAATCTCAGAATAAGGTTACACAAGCCTCTATATAATTCAAAACATCGTTTTTCACAGAACTTTATTTAGATTTCTAATTTGTTGCTCCATCTATTCTTATTGAGAATGAATATTCATTGGCTCTTAGTCTGTGATTGACAACATATGTTCCAATAATGTCAGTTCCAGAGCTGGATTGTCTCAAATGTTCCATGGATGCACCAGCCATAGGGAATAACAAAACAACAGGACTTTACTATGACCAGGTTGTAGTAGAATACACTAAGTCAGCTTGAGATGTAGGGGTCCATATTCAACCATAAACCTCACTCCTCTCCTAAATTATTTAACAGAAAATTAAGCATAAAAGCAACTGTACTGATCAGAAGTCTACTCAGCCACTATTTGACAGTGACTTGGTCAATTCTGCATGCCTTGAAAAGGTACAACAGCACAAGTATACTGTGATAACTCCATTATTTTCTCCAGTGCTTCATGAGTCTGTGACTCAAGACCCTCCTTAATTATTAAAGCCCTTCTTATGAGTGGTTTCTATCTGCATCTGAAGCAGGAGGAGGCTCTGTGTGTGTCCATAACTATCACCAGTCATATTTTAGAACCCTCTAAATCTTGCAGTATCCTTCATATGCTGTGGCAATAGGATTCACAATTAAAAAGAGGAAGCATATCTGAAAACTATCTCGTAGTATTTGTTTTGCACCAGTCATGCAAAACTTTTATTCAAGATATATGCAGATCCTTGGATTTGCCTCCAAAACTTTCAGTTCAGAAAATCAGCACTGGCAGGGCTCCAACCACAAGATTACATGAAGCAAATTTTTGCTGGGGTTTTGTGGAGACCTTTTGAAATATCAGCAATCATCGTGCAAATACATAGCTCAAAAATTGTGCACAATAAAATTATCTGGGACATCTTGTAGACAAAGACTAAATAAGTACAAAAAATAAGCATGTTAAGTCTCATTTAAAAAAACAAACCCTCCTTAGAATAGGAAATGCATGATATGAACGTGGCATGTGACAAATCATATTTAACACACATAAGAAACAAAGATATAAATCGCAGTTTCTATTGTTTTACATCAATAGACTTTAAGGAGGCTTTAGGAACATACTAAAGCTAATTAGCTTTCCCATCATGCAACAGCTTGTGGTACATCAGGAGTACATTGAAAGCTCAAGTCTCACTTATTATATCAAAACTTATCAAACCTTGATTGGTAAAAGGTTTTCAGTGCCTCACAAAACTATAAGATAGCAGTACATTTCGAGTCATTACTGCAAGTAGCAGCTCATCCAGAGTATCATCATGTGCTGATTAACCAGCACCTATTCAGTTCATTTCAACACAATATATATCTTTAAGAGTAAAAGCCACTGCCATGTCAAAGTAACTTTAACCAGAACAGTCTCTGTCTAAAAGGAAATCCACAGGTACGGAATCAGAGAATAGTTTGGCTTGGAAGGGAACTTTAAAAGGCATCTAAGTCCATGAGCAGGGACACCTTCAACTAGTTCAGGCTCCTCAGATCTCTATCCAATCTGACCTTGAATGTTTCCAGGGATGGGGCATCTACTGCCCCTCTGGACAACTTGCTCCAGCGTTTCAACACCCTCCTTACAAAAAGTTTCTTCCTTATATCTAATCTAAATCTATGTTCTTTCAGTTTGAAGTCATTACTCCTTGTCCTATAGCAACAGGCCCTGATAAAAAGTTTGCCCCACATTTCTTATAAGCCCCCTTTAAGTAGTGAAAGGCTGCAATAAGGACTCCCTAGAGCTTTCTCTTTTCCAGGTTGAACAACCCCAATTCTTTCAAACTTTCTTCAGACAAATGTTGCATTCCTCTGATCATCTTTGTGATTCTCCTCTGGAACCACTCCAACAGGTTCACAGCTTTCCTGTGCTGAGGATCCCAGAGCTGGATGCAGTACTCCAGGTGGGGTCTCACCAGAGCTGAGTAGAGGGGCAGAATGCCCTCCCTTGACCTGCTGGCCATGCTGCTTTTGATGTGGCCTAGGATACAATTGGCTTTCTGGGCTGCAAGTGCACCTTGCCAGCTCATGCCCAGAATGATTCATCTGTACCCTCAAGTGCTTCTTCACAGGGCTGCTCTCAGTTCCCTAATCCCCCAGTGTGTACTGATACCAGGAGTTGCCTTGACCCAGGTTCAGGACCCTGCACTTGGACTTGTTGAATCTTAACGGTTCTCACAGACCCAGTTTTCAAGCTTTTCCAAGTTCCTCTAGATGGCATCCCATCTTTCAAGTGTGTCAATCTCACCACTCCTCTTGGGGTTGTCTGCATACTTGCTGAGGGTGCACTCAATCCCACTGTCTATGTGACTGATGAAGATATTAAACAGTGCTGGTTCCACTATAGACCCCTGAGAACTAAATGGAAGCATCAAGTTATAAGAGCACGTGTGACTGAAAGAGAAGGGATCTAACCCAGCCCACGTGGAAAATTTTTCCTTATAAATCCTGGTAAAACACAGCAACAACCTCTTAACAAAATTAAGTAGGAATCAGTAAATGAAAAACCCTATCTTATTGACAATGGCTGCTTTTTTTCCTGTGTTGAGATGAAGCTCCAAAGCATGGGGCAGAGCTCTACACTTAGACTGTAAAATTATTTTCTAAGGGAAGAGATCTCCCCAGTCTCTCTCAGACCAGTTCTTTTCTAAGTGAGCGTTACACTTACAAGCAAAATAATAATCTGCAGTCAACCTTAATCACAGCTATTTTTCATCCAGCTTTCTTAAAATGAAATATTGCACGATTTCACATATAGTATCTATAAGCACAGATTATAAGACCTATATACCATCACACACACCATCAGGCACATCCATACTAAGTTCCACTAGCTAGAACCAAGTATTAGCAATGTATTTTTTCCTACACTTTCTCTCAGCTTTTTAGGTTCTTCAGCATAAATAAAATTTATTTTTTTCCCAGAAATGTTGAGCCTGTATAAAAGGGAAACTTGAAGTTATAAATTATGTCTTACTTGTACAAAAATCAGTCTATTTTCAGGATGTCTTCTGACACACTATAAATGTATTTTGAGCACTGGAAAGCATGAAAAGTGCAATCCTTGAGGACCATTTTAGAATTATGGAATCAGCTGTAACAAAGGGATTTAAAGATTCCTTAGTGTAAAACAGATCATATTTATAGTGAAAGACAACCTACTATGCGACTATTAAACTGAAGACTTCGCTCACTTTCAGGATTAATTTGCCACATGGTCTTTGAGCATCATCACTGAGGCTGTCAATTTCTTTTTTTTATGACTGTGCAATTAACAGTGTTTTCAAGATAAAGGTATGAACAACACAATTCTTGTATTAAAATCATGCATCTTCACAGTATGTCACAATAAAATAGATCTGAATTAATTGCTAATAGTAAAATCAGACACCCACAAACAAAGCGATGAGTTAAAGAACAGAAGATGATGTTCTAATAGATCTATTAGATCTACCTTCACTGCTGCTGTTAATAGAGGAAGGAATGCAGAGTGAAATCTGTGAAAAAGTCTTTCAGGTTAAGAAGGAGCAAAGCAGGTCCCTCCAATGATGGTCCATATCTTGGGGGTGCTTAGAAAAGACACCAGAAGATGACCAGAAATAATTATCTCAGCAGGTTTCAAAGGGCAACAGGTCTGAAAAAGAAGAAACTAAAGAGCAACTCTAACTGTCAATAAAGAGGAGTAATTGAGCTGCTATAAGGTCTGGATGCAAAATATCATTTATCCAAAAACCACCCTTGAATTCAGTAAGCTGAACTGTAGAAACCCTTAGTCTTGCCTGTCTTTCAAGTGTAATAGATGGCTTAACATCTGATACATATAGAAAAAGACACCACTTCTGCCAATATCCCTGGACTTGCACCACCTTGAACCAACTGCATGAAAATCTTTGCACGTAAACTTCACGCACCTCTCTCATAAGTAATGCTAACTGCCAAGCTCACTTGTATGACTTTCAGCTTTTACGAATCTGTTTTCATTACCAAGTAGCTCTTTGAATGTTCACTTTTTGCAATAACTTGGTTCTGTGACTTCAAACCTGAAACTTTTGAAAGTCTGCCAGCTTAAACCTTTTGCTCAGGTGCCACTTAATATATCTAATGTATGTCATGTAATCTTAACAAACTGTGCAAATGTAATTTGTAAAATTCTCCTCTCCTCCAAAGAAGCTTAATTAAGTCATGATTGAAAAGTTCTGGGATTCTCATATAGAAGTTATTAAGTGGCTGCCTCATAATGAATTCTTAAAGTGGAGATGAGGGGAGGAGACATAGGAGAAATACAATATTGCATAATCTCAGCAACTTTTATATCATTATGCATTACAGATACAAACACTCATGAAAACATTTGTGTTTGTCCTCAAAGCCTTATTAAGTAGCAAATAAACCTATAAAAATCCTTTATTAGAGTAGCTGAAACCACTTCTCATCTTGAGAAGTTCAAAAATAATATAATTCTAAGTGACTCCCTTTTTAGTTTTTTGACAGCGATTTCTCCCATTTATAATTATATATCCCTGACTGTGTGAACTAAATTTAAAAAGAAAATCTATTTTTATTTATGTATTTGTTTGCTTTCTGCCTTTCATGAAGTGGAAATATTTCAACCAAGATTGATTTTCCTTTATTATAAAAGAGCTTACAAACCTTACAGTGTTTGTGTGTCAAACCTTGTTGGAAAAGAATGTTGTCTTTGTAATGGGAATAACTTAATTTTATATAGAAGTAGGGGGAGGTAAAAGTTTTGCTTCTTCTTTCTCCCATGTTCAAGTTTTAATACCATGATACTATTTAAAGTCAGTCTTTGTAAATCCCACCTTTATAAAGCCTGAATTTGGGGCCTATAGTGATTAGGTAAAATCCCTTTGATTTCTCTGAACTTTCCTGAGCTGTACTTTATCCTAAACGAAGCCCTAGGAAAAGGACATACACACCATATAGATGTATAGACATAGGATCTTCAAGCCACTAGTTCTGCCTTGCTAAAATTAAAGCAGTTTATTAATCTTCTGCTTCTTGAGAGCTTAATTTTCTTTTTCTTTCATGCTTTTTTTGTTAGACTTTGAAAATCTGGCTTTTCGTCCTATTCTACCACATGGAATAATCAGCTGACTTCAAAATGCCAAGTGCTTTCTCCAGAGTATAATCTAAACAGCCACTGAGGAAGAAACAGATTTTCCTTCTTTGGGACTTCATGATATTTTCCAAAAGACTCACAGAATAATTTTTTTAATATGCACTTATAATGCATCCTGCACATCTTCATTTAGATACAGATTTTTTGTTTCAGCTTTCTCATCACACAAGGTGCTTGTTATTTTCTTCTAACACTACACAAGCAAACAATGTAATGAAGAAATCTTTCAGCAATGCTTTATTCTGATGCATTAAACACCAACAACCACTAAATAGCAAGAGTAAATTAGGGATCTCTCTTCCATATGCATACATTTTTCTTTAAGTCTTTGCTCTCAAGGAAATTCTACATTGAAAAGAAAAAAACTCTTATAGCCAGAGAGGGATTTTCATGGTACTATCCTTTTCCCAAAATCCCACTGTATTTTTAACTAATTCCATATGCTTTAGTGCCAGCAGACCTAGCACCTCCCCAGCAAAAGCAATCTATGCTGCCCTGCCACTTAAGCATGAGGAGCACCAGTGCTATCAAGGCTTGTCATCTTGCCTATTAGCTTGATGTCTTTATTCACAGGCCATCTGCACCACTGAGAGATACTGAGGCAGCTAATGTCAATATGAACAAATTCCTCTTCTTTTACAAGAAATGTCAAACATAGGACAGTGCAAGAACGACCCCAGGAATACCAACAGATGTTAGCTACAAGGCTTTTAAAGGAAAAAAAAAATCAATCTTTCCTACTGGGACTAATTAAGATGAAATAAAGAGCAAAAGTAAGAAAAAAATCATGTCACATTATCAGGAACTTCCTATATACTTTCTAAGCTCGTTACTGGCATAGTGCCCCGCGTTCTTTGAAAAACTGGTAAAAAGTGGTTGGGTAACTGGCAATGGTATTAGAAAGATTCTCTTTCTAGTTCTTACAGATCATGACAAGAAAAATTATACATAATTATTAGCACAGTACTGTTTCAGGTAGAAATGAAGCACAGCAGCATTCACACAAAAAATGAAAGAACTTAAAAACAACTGCTAATATAAAGGAAATCTAGACATGTTACAGTACTCGGGAATTCAGGAAGTCATTTTGGACTTCCCTGTAACAAAAAGATGATCTCTTTTACCACAGATTAATCACTAGAGTACAAAATTTAATATGGCCATTTCTGTGCCCATGTTCAGGCTGACAATTAGCATTAATCCTAATCTGGCCAAGAATACAGGGGAAAACTCAATTTCATTACAAGAGAAACTGTCCTGATCATTATTATATATTGTAAAGATGATGGGTAAGAGGAGGTCCATTAAAAGTATCTACATTATCTTTCACAGCCGCAGCTCAGCTAGAACTCAGATCTGTGATTACAGGGAACCCAAGCATTTCAGCCCTGCTGATGGAGTACTGTGCTGTCCCCGCAAGCTCCAATATGATGAAAATGCTAACTCATTTTCAGTTCATATTCCATCTTGGGAAAGAAGGATATGGTTGTGAAGAATAACTGAGATTCCCATGGCCATGAAGCAGTTGCAAGATGGACTTAACTGTAACTTAGAGGTTGCTGACCATGAACACAGATTTTCAAAAACTGTGGCTTCATGTGTTCAAGAGAATTTACAGATACAGCTATACCAGAATATTTCTATCCTTCAAACAAAGTCCTCTGTGTGCAGCTATGTCAACTCAAATATCTATCCTGCTTCCACAGCTTCAAGTAGTCATCACGCTAGAGAAAAGCATGATTCTTCTCCTTCCTCTAAGTCCTGGCATTGCCACTAAATGTCTCAAATGAAAACCAGAAATAGCCCTGCACAATTCATTCATTAGGCAGTTCAGCAGCAGCTCTCTACAAGGCTCAGTAGAGCTCTGGAGAGAAATATCACTGTACAAGCTGTATATACAACATGGACAACCTTTCATGTTGAATGCTATATTTAAAAAATTTAATGCACATTTTTGTAGACACATAAGTTTGGTTTAACTCTACTACAGCTGCATCTTGCATTTTCTCTAGATATCCATTCCACCACAGGTGTTCTTCCACAGGAATGTTTAACCAATCTTGGAATCATATGCCTTAATTACAACTATTTCACAAGCTCCTTTTACACATCCTACAAGTTAAGGAAATGAAGCCATCCTTGCAACTCTCTGTGGAGACCCACATTAAGCTTCCGATAGTGTTACTGATAACAACAGAAACACATCTGAGTGTATTACAAAATATCACAGATGCACACCTGCACCTCCCTAATCCTAAGAATAATTAGGGTAATTCTAAATTCATCTGGAGTGCCTCACGCACCAAACTGTATGACACAAATTACAGAAGTTGCTAATGCGATCACATTGGAATATTCCACCATGTTTCTGATTTTCTACATCTGGATTAGCAGATAACCTCTAAAATTAACATGCCCTTCATTAACCTCTTCTGGATAGTAAAATTCTATGCATTTTGCTTGCTGATAGAGTTTTCATTTCCCTCGAGGATTGCACAGAGGGTTAGAAATTCAGTCTTGTCTCCTCTTGTATCTGACAAACAATTCATATCCAGCCTTCCTTTCTGATTTACTAATCAACCTACAGAAAAGGATATACACTGACAAGAGTTGGAAAAACTGATAGCAAAGTTTGAAACAGACAATAGCTAGGCAAATTATTTACAAGATAAGTTGTGACAATTTTTTTAACGCTATCATTTTTGTTGGAACTAAGAGATAGTACTTGAAATTGCTCTTAAAATCTTTATGCTGCAACAGATTGGTGCATTTTTTAAGAAAACTAGAAAATAAAAATTAAACAATTGGACTTGAAAATCTGGAGTGTTCAAGTGAGAGATTTTTGGTTCACTCCCTCTGTAGCTATTAGAGCTTATTCTTACCTATATTCTTTCTATTTGCCATTCTGTAACCATGCACATAGAGGAGCTTTGCCATCTCCAGTCACTAGTCCACTGAAGTGTGTCTGTTTCCTCTATTAATTCTATATTGGGAAAACCGCTCTGAAAAATGACCTTTTGCCTAGCCAATAAAGATTCAGAAAGTGTAAATTATAGCATATGGCAGCTGATTTGCTCAAGGGAGCATGGCATTTACCATACCCAAAGCTGGATCTGACAGCTTAAACAGTGGCAAAGGACAAAAAATCAGTCTTAGAACCACAGAAATGAGAGCCTTTATTCACAATGACTCCCATTAAATTGGTGAAAATACAGATTAAAGTTCAATTAAATGAAAAAGTCTAATGTTGGAGCACAATAACTTAACTAGGGCTGGTATGACCATACTATATCAGATTTTTGTACAGCACATTTTTGTCTGTAAAATGGAAAGAAGCCATTCTTTTCAAAGGTATGTAAAGCTGAGAAAAAAATCATAAAATTGATCTATTATAATTAAACTGAGGAAGATACTCTGCATATGCTAAAACAGAAGCTGAAGAAAGTAAGATTATAAATGGCTAAAAATGGTACCGAACACTAATAGTAATGGTATAACACCAATAAAATTTGCACAGAATAAACTTCTTCATTTGGCAAAGAGGGAAATCCTACTCTCTGTTTTCACTTTCAGTTTTGTTTTGAAAACTAACTGCATGCATGGGGAATTCCATAAGGACCCCAATGCTACCATTCCCTTGTCCGCCTCTGTAGCACTACAAAGATATTTTATAACATTCCTATGATTAAATTAAAAAGTCTATTTATCTGAAAAATTATACTTAACAATCCCCTTTCTAATTCTGTGCTGTGTGATGTTGCAAGGTAGACCATGTCAGGATACTTAAGCTGGAGATTTGAACCTATGACCTAAGAGGTGAAAGTACTCTGCAAGATATAAAATACCTTACCAGATAACCACCACCTAATAAAAAGGAATGAGGATTTTTATAAACCATTTTAACTTTCAAGATTTTCTTGCCCTAAATGGAGCAGTATTGATGAGAATGAGATAGATTATATATACTAGTACAGGAAAACGCTATACTAAAGCAACTCTATCAAGCCTTATCTGCACTGAGGCAAAGAATCTTCCCCTCTTGCCATAAAACACAGTGTGTGGTATTTTATCTAGTCTATACACACGCATGTTAGATCTACAGTCTCCTCTGGCATATCAGAAAGTGTAAACCAGTGGCAATAATATGATGTGTTGTGCATTTTACCAACCCAACTTGGCAATGTTATAATTCTTCAATAACTATGGAACATCTGCAGTTTTTTGATACTTACTACGTTTCATTCCCATGATGCTCTCGGTGTCTGTTCAGAGTACAGAAAGGTCAACCAGCCCATCTGGAATCCTCCCCATTCATCCATTCTTGCGTGCTGCCTCTCTTGCAAAAGGAGTTTCTGCAGAATTTGTCACTTCCACCTGTTCTGACAAGTTCTCCCTGCCTGACCTGGAGATAGCCCTTGGGGACATTAATCATACAACAGTCTGAGCTGTGAAAGAAACAAGGCTTGGCTGGATACTGTTACAGTCTCTGTCACCTACTAATCATGTCCTGTGACACAGAGGGGCTTAATCAGATGGTCAGGTTTCTCATTAATCATTGTGGCCTCACAATGAAACTCTTCTCAGGGAGATTAAAGTTTAGATGATCTTGTCCACCCTTGTTCCTGTTCAACTGCCTAAATTTAGCTCAATTCCCAAGGACAATAATTTAGGCTCCAACTCATGTTTCCTAAAATTCAAAGGTTGATTTTTAAGTTTTGTATTGTGACTGAGCACATAAACCTTTCCAGTGAGAAAAAAAATGCACATATACTTGTAGGGACAGAAAAAAAAAAATATATATATTACTAAAACATATTAAGAAAATTCTCAGAGTACATATAGAAATGGAGATATATAATGATAACTGAGACACTATAATAACATTAAGGCATCCTTTTTTTGTATTTAATCAACATGAATCTATAGGAGTCAAAGTAAAAAAAAATAATCCATTCTAACAGACATTTGCTATAAGAAATTTTTGTCCTATTATAGTCAATATTTTATATTCCACTACAGCCAAATGAAATAACTTCAGGAAGTAAAGACTAATTAAAGGTAATAATCAAGTGATTCTAGAACAAAAAACAGCTATATCAAAACCAAAACAACGAATTAGTGTGCTTATGCACTTTAATCCTGATGTTTCTAATTTTCTAAGTTTCAAAAGGCAAACAAGCTCCAGCACAGATTCTGCTGTCTTGGCAAGTTGGCTTTGCACTTCCTCCCTATGTTTACTTTCCCTGCACCATACAATTACGGGAAACGCGTATAATTTTGTCTTCTATATCATGAAACACACGTATTTTATCAACATCCAAATCATCTCTCATCTTGGTTGGGGTTGGGGGCGGGGGGTTGTCAGCAGAAGACAGACAGGATGGGAAAAGGAGCTGTAGCCACCATATGATTAACACGATCTCCTACCTGCCTGAACTTGACCTGACAGTTTATTGCAACAAAGTCAGCAAAGAAACACTCAGTTCAAGGGTTACTTAAAGGCAAGTGCTTACCAGGTTCCCCAACAATACACGTAATCTGAAAGCTACCACAAAAGACCTACAACGCTGTCTGACTGAACTTCACAATGCTGAGCTGAGGCCTAGGGTTTTTTGTTGTGTTTGTTTCTATTCAGTGATCCTCCAATGCTAGCCTAGAAATGACAGTAGGTGGAAACGCTATCTTTTATTACACAAAGTATAAATAGTGTAATCTATCAGCACTGTCAATCAAGATGATTGATTACAGGCTGTCATAGAGAAGAGTGACATATTAGAAAAGTTTTGTTAACAATGCCTATTGCTAGTCAGCCTGCCACAGAAGCTGGTGATTAATGTGTTGTCAGCCTGTAATCCCACACCCCTGGCTAATGAGGCAGGAATTTATCATCTTTACAGAGTGGCAGATGTCAGAAGGAAAGGAATCCAAGTGCTGGAAACAATATACTTTTTCTTACCACGCCTGACAAGTCTGACAGGCCTAAAAAACCACAAAGAAGCTTTGTGTAAGCACAAACTTAAAATGAGGAACTTTCATTTGGCATCTTTGCTTTAAATAGTGCTGCAAATCAGCCTCTATCCCTCAAAAAGGGCATAATAAAAAGCTCTATGAACTCTGAACCCATCCATGACAACTAGGAAATCTCAGGAAAGGTTTCCATGGCAGGCAAACAGACAGCTTTCTCTGTGAGAGAAGCAGCAAGTAACTTTTAACTTTACCTGTGAACTTGTGAACTACTGCAAGACAAAAATTCTTCTGATCAGAGTGAAGAATGCATCCTACTTCAATGGTTTATCAATTATAGTCTTAGGAAATAGCTGTCCAGAATGTCCATACCACTTTTGAATTACAGATTCACATCGGGACAGAGGAACACAAGACAGAGGATTGCAAAAATTCTGGAAGTTCTTCCTGAAGAAAAATAAAATGTGACACAAGCATCTGCACTGAAAGGCAGCTCTAGTACTTTGCACTGAAAATAGTTTTACATTTGAATGAAATATGCTCAGGTCTGATAACTGAGCAATACTTTGATAACTTCAGAGTATTTGAAAAATATTTGGAAGATTCTTTTTGAGTACTAGAAAGCCACACAGACATGCTATGCCTTTAATATATCTGTGTTACAGGAAATTCTCACTAGGACATTGGTGATCTGCTTAAATTTGCTTCTCCAAAATTACAGTGTTCAAAATTCAGGTGTAAAGCAATGATTTCTCTTTTACCTTCAAGGCAAATGTTTAAGGAATGCTCAGTTTTGCCTTCAATGCAGTAAAGACTACAAATTATCCTAAATAAGGGAAATATAAGGGAAAATGAACTGTTTAGTAAAGAAAAAAAAAAGTCAATGTCAGCAAATCTCAGGCAGCTTATATCACTATTGGCTGCCACTGTCAAAAATCAACAGCTTTTCAATTAAATGTATTAGGAAGTTAAATCTTCTGGTTCTGAAATTTCCGAAAGGCTGCAAAAGGGACATATTTTGCAAAAGATTATGTGCAGCTTAGGCTCCTGTCAGTCAGTAAGGAAAGGGGGCAAATTATCTGTCTTAAGTTTTGACTAATGTAATCCTTTTTCAAACACAGATGCCTCCACTAATGCAGAAAAATGCAACATACAAAAAATTATAAAGAGAGACAGCAATCAGGGAATAAAAACACTGCTTTCTGTCAACAGCACCCTTGGGCTAAAAACACAGCAAAACATTGAGAAATTTAATATCCAGAAGGCAGCATTCTGAAGTTAAGACTTATTTAAGGTTTATGAGAGACTCAAACTTCCCACACTAGTCAGTGAAAGAGGAGTTTACTGGCCTATAATCTGTGCACCCAGGAGGAGACCAAATCAAAAACAAATAGCAATGCCGTGAAAACCAGACCCTTCTAAGTCAACAATGGGATTCAGGGACAAGTTATGACCTCTGTGGAAGGCAAAATGTCCCTGACAGCTACCCCAGTGTCAACAACAGAGCTGCATTCTCTCTTCCTTTCAAACCAAAGCTCTCTCCAGAGAATCTACACACAAGTGGTACTTGAAACTACAAAACAAGTAAAGCTGCATGTGATTTGACCTATAAATGAGGACACAAAACTGACTTTGAGCCCACACAGTTCTGCATGCTTCAATACATATTAGTTAGCCATTTCAACTGCTAATAAACTCGAATAGCCATACACATTTTCTCCCCTTTTAAAGCACAGTAAAAGGTGGGCCCCACTGCCACAGTTAAGCACAGGTTTGCAGATGACTCATTAACTAATAATGGGACTCTGATGGTGAGTTTTAACTTTGTTTTGAGGGAGGGTAAGGTCAATGTGAATCTATGTTTCCTTTTCTGCTTTGAAAAATCCTGCTAGATTCAGTGCAGATCTTTCAGATCATATTAGTATAAGACAGTACAGATGCCTCAGATACCCCCTGACTGGTTGAGTTTTCCTTCCCTCCTCAAAGCAGTAAAAACAAACTCCATCAGATTTTCACTCTGCAGTCCCTTCCCAATCTCTCTGGTTTATGGAAAAATACATCTCCTGAATCTGCATAATTCAAAATGTAATTAAATGTTCCAGTTCTAGCTGGAAAGCCTATTTCTCGAAGAGATTAGATTAGACTCATTACTTTGGTATGTACTGATCTCTAATCCCCTTGGCAGCCTCTTGGCAAACTGTGACACTGCACAGACTTCTTTGGAAAGAGTCCACTGTTCGCTGCCCCATGTTTTTGGACTACGCTCTCCTGAACCAGGTTGATATGAAAAATTCTTCCCCAATTCAACAACAATCATAAAATTTCCCTAATTCACCTCAGTTTCTATCTTGAAAAGCCCTCATTCAGACAAGTAGGAAATCAGGATAAGGTTAACTTTTAAAGACATCAACAATTTACAACATGCCATGGAAATGTCTTAGTAGATTAGAGCCATAATACTCAATGCTTAATGGGATTTGGTCAAAAGCCTGTAATTGACAACAATCTTGCTCAAAAATTTATACACATTTTAAAAACATACAAATTGGATTAGTTGGATTGGCCTACAAACAAATTTCAAATTCTCCCATGGTCAATACATTGTATGTAAATTCACTGGGAAAGGAATTGGCACTTCAGTTTTTACTCAGCTCCTAGCACACACAGATATCTGGAGAGTGGCAATAATATTGATTCATCCAAAAATAGTATTTATTGATGCTACAACCGTAGGTGCTTCCTCACATTGAAGATATGCCTTTTTAAATGTAAAATTACATACACTGCTTCTTGCTACATCTGGAAAACTTGGCTATTAATAAATTTCTTTCCACTCTTTTAGCCATCACCTGCACAAATTATTTCTTTCCTTAAGCAGTTAATTCCAATAGCATATATTAGGGCTCTGGCATTCAAGCAATTTCAACCAATGACAAAGACTGTATTAATGTTTTGGTGTCTTAATACTGTCTCTAGAACACAGATTAATTAAAGAAATTGAAACATGTTTATGAGCTTGCTTTATGGAGTTGAATCTAATAAATCATAATTCTCCATAGAATTGCATTTGAGTTCTTTCTTGCATTGAGTTATATGTATTTTTGAAAGTGTGAGCATAATGTCTTTTTCTGAGGTTATGTTATTATTTTGGTCAAAGGTTGTTTACATTAAACAAATACAATTTACCAAATTTTGACATGTTTGCACAACTGCATATAATTTGTATAGGAAACATGACTTTTAAAAGAACTTTTTCTAGTCTAAGCTCTCTGGATTCTACCCTGCAGTTCTAGATTCCTATACTGCACCAATAAGCTTGTCACTAGTGTAAATCATATTATCTAAGAGGTTTTCCATAAAGTAAATAATGAGCGTAATTTCAAATTGTTTGTTAATACCTTCAAACAGGCTACATCTATCAAATACTGATTTGACTTTCTTTCCAGGTGCAGCACTTAAGTCAAAGAAACAGCAATCTCCAAATTAAGGTTAGGGAAAGCAATTCCTTAATGCTGCTATCCCCGTTAAGTTTATTTAAGTAGGTTTGATAAATGGAATTTAAATGAGGATTTCACCATCCTAAAGCATCAGAGATTGATTGTAAAATAACCCTTAATAAATCTATACTGTCCCCTATAAGTTGACATACTTATTACGGCACACTGCAATCGTATCTGTACTGTCAAATATACTGGTTTGAGGGGGTTTTTTTATGTTCAAGGACCACATCTGTCTAAATATAGCCAATATTTATCATCTGTGTCATACTTTTATGAGGTTTCAACATATTACCTGTTGAGGATTCTCCAGTTTCACTGACTTTGCTCGGAACCAACAATGCCAAGTATTTGACAACTTTAGGCACAAGATATCAAGTAGAATTAAACATTGCCCCTAAAATCTTGCATTATCAGAGGACTCCTGAGTCCACACTTTTGGAGCTAAACATTGAAAGAAATGAATCTTTGGGGCATTTGGAAAACAATGTAAGATGAAAGAACAATTTTTTCTTTAAGAACTACCTATAATTCCTCTAACCACTGCCATGAAGCCACGCCTACTAAAATTAGTCCTCTTATGCTTTCACATAGTTTTTCTCAAAACATTTGTCACACTTCTAACCTTCATAGAGGATAACATTAATCATAATTACCCCTCCACTGGTAGAAGTTGTTCTGATTTAATAAGATCTATATCCATACAGAGATTGGGACACATGCCAGACAAGTAACTTCTCAGGCAGATAAAAACACAACTCCCACTGGCTTAGAATGGGTATTGAGAAAACAGGGCTGGATTTCTAAATCTATCAAGATACTTTTTAAAATCTGCCTCTACACTGCAGTAAACCCAGGCCTAGCCATAGTAATGAAAGGCAATCCCTGCTGTATCAGAGGTAAGACCAGTATTTCACTCAGCTTTGCACTTCTCTCTACAGTAAGCAGCATGAGCTGAGGGTATGTTTCAGGCTGATTTAGAAGTCTAACCTCACCTATGCCTCCAACAGTTATGTACTGCCCTGTGTGTACCACTCTGATGTGCCAAACTGGATGTGAATCTTTAAGTCAAATATTGTTTTGAGACTTACCTCGCTTTTGAGGAAGAAAAGAAGGAATTAGGAATTTTGGGGGCAACTTCAGTAATTTATTTCCTTTTTACTTTTATCTCCTCTAGATTTCTCCAAAAGCTTATTTAACTGTGGCTTTGTTACAATTTTCCTGCTTATAACTTTAATGTTTCTATTTAATAAAAATGATCCATTCCCTTATTTGTACCTCATTTTTTAGTTGAATTCTACATAACTATCCTTCAGTAGTAGTGAAAAATAAATTCAAATGTAGCTGATGCACTTTTGCAAACAGAACATGAAATTGCATAAAAGTGGCTACTATTTTTTATTTTAGAAAAATTTATAGTAAAACCACAAAGCCCTAAGATAAAGAAAGGGCAGCTACTCATAAAGTGAATATTTAATATAAGCCCCTTAAAGTAGTATGTAATTAAAATAGTCTTATTCTGAGAAACAGTCACATCCTATTCTCTTCTGAAACTACGAATGTTGTTTGAGGATGCTTAAATCCAGGTAAAAGCACCTGAAACAATAAATGCAAGGATTCCTAAAATGTGAAACACAATTTTAGGCTAAATGAACACTTTATCAGCATACTATTCTCTAGGTTACACCAACATAAGAAGCTTTGTAACTCACCTTGCACCTCTCAGAAGTTAATTTCTGTGTGGTTATTACTCCTTAGGTTCTTAGTACCACTTGAGTTGCTGTTTCAGCATCAAGAAAGCCTCAAGGTGGCAATTAAATATTCCACCAGCTTTGAAAAGCAGATGAACATACAACGAAAAATAAAAATTTCCTGAAAATGACATGATCCTAAAATAGCTGATTTAAAGTATACCAGTTCATTTTAAGAACTCATTAGTCATACAAGTATCTGATAATACATGATTTCAACAGTACAGAAATATTTTATAAGTATATGTATATTTTTGTGACAAATTTGCTTTTCAAAAGCCCATTTTGCCCCCAATCTTCTAAGAATTTTTAATTTTTTTCACAGCAGTTCCAAATTCCACGGTTTTAGTTCAGAAACCAGTGAACATGCATTTAAGGGAAGAAGTACACATCTTGCGTCCTAGTTTGTAAAGCTTGAGAAGTCTGGACATTAAGAACCCTTGGAAAGAAGTCTCCAAGAGAAGGGCCAAGATGGAAAGTCCTTAAAATACTGCAGTCAAAGAGGATAATAAACATAACATTTATTTTATATGGCTGAATTTCAACAAAGGAAACACGTAAAATAAATACAGATTATACTGAACACACCTTTCTAAAAAACGAATGGAACGCACTAGAAATGTCACATAAAGCTCACGTAAAAAATACCGAAGATGAATTCATTAAGACAAGTCATCTAATTACTTTTCAGATAATACCTAAATCTATGCCAATATTCTGGAATGAGGAAGGTTAAAAATGCAAGAGGAACCATTTTTGCTGCTCTGATTTTATAATTTGGATCTCTTTATTAGATCCACTATATAGGCCCAAAATATTTTTCTGTAAAGGTATAACCAAGTCAGATAGAACTGTTTAACTATCTTACTCTTGAGTTAAGTTTGATTATAACTCCTTGAGGTCTTTATTCTGCAGAATATTCTACAGAAAGTTCATTTACAGTGAAATTTCTAAGAACTGTCTTCATGGAATCGCAGTATCATAAAATGTTTTGGGTTGAAAGTGACCATTAAAGATAATCTAGTTCCAAACACTCCTGCTGCAGACAGGGACACCTTTCACCAGACCAGGGTGCTAAGAACTCCATTCAATCTGACTTTGAACACTTCCAGGGATGGAGCATCTACAATTTCTCTGGGCAACTTGTTCCACTGCCTCATCAGCCTCAAGTAAAGATTTTTTTTTTTCTAATAACTAATCTAAACCTACTCTCTTTCAGTTTGTAACCATCTCTCTTTGTCCTGTCACTACATGTCCTTGCAAAAAGTCTGTCTCCATCTGTCTTGTAGGTCCCTCCTTCAGGTACTGGAAGTCTGCAATTAGGTCATCCCAAAGCCTTTGCTTTTTTAGTCTGAATAACCCCAGTTCTCCTACTTAGAAAGTGGCTACATTCTTCCAGTCTCAGCAAGTTGGTTTAGCTTAAAGAAGCAGAAGAAAAAATTACCTTGTTTTTTTCCTGAAATAACATGCAAGATATTTTTCTGTATTGTATACTCACCCCCACTCTGAGCACAGATTGTGCCACAGTTCGATCCTTCTATATTGTTAGACTCCAAGATATATTCTGCTGCTTCAGCCCCATCAAGCTATGGGAATCTGAGGGCTATGTTGCTATACTGAGTTTGGATAAATAAAATGGCAAATCATAACTGTGGAGGTTTAGAAAGCTCTAGCTGCTGCTTCTCAGATAAAATCAGAGCTTGACTGCACATACAGCCTTGCTACATCTCTGGGAAGCTGGAACTAAAGGGACCAACTTGCACCTCTCCCCAAGAAGAAAGTCACCGTGCTTATGCAAATGGGCTCTGAACTCAGGTAGGAAATAGTGCTGCTATTCACGCTTCCCAAATAAAATCAGAGGAATGACCATTCTGCTCTATCAGTGTCTTTTAACCAACTTAGTTTAAAACAAAGCACAACAGAGGAGGCATGGGTGCAGACAAGAATCCTTTTCCACTGGGTAGTGAAAATGACTCCTTCTCAGCTATGACTAGCACACACATGTCCATCCTCTGCTCCAATGATACTTAAACATGAGACATTCAAATACAAGCATCAGTCTTAGATTAGTCCCTTGCCATCCTATGAAAACTCATGCCTACAATCAGATAGGCTACAGCCAGAAGAGTAGGGAGCAAGAGGGAACAAGCAAGATGTAAACAAGAAGTGCTGAGAGGCACTGCCTATGGCAGAATCCAAATTGACAGGACCCACCTCCCAGAACCAATTTGGAGGCTAAATTCACATAATCAAAGATTAGAAATCAAAGCCCAAATTAAGCCCAAAACAAATCTACAAGGTTGGCATAGCCAAAATTGTACCTTTTACAGATACAGCAACTAGAGATTTTACCTTAATAAAGTGAAAATTGACTCTTGAGAGGGATATCTTGAAGGTAGCATGCCTTTTCAGAACATAAATAACAGATCTGAATAGCTATGCAGATTCCAGGTGTCGTCATGTATTTACAAATGTAGACATTCTCAGTAAACATTCCACATTTCCCAGCAATAGTTGAACAGCAGAAAGATAAAATGAATTCATAACAGTTTCTGCATCTACATAATATAAACAGTAAGTTTTCAAGAAGTAACAACATTGTCCAAAATGTACAGAAAATTTGAGCAGATTTCCCATAGAAGCTGAGGCTTCCACTTGAAAACTATCTACTCAGTATTACTTTTGCCTTGCCCTTTTTGCCCAGAGGAGGTTATTTTTTGAACTGGGAATATACACACACACATATATATATGTTTATATATATATATACACACACATACACAAACAGAGTATTTTTTCTTCTTGAAGCTTAAAATCTCAAACCAGCTTCACAGACTTAAAAAAATAAAGCAACTACCATAAAATTGTATCTGTTTAGGTAAACGACCAAAGAAAGAATTTGCTGTTAGGAATTTCTTTCTTTCCCATGCTGCTCACTTCATAAATTATAGGTCTTTTTAGACATGAACTGAGAAAATTTTAGCTGTTCTGATTTAAGGATATCTGAAGAAGACTGCAGCCATTCAACAATAACACAACATTCTAACTCACTGAAATGGGAAGAAGAAACTTATAGGAATACTGCGTTTTGTCACAGGTTGTTTTAAGACAGAAATATTCTTTACTGTTTGTAGTTCACATTTCAATCTGTGAGGCAACAATACTCAAAGATATTTGTACTTGTGAAGTACAGAGCCAAAGAAACAGACTTTCATTTAGAAGTCAAAAGTAGTGTTGCTCGGAAAACTATATGATTCAGTGGCATTTATAGCATTCAGGTTTGTTGAACTCTTCACAGCAAGATCTTTTAATGGTGGATTAGATGTAGAGGTTGCTACTGTATAGCAAGTTACAATCTACTTTGTCTGAATAAAAATTTTAAAAGCACACAAAAAGAAAGCCAGGAAAAATAATTCATTGAGAGCTGATCTACAAGAATCTAAACTAGGAATGCAAATCTCCTTCTTCCTCTGAATACTATGTGGATAGAGATATTCAAGATAAAAGAAGAAAAAAAAATGTAATAGTTGAATATCCTGGTGTTGGCTGGGGTAATTTTCTTCGGGGTAGTTGATAAAGGCTATGTTTTGTGGTTGTGCTGGAAACAGTGTTGATAATTCAAGCATGCTTTTTGTTATTGCTGAGCACTGCTTACACGGAGTCAAGGCATTTTCTGCTTCTCACCCCACCCCGGCAGTGAAGAGGCTGGGGGTGCACAAGGAGCTGGGAAGGGACAACTGTCACAATTGCTGACCCCAACTGACCCATGGGATATTTCATGTCATATGGTGGCATGCTCAGCATATCAAGCTGGGGGAAGAAAAAGGAAGGTGACACATTTAGGGTGATGGTGTTTTGTCTTCCCAAGTAACCATCACACGCGATGGGGCTCTGCTATCCTGGGGATTGCTGAACACCTTTCTGCCCATGGCAAATAGTGATGGAATTCCTTGTCTTGCTTTGCTTGTGTGTGTGGCTTTTGCTTTACCTTTTAAACTGTCTTTTTCCAATCCACAAGTTTTCTCACTTTTGCCCTCCTTATTCTCTCCCCCATCCCACTACAGGGCAACTGCATGAGAGGCTGCATGGTGCTTAGTTGTCAGCTGGGGTTAAACCATTACATTTAACTATTCTTAAATCACTGTTTTTTGGGGGGGGGGGTTGTTGGTTTTTTGTTGGTTTTTTTTTCGGTAGCATATATCAAACTGGGCTTCCTTGCTGAATTTAGGAAGTTCTGGTTTTGTTTACTGCATTCAGAAGACGGACATGTCCTCTCTTTGCCTGACAAAGAGAGAAAATAGGGTAATCAGTCTGCAGATGTTATCACCTGCTACACACTACAGTTTGGCTTAGCATAAAGTCAGTACAAAACATACATCAGCATTCTATTTGTGGTTAAAAAGGTGCACTTAACAATTTGACTTTTCATATTCAAAAATTTATAATTTACCTTGCTTCATACTCCTTTTCCTCTGTTAGGTAGCTATCTCATTTATCTAATGTAAGTCTGGGAAGGCATGCAGAAGCTTTTTCTTACCTACGGAATGACTATTTTTTCACTGTGATGAGGAAGGTCTTACAAATCTTCTGAAAAAAATCTTTTAACAAAACTTTTGTATCTTTCTTTACAAAATTTGATATTAACTTTGTATTTTCCTATAAACTTTAAGAAACAGTATAACGTTAACGGTCTTCTGTCTCAACACTCACATCTTTATTATATTCCTTAGTGTACATTTGTATGTAATATGCATCTGCAAATGCACATTTTATTTATATCAGATTTTACATTATTTTTGAGCTACTTCCTTCGCCATATGTACATGCTTTTGTGTTTTATAACAGCTAATTCTTTCAGCAATCCTAAAATCCCAGGAGTTTTCTCTACAGTTCTCTCTGCACAAGTAAATCATTCAGGTTTTGCATTTATTTTTCAGTAACATCTTGGGCAGAGATTTGGGGTGGGGAGTGGTGGAGATGTTTCAGCCCAAAATTATTTCTTATTGGTGCATATAAAGCTTTTGGAATTTGGGACATAGCAGAAAATCCTGACAAAATTATTAGTTTATTAAATTAGGTGTGAAATTTCACATTCTTTATTAGGTGGGGGAAGCACATCCCTCCAAAAAATAGCGATGTCAAACTATCTGCCAAGACCTGACCACTGAGAGTAATTTCTCACTCAAATAATAGTAGGCTTTTTTTCTGAAGCAGTCTGATCTTAATTGGGAAAGCAAATTTAATTATTTCTCTCCTGAGATGGAATTCAAATTACTCACATATCCTGGAATATGAAAGCAGAATATTAACTCTGGAAGTCGTCTCCCATCGAACCTTCACATGTTGCCCGTAACCGATCACAGCTTACTAAGACCATCACCAGATAAGCCAGACTGCCTATAATAAGTATAGTGGGTTTTACTCAAGTGATTTCCAGCAAGGTTTATGGGAAATGATTTTCTACTATAATCATCCTAGAATGAGTCTTCTGATGAACAATAACTCTTCAACTCAGCAGTATTACCTCCAGATATCTTACCTACTTCACAAAGAAACCATGAGGTTTGTACAGCAAACAAAGCATGGAAGTACTTAAACTATGAAAGAAAAATCAGAGAAATATTCAACAAAGCCATCTGACAATTAGGTGTCTTGAAATATTCTGCATTTGCAGCAAACAAGTTTTTAGGCATATCTTGCCACACTATACATTTAAATAACCACTATTTTCAGAAGAAGTGTTTTTGTCCCTCCTCCCCCTTTTCCCCCCAACATAATCCTCTTACAGACCACCACAGAATCATTCTTATTCAGTGAAATCAGAATTATTCACTCTAAACTCAATTTCTTTTTCCCAAAGGATATAGAATCCAAAATCTAACAATACTTTAAACAGGTAATATGAATAATTATTTCATCACGCTACACAGAAGTAATAATAACCTGCAATTACTGGCTTATCAAACACAGATGGATTTCCTGGAATCACAAGAAAATTTGTTCTTGGTTACTTTAGTGAAACATAACCATAGAAAAAGGTGGAAAGAAGAAAACCCAGGGAAATTTTCTGAAAAAAAGAAGAATTTGCCAGAGATGAGAAGGTTACTGAAAAAAAGGTTTAGCAAAAAAGACACACTCGAAGGACTTAAAGAAACATTAATGTAATAATATAATTTCAAGTGAAAAACCACGTGTTAGTAATGTAAGTGTACACTAAGGCATCTCTTTGTTTTTAATGAAGGGCAGAAGGAGCTTTATTTAATAAAATATGAACATTATAAAGAAACTTTGAACACTAAGAAAAGAAATCTGTAAAGTTTTGCAAAATCTTCAGCAGACATAGAGGCATGCAACTATGAGACAAACTTTGAACTGGAAGTGTTTGATAATACTCTTTCCCATCATTTGACATCAATTGGAGAATTTTTCTACAACAGCCAATAATAATTGCTGCCTTCAGCTATTTTGAGAATGTCAATTTTTGAGGTTTTTGCCAGTGCAGGACACAGCACACAACCAGCGCCCCTGTGTACAGAGCACAGATGAAGTGACATTGGCCATCATATGTATGAACTGACTATCAAACTCCTCCTTGCCATGTTATCGCCCCAGAACATCTCAAAAAATATGACTTCATTTAACTGTCTTGAAATTCCAATAATTTTGACATTTAGAACTAGCAAGCAATGCTTTAACTCCAAAAGGGAATCTAACCTATATTGGGTAATATAATCAAAACTAACTGATCTCTTTTTACATGCATTAAAAGGCTGTGTTAATATTACACTTGGGGCTATTATAAATGTCTTACATTGCACACATTTAGGATACATCAAAGTTTTATCACAGTCATTATAAAAATGTCGCTTGAAACTATTTTTATACTAATAAGATGGTCTTCAGTTGAATAAATTGCAGTTACAGACTGATTACCAGTGTTACAACTTACACTTAGTTCACAGGTTAGTGCAGTGATGGATAACATATAGGGGAAAAAAAATTAATGCATAATTCAACTTTACACTTTGCCACTAACCAGGTTGATTTAAGTCATAAGTAAAAGTTGAAATGTCAAATCTATGTGGAAGATATAAGGTAATACATATTCCACTTGCTTCTGAAGTGCACAACCAATAACATACTATTATTTATGCAGATAGGATAACACATTCTCTTAGCCCACACTGCAACATATTTTGTCTCAAATTAGCCAGTAAATCACTACCACAGAAGCTATTAACAATCATAAAGCCTTTTGAGTTTTACAAGGTGTTCATAATGGGCCATTCCATATAATTTATATGAAAAACATGACTCAGATCTTCAAACGCAACTAATTCGTGGATGAGGGGCTTGCCGTGTGACCTCTTGTTGTTATCTTTCTTAATATTAGTAAGACAAATGTAGTGATAAAGTACAACACTCAGTTTCTACTAAAAATGAATTCACTTTTGAAGAATATGACTTACACAGAAATGCTATATTTTAAATGGAACTTACTTTCAATACTAGATAGCATTAAATTCACCCTAAAGTACTTTAAAACAGGCATAAGCAGTTATAATCACCAGGTACCTGGACCTGGGAACACAGCTCTTTAAGGGATAGAATTTGTTAACTAAACTGGTATCCATTTAATTACTTTAACAGAAGTCCCTGACTTACATAAATGTGTGTTAATTGGTGTATTTCAACTGTTAAAGTGCTCAGAAACATAACACTTCTTTAACTGAACTGTGCTAAGAAGGTTTTAGAGAGGGCTTCCTTCTGTGCAGCTTCTCTGTAATTGAAACAATGGTATTAGCTAAAATTTTCTTAACTTCCTTTAGGATGCTGTACTTCTCTGATGCCACAAGACAATTACATAACAAACTGCTTTACACTTCTAGCTTCCTTCCATCCAGTTAACACTCGGTCATGTCTTTTCTATATTTTTCTTGGTTTTTAGAATTTTTTCTGTCCCTGTTTCTCAAAGCAACTTATAGGCATGTTGTTTTAAACAAAAAGGGACAGTGAGCTTACTGTTCAGACTTTCCCAGTCACCTTCTCTCCACAGTTACAGCCTGTTTACACTTCTCAAGGGCAAGTGCTGCAGTTCCAGTCAAGTGTACTCATTAGCTACCAAAGTTCAGACCTAATGTGTCAAAAACCCTGCAGAAATCCTCTTTACAAATTAAATTACTATATTTTAGTCTGTTTAAAAAAAAAAAAAAAACAAAAAAGAGAGAGAGCTAGAGAAATAAAAATTACTTTTTCTCATCTGGAAGAACTTGGAGTTATGATTTTATTGAACCAACTTGAATGGTGTTCAGCAAATTAAATTAAGGGAAATAAATTAGAAGTTAAAATCCTACACTTGCTACTTTGAAACTTACTTCCTATAATGCCCTTAGTTAGAGAAACAAACATGAATGAAATAGAGAAAAAAGTCCAGTTGACAGAAGGTAACCCAAAGGGAACTAAGAGAGGAGTCAATTATAAAACTTGTAGTTAGTGGCAGCAGAATTTTCTGCAGGAGGTTCATTAAAAAAAAAAAAAAAAAAAGAAAAAAAGAAAAGAAAGGTCAACAGTATGAAATTTATAGGGCTGCAAGCACAGGGAAAAAGTTATTCTTGAAAATACAAGCCTTTCTAGTGCAGCCTACATTTATTCTTGAGGGGGTGGCAAAGGGGAAGCATAGCATAAGGCAAACTAACCTAAACTGTTGTGATTGCAAAGAAATGTTTCAGTATTATTGCATTTTCTTGCACTATACAAGTAGCTGGGCTGTGAACAGACAAATTCATCAATTCTTATTTCAGAGACAATAACTAGAAGGAGTGGCGATTCACCTTGCAACAACTGTTTCTCAAACTCTCTCTCTCTGAGTGATAGAGAAGGAATTTGGGACCAAATGCCAGAAATCAAGAAAATGAGCAGAAGGCAAACTTGGCTGAACAGAAATCTTCTTTTGGAAATAAGGCCAAAAAGAAAGGTGTATGCCCAGTGGAAGGACTGGCCCATTACAGGATGAGAATGGTCACCTCACAAACAGGGACAGAGACAAGGCAGAGAGATGTTTAATGTTTTCTTTCCCTCTGTCTTCAACATGGACGAAGAACCTAGGGTATCTCAGTGCCCTGAGCTGGAGGACCATGACTGCGAGAATGATCAAATTCTAGTTGACCCTGAACTTGTGCAGGATCTGCTGCTCCAGCTAGATCCCTACAAATCTATGGGACCTGATGGAATTCATCCCAGAATCCTCAAAGACCTGGCTAATGTCATCACAAAACTTCTCTTGATGATTTTTTATCTTGGGAATCCAGAGAGTTCCCAACTGACTGGAAGCTGACAAACATCCTGATTTTCAAGAAAGGTGAGAAGCAGGACCCCAGAAACTACAGGCCTATCGGTCTCACTTCAGTGCCTGGTAAAGTTATGGAGTAGATTATCTAGGAAGTACTGAAAAACACCTGAAAGACAAAGTAGTCATTGGTCACAGCCAGCATAGCTTCATGAGAGAAAAATCCTGCTTATCCAACCTGACTTCCTTTTATGACAAGGTAACCCACCTAGTTGATATGGGGAAGACGTTGATGTAATCTTTTTGGATTTCAATAAAATTTTCAATACTGTCTCTCACAGGATCCTTCCGGACAAAATGTCCAGTACACAGCTAAATAAACACTTTAGATTTTGGGTGAGTAATTGGCTCATGGGTCGAGCACAGAGGGTAATAATGAATGGGGTGACACCAGACTGGTGACCTATCACACTAGTGGGGTTCCACAGGGCTCCATCTTAGGCCCTGTGCTCTTCAACACCTTCATAAATGACTTGGACATAGGACTGAAAAGGACAATAAGCAAGTTTGAAGACAACACAAAACTGGGAGGAGCTGCTGACTCCCTCAAGGGCAGGCAGGCCCTGTAGAAAGACCTTGACAAATTAGAGATATGGGCAATCACCAACCATATGAAGTTCAACAAGGGAAAGTGCTGGATTCTGCACCTGGGGTGGGACAACCCTGGATGTTCATACAGACTGGAGAATGAGATGCTGAAAAGCAGTGCCACAGAAAGGGACCTGGGGGTCCTGGTTGAGGACAAGTTGAATATGAGTCAGCAGTGCCCTGGCAGCCCAGGAGGGCCAACCGTGTCCTGTGGGACATCAGGCAAAGCACCACCAGCTGGTCGAGGGAGGGGACGGTCCTGTTCTGCTCTGCACTGGGGCAGCCTCACCTTGAATATTGTGGCAGTTTTGGGCACTGCAATATAGAAAAGATATTAAGCTATTGGAGAGCATCCAAAGGAGGGCAACGAAAATGGAGAAGGGCTTTGAATGGAAGCTGTATGAGGAGTAGCTGAGGGAACTTGGTCTGTTCAGCCTGGAGAGGAGGAGACTGAGAGGAGATCTCATTGCAGTTACAACTTCCTTGTGAGGGGAAGAGGAGGAGTAGGAACTGATCTCTTCACTCTCATGACCAGTGACAAGACCCAAGGGAGCGGCCTGAAAGCTGTGCCAGGGGAGGTTTAGGTTGGATATTAGAAAAAGGTTGTTCACTCAGAGGGTGGTTGGGCACTGGTCACAGCACCAAGCCTGACAGAGTTCGAGAAGCATTTGAATGATACTCTCAGGCACATGGTGTGATTCTTGAGGATGGTCCTGTGCAGGACAAAGGGTTGGACTCAGTGATCCTTGTGGGTTTCTTCCAACTTAGCATATTCTGGTTCTGTGAACATGTTCTAGACTGGGAGAGGGGGAAAGTGAACAAAGGGATACCAAGAACTGTTTTCTGGATTGTATAATCCTCAGCTCATGAGTACATACAAGATATGACAATATAGTTGTTTCAGAAGCTACAAACCTCTCATATTGCTGCTGAGAGAATACTGCAAGATTCTTAAAACATACCAGAGATTCAGGGATAATAAATATATATAAATTAAAGGAAATGGTTGTTTCAGAAGTTAGTGGTTGAATGGTTACTATAAATAGACATCCACACATGCAATCACTGGTGTCCCTCATGTGGCATATGTGAGCGAATCAAAAGTATACTTACCCTTTATACAGGTCTGCAAAAATAACAGTAAGGTTATGGTTCTGCCTGGGAGATTTGTCTCCGATGACGACAGAGGTCTCTACTATGCAAAAAAACAACTTTTTTTTTTCCTTTATCCTGAAAGCTATTGCTTGTAATACAAGGACTTTTCAGCCTACTAGCAGTGTCAGACCATCAGCTAACCAATGGTTCCCAATATCACTACCTTGATGCTGTTTCACTCCACTTCTACATGTGCAAGCTGTCTGTGACAAGTACTCACTGATTCATAGATATCTGCACAACTCAACTATGAATCATAAGATACTTCTGCATGAACACCATAAAATTAGGAATATTTGAGAAGGAAAAAGAATAAGAAAAAAAATCAGCATTAGCTGCCATACAGCCTTAGACTAGCTTTGTTCCATTAGGTATGGAAGTCAAGAAGGCAGGGCTGGCTGTTGACCTCATCAAGGGTCTTGCACACATTGGAAACAGCTTCAACATTAACAAGCACGCTAATCTGCCTGAAATCAAATAGGCAATTACTCTGCTACTTCCATGAATTTTGAGGCAAGTATAATTTGATAGTTAGATATTAATAAACCTATTTCATGGATCTTACCACTATCTGATAAAGAAGCTTTTTGTTTTACTATCTCTTTAATGTTATTAAATAGAGTAAACTCGTATCTGGTTAAATAGGCTTCACAAGTGCTAATCTTAGCCTAAAGCACTCTAATGGATTGACTCTTCCTTAGTAGGGCTATATAAATATTTATAAAGACTTCACATGAAGAACAAATCTGACACAGGGTTTTAAAAGACTTTTCAACATATACAGAACCCAGAGAAAGAAAAGATTTTGCAAAGACAATGAAGCTCTTACCCTCAAAAAAACCCTCTTAAATCCTGGAGGGCTGGTAATAGCACACAAACATATGTCTGAATCTGCACAGAAGATTCACATCCGGGCCACACTACCAATATTCCAATAGTGATATTTTATGGTCACAGGTTGTCTTATGAGTATAAGATTTTCTTCTTACCTGGCCCATCTGCTTTTCTTGATAGACAGGTTTTTCCATGCCCGTAATAAAGAAAAAAGTGATTATGCTATTTTTCTGCCTTCTTTCTGAATGGAGAAGAACCAGCACTTAAAGCCTACATGGAAGCCAAACACACAATCCATTCTCCCTTTTTAAAAAAAACAAGTCTTCTCCAATACAAATTACAACAAAAAAAGTAAGTTTTCTTTGAAAAGTGTAGAAGAGGAAGCACGAAATCCTGGCTCCACTGATAATGTGAATTGTTTCTAGCCACTGCACTGCAGGCAGGATTTTACTATATATACAAAGGGGTGGCCCTTCAGCCTAGGCCCAGAAATCCAGTCATGAAGATAAGTAAATTACTTATTTTCTTTTCATTACAGTAAGTTTCCAACAACTAAAACTATGCTACCATGCCGCTATTATAGATGAAAAAATGATATACCATCAGTTTAAGCTCTTCTCCATCTTGAGATTAAGTAGCTACAATTTTTAATTTACATGGCATAATAGTATTTAATTAATCTATTTTTTTAGAAGAGCATATGAAATTAAAATAATTTCTGAAACAGAGAATAGATATATCATGTATCCATGTAAACACTAGCCCTAACAATGCAGAGCTTTCATTGTTGTTATCAATACAGCAATTGGAAGAGACTACTTTCATCTTCAGGTAACTACAGTATAGGCAAAATCTTCAGCTGAACCTTTTCCCCATATTATAAGCCCCCCCCCAAAAAAATAGACATCTGATTTTTCCAATTTTAAATAGCTACATGCAACATTTCAACATTGCCTGACTGAAAATAAACTTTTAATTGACATCTACGAACCTTCTTTGGGATCACTGGACAGTCTGGATTGCAACATAATTGCTTCCCAGTTGTAAAACTGCAGAGAATAATAGGCATGTGACTTGTTCTCCCAGACCACACCAGCCCTCATGTTAACTGTAGCAGTATTACACAAGCTTTATAAGGCTTGAATTAATGCATTTTAGGTTTAATTAGAGTTTCATTAATTTTCCGTAGTTCTAGCATGACACTGCCCCAGTCAGTGATTATTGGTTTCTCCTTCATTCTGGGCAGAAGGTGGAAGACCAGGCTGTAAAGGACAAGACAACCATTGGCTCTGTATACAGAAGTTTTTACAAGCCAAACCATATTCCACTAGGGGCTTATCAAATCAAAAAATAGACTTCCCACTTGCCAAAATATGACCTCAAGAGGACAAAGGAAGTAAGTTCTCTACCAACAACATACCTATTCATTTCTACTTGGGGGGAGGTGGAGGAGAGAGTGGAGCAAAAGAGCACTTCACATAAACAAGAGTTCTTCGGAAGTTCTCTCCAGAGAAACTGGTAAACAGATGTGGCAGAAAAAGACCCAAAAGCTATGTTGCTGTTGCCCTTAAATCAAAAAATTTGTTATGAAAAATAACATATCTAGTTTCATGGTCAAAAATAAACCAGGAAAATAAAATTCATTCTATCTTTTTCTTTCCTTACTTCGCAGCTGTCAATGGCCTTGCAACAATGCTTCCCAGAAAGTTAGGTGTGTCCTTCACTGAGAAACCATGCACTGTTCCAGTCTAGTACATGAGATTAATTTAAAGATATTTTTCTACTCACGTGTGAATTATTTTCTAACCCTGTAAGAGTTCTCTACTGTCAGAGACAAACAATGAAATCCAAAGTATCTCTCTCAGGATATTACCTCTATAGCTGCTGCTGAAAATCTTTACCAATGCAATATTTCTTTATATTTAGAAAATGACTGTTTGGTTGTTTTGAAACTGGAATGACACATGCAGACATTTTAATGAGTTCTGCTTCAGAATGACCATTTGACATGGCACAGATCTACATCTGTTTCTATTGCTTACACTGACACAAGCAGACTACTCCTTCAGAATCTACTCAGCAGATTCCAAGGTTTTCTTCTAATGACTGAAAAATTTTGTGCCACACATACAGTGTTTCTGACTACCCTTTCAAAATTGCACTCAAAATCTTAGACTTATTATTTAGAAGAAATAGCACTGTAGAATCTTATTTAGACTATAAAGATATTAAAAAAATCACATAAGAAGAAAGGGGAAAGCTGGGAGATAATTTACAAAAGCAAGATGGTTAAAAATTTGAGCAGACCTGGGGTGGTGGATTAATATTGTGGCCAGTTAGACTTCTCTGGAACAGTATGCAATATGAAAGCACAAAACTCCTGCCAAAATGCATGTGAAGTTCTCCAAGAACAGTTCTAAGACTCAGAGCAAAAATATTTTATGCTTCACGTTCAACAATCCAATGGACTTGACCTGTAGCTAACTGCAAAACACACAAGTGATGTCCTACTTCAAACTCAGGAATACTGCCTTTTCTACAGAATTACATACAGTTTCTTCCAGTTTTTGCTTGATAGGCTTGATGAGAACAGGTAGAACAGGAATATTCACTGCCTCTCCTACTCCATTCTTTTTCCTAAAGACACTTCTATAGTTTTAGTACCTCCACCTTTCACTTTGAAACAAATATTGCATTCATATTAATAGTAATAGTAGTAATAGTAGGATCCTGACTCCACAGCATGATTGGAGATAGTTGTGTATTATTTCAATAAAACAGGTTTCTTCCTTGTTTGTATGCTTTCTGTATGTATTCACACTAATAATACTTTTGATAAAACCCTCCAGAAAGTAATCAACTTTAATAACTCTTCTACAGCTAAAGCTGCACAACTGGGTGGCATATATAAATGAGCTTTCTGCAGCAAAACTTAAGTCTTAAAAAGAATCATAAGAAAAAAAAGATTACAGGTTTAGTGTTGCTTCTGGGGTAAAATGTATATTTGTGATAAATGTATCAAATCCCCTAAAAACTACAGCCATTGAAACTTCATATTTAGGCTGATTTGCTTTCCAAATCATATAGACAGCACAGTTGTGTACAATCTTTAAACAAGTACAACCACAGAGAAATGCTGAGAGATTTAAGAGAAATAAAAGCATGATCAGCTAGCTTGTAATCTTCTTTTCTCTTCTTCTCCTCCCTATAGCTGCATTAAATTGCCTGTTGAGAACAATAACATATTTGTGCTTTTATAGGTAGAATGATTTGTATTATGTAAAGATTTGGCTAACAGAGTAAAGATGCATTCAAACTGAGCTGGATTACATGCTGTTAATAATTTTCTGGATGCTCTAGGGGACCCATAATTCTGGAGCAATAGAGATTAGCATTTGAATATGTGCTTTGTAATACATCTCAAAGCAGACTTTTTTAATTTAGCTTTTGTCATTTTTCTAGAACCACACTAACCAGAAACCAAATTACTGAAAGCGTTTTGGAGGAAAAAATATACCACAATCAAGTTTTTATGCCCCACCCCACCAAACACTACAGAGTACACAGAAAATCTGTCTTTTCCCAACTCCCAACCATTTCAATAGTTTTCTTTAGAATGTCAGACTACCTAGAATATGTGATCAGGCTTGCAGTATTGTTCCATGCACATTAAATAAAAAGAGGAACTTGACAAGCAAACCAGAACTAGTTGTTCTGAGTAAAAGCTCAAGCTATCTAGAAAGCTGGCTATGCTGTGGGCTAGCTTCTGTTTCAGAAAGTAATGTTAAAATACATTATTTTATCAAAATTAATAAAGTAACTCAAATTGCAAAGAAATATCCCTTGAAATATGATAGTGGTTTTTTTGTTATTGAATAAAAACTTCAGCATAAAAAAGATTCCCATTTTACTGTTTTCATGAAACCTTGAACTCTTTTGGCCATCATTTGCTAAACACTGAAATCCTTCGTAAACTCTGTATGTCTTTTCATAATTTTTGAAACAGTACCTCAGAACAGCCTTAAAGTATGTAACTCTCTAATAAACATTATATTCTCAAACAAACTCAACTGGGAAGCACACTGAAGTTTTTAATAACTTACTTTTATGTAATAAATTACTTCTCTTAGCATTATAAGGTTCACCTAGCAAGTACAGATTCACTGGACAACATATACTTTTCATGGCCTTTGGTCCTCAGTTATAATTAGTTGTCTGGTCCCAGTTGCTTACAGTGTAAACAAAGACTGATAAACCCACATTGGCTGCATGAATTTATTACATTACAGCCCAGCTGCCAAATGTCTAACCATTCTAATAAAAAACTATTTTCTAAGGTTTATGTTTTATTGCATGTATGACTCCCTTATTGGTTAGCATTTTGGAGCTGTGGAAAAGGTTATGAATTTAGAAACTGACTGCATTCATATCATATTTAAAACTTAATGCTATTTTATTAAAGACATATGGGCCTCCAAAGTACACATATTAAATGTCATGTAAGAAAAGTAGCAGTCTAAATCATGGTCAAATTCATTTTTGACGTGACTCCTGAGGCTTCCCAAGATCTGAACTATTTCTTTGTAAATCTGGCAGTTTAACCACACTCATAAATCACTTTCAAAGCATATTATTTCTTAATTTTACTGCATTAGAGAGAATTTGGCCTACACAGTGAACTGTTTGTAACCGTTACACGAACAAAGATGTATATTTAGTCTTGTAATGTGTGAAAGAGAAAAAAAGGTATTAATTTCTCAATCCTGAATTTACTTCTTTTAACCCAAATGATACATTTCCTAATGAAATTTGCCATAATAAGATACATAGGATAGTTTGGTGTACTGACAAAACACAAAACCATTTCTTTCTGCTTCAAGCTCATAAATTAGCCACACAAAGGTAATAGTAATTTAGTCATTATCCCACAGGTTCTTTTACAAGAAAACAATGGTGGTCAGAGGTTTTCAAACCCCACCAAGGTTGAAAGAACAAATGAATCTTCTTTGGGACAATGCACATGCATTTACTAGATTCTTTGCAACAATGAGATTTGATACATTAGAACTTAAGTATAGATTAAATGCATTTAAATATTAAATGCACATTACTTAAGGACAGATTTCTTGCCTGATAAAGTCCCAAAAAACCCTACCACTAAAACGCATCATTCACAGAACAGGATTCAAATCAACACAATTTTTGAAACATGATTGAAATTTCCTTCATTTATTTTTAGAGAAGTTCCTAATTACAAAGTTAATTACAATTCATAGGTTTTCCTATGTTTTCCTTGGATGGTCTGAATAACCAAGATAAATTAGGACAACAGCTTACTCCAAAAGCTTTATAATCTCACTAATTCCTTCCAAGAAGCCCACCAGTTCTCAGTCACAAATATTTTTTAGTTGTTTATCCATGCAACGAACCCCTCATTTTACCCTGAAACACAGATCCATAAGTCACCAAATTGTAAATGTTTTATGCCAGGTCCATTGTCTGCAAGACAGGCAAGACGATGTTAGTATCAGTTTCAGCTAACATTCAGGAACTGGAACCAGAATCTCTTAATTCAATCTGATTTTAAGGGAGCATATGAAACTTTTCCTTTGACCAAGGGAGCAGTTTTAGAAACTCATTAAATGAAAAACTTCAGGACTTCTTACAAAACATCCCTTTGGCCTACACATTTCTGGTAAGGGGTGGAGACTAGGAGAGAAATATTAGTTTTTCATTGAAAACAATTTTTCCCCCCTTATAAACCAGCTACAAATTGGTCATGTTCTTAGTCATTAATGAAGAGAGAATGACTGATATGCTTGAGCTTTTAGGAGATGACCTCATCACTACCAGCTCTATCTGACTCCTGCACCACTCTCTGGCTGATGTTAGTGCGGGGGAGGATTATTTTTATAACGCTCTGGTGTTCTTGACCTGCCAATATTTTGCAGCACACAATATCTCTTTTAGCACAACAGGAAAGGCATGATTCAGTTGCTTAAACACATGTTTCTACTGCTGTTTTATCCACTCTGCAGTATCCAGGCCCAGTCTCCCATGCTGACTTCAGAAAAACTTACGTCTCCTATAGATACTTATCTGCCATCCCTGAGGGACCTGCTGTATACTTTAGGGTATTCAAA
Organism: Myiotriccus ornatus; assembly: GCA_036023395.1. NCBI lineage: Eukaryota > Metazoa > Chordata > Aves > Passeriformes > Tyrannidae > Myiotriccus > Myiotriccus ornatus. Next base: position 13,336,632 of record JAYRBT010000178.1, read on the forward strand.
ACGGCAGTAGGCTGCTATTTTTAGTAATTTACATTGTTTCCACAGTGATTAGAAATATTAGTCAATACCAGAGGAATTTATTTTATCCTCCCTTTTGTTCCTGTCCTGTCATTCCATCCATCTAATTTGACTATAGCAACACTAAAAAAAAACTAGCATTCACAGTAACATGCCATATGATGTGCTTGCATGACATTTTATATGATGAAGTCATGGTTCTTCATCCTCTGATATAATTTAGGTCTTCACACCTAATCTGAAGATTACTGTAGACGTTCTTTTTGACCACAATTCCACTGATGTCAAAAGTAAACACATGGAAGATAAAATCCATTTCTGTAGAATCAGGGACTACAGCGTTGTCACAAACAACATTAAAGATGTCATTGTGCAACCAAAAACATTTTTTTAATGGCAAGCAAGACCAGGGGAATAACAATTTCCAGAGAATTACATGATGAAAGTACTTTGTTTATTTACTACCTTGGTCTTCTTATAGAGAATCACCTTTCTAAAAACCATAGAGTGTATCCACTGAAAGGAAGGATGCCAAAGAATTTGGTTGAGTTAATGTAAAATACAACTCTGTTTACATCACAGTCTTCCAGATAGCGTGTTGTTCTTTGCTGCAAGATATGCTACTGAGAAGGTCACAACAACAAATCATCTTTGTCTTCATTTGCAATGGCCCTTCTGACCACATTTATCTCTAACAGCTGGTGAACTTTTCATGGGTCAATGAAAGAGTGAATCCAGGTCTTATCTTAACACAGTATACATATACACCACAGAGCCTGCTGTGAAAACTGTGTGACATCCAACCACAGTCAAAACAAGCAATAAATTTAAAATCAGCCACGACAACTTTTCAGCTTTTGAACTAGGTGCTTCACATGTACAGAACTGAAAGCAGACTCTACGGTAGTAGTAGTTTGCCACTGATTTTCTCAGAAATCTTTCTCTGACAGGTAGCTTTCAGAAAAAAAAAATTATAATTGAAACTTTGTTTCATTGCTAGAAATTAACATATATTCTAATCATCATGATTAAGACTACTACTATTTCAACGGGAATAACTCATCAATGTGACTGAAAGTACAAGAGACATACAGTGTCTTAAAGTTCAGGGAAAAAAACCCTACCTACAGGAACATAAGAATAGACATAAACTGGACCAGAGTTTTGCCAATGCCATATTAAATGGTCATACTATGGCCAAATGTCATATTAAATACATTAAAAAAAAAAAAAAGCTCACCATATGAACAACTCCTGTGCTTAACAGTGGTATCCTTTGGTAATGAGATCCATTGCATTAGTTTTTCTGAAAAGAGGAACTACAGAACAGTGCATTGAGCTCTGCCTGTACTCCAGCAGTGTTTCCATTTCCAAAAGAAAAACAAACAAAAGTTACAGGATAAAATTCTAGCCATATTGATCCACTAAGAATCTAAACCAATCATAATCCTGATATCATGGTGTTACATTTTGCTGAATGGCATTTTGTTAAGTAGACTGAATAGGCTGATCTCAATACAAAAGCCAGACCACACACTTGCAGCATCTAACAATCAAAGTTTCCATAGATATGAATCCACAAATGAAAATAACATATAAAATAAAAGCATTAATGAACAAGTTGTTATGATAGTTTCTTCAGCTAAATGGATGTATTAATTATATACAGTGCCTATTGACATTCATCAGAGAATCTCTAAGGGCTGTACAAATACTAAGTCTTACAAAGGGATCAATATGCTCACTACTACTGGAAGACACACACTTTTCAGGTGCAAAGTAGCAGCTGGTTAACTAGCACACTGCAACATGACATAACAGTTTAGGGCAGAAGGTGGAAAAGAGAATGCCTTAGTAAATTGAGACTGTAGAGAAATCCATAGAGGCAGAATGTAATCACCTGAATTGGATTCAGGCCGGAGCTCCATGAATAACACCCCTTCCTATCTGAAAAATGCATTGGGATCATTAACGGCTAATGTGACACTGGCTTCATGGCAATCATATACTTTTTTTAAAGGCATAATTTCAGGAAAGAGACATCACCTTTTTCATTCTGTGTCTTTAATATTAATTAAGATACTGAAATGTAGTCCACATAATACCTGCCCAAAGAACTACATATATGATGGAGTTGATATTTTTTAAAAATTTTCAATTCTAGAACAAACACTGAAGAAGAGTCTTTTCCCCTAACCTAATACATATATGACCCACACATGCCCATGCTTCCTTCTGGACAATTAGAATTACAGCAGGCCAGTTCCTTCGTTATTTCAGCAGCTGCATGCTTGTGACTTAGTCCCCACTGTTTAAACTAATCGCTTTTCTCTCATTTACTGACTAAGGTTCTTTCTAATCATGTGACCTGTCTAATGTGTGAATATACAAAATAGAACAGAAAAACCCAGTCCACTTGCAGATTCAAGGATTGCATGGAAGTTTCTTACTTTCCAAGCTCTTTGCATCTTAGAATCTCATCTTCAACTTTACTATCATAACTGGGTTTGCTTCTAATTGGATACTAACTCTTCTCTTCCCTCTGTTGGCATTGGCTGCCTTTTCCCAAACCAGTCTTTCAGTTTGTTTTAACACTTGAAGGCAGCTGTTTACCAACCAGCCTTAGCAGACAGCTCTAGATCCTCTTACTCTTTTTGGGGGTCTTTTTGCATCTTTTCCAGGATGAAGAGCTTCCTCACATGATGCTCAAATTCACAGCTAGATCAAATTTATTGTCAACTTTCTTCACTAGGATAACATGGTACATAGCAAGTACAACACTCATCTGCTACTGATGACATGCAAAGACAAAGGGTATCTATTTTAAAATAACTTGAACCAAAGAATTGAGTTTATGGCTCTCCTTCACATGCACATTTAATTTGATATATAATCAAATTAAGTGTAAAAGAAGCCATCATATATTGCTAATTACTGAACTTTTTCATACAAAGACTCCATATTAGGCAAGATGCAGGCTACAGCAGCACTGCTTGTTGACTTGTATCCATATATACTGTGATTGTATGTTCACACATCCAGGTATCATTTACCACAATGTCTCACAGGTGTCTTCTATAGAATTTCATTAGCCATTTGATGAATTACCAGCTTTCTGCATATTAGTCGAGTACATAACTTTCCAGTCACATCCTTAAGCCTCTAATCACCTGTACAGTTAAAAAACTTATATTTCCCATTTCTTAAAATCTCACATCACTTATTTACCCTCCAAGAACCACAAGGTGTGACAGCAGTTTTTATCTCTCAACATTGAATCGACATATGGGAACTAAGTTTTTTGTTTCTACAAAGAATGAGGACAGTCTTAGCAACCTTTATAAAGTCTTCTGAACAAAGTATTCTTGAATTTATGAACATCACAGCTCAAGTTCCATTTCTGTGTTCCCTGTGCTTCGCAGCAAGTTGACACACACATACACATACCAAATAGATATCTATTACTGCAGTGTGATTATCAAGGAGACATACAAGGGAATATTCTAAGAGACAGAGAAGAAGAAAATACTACTTGATATTTCAGGAATGGGATCATATCCAAAAGTTTCTTCTAATCTTGTTTTCAACTAAGTGAACAGTACAAACATTCAAGAATCTAAATTTCCATATGGAAAAAAAAAAGGAAAAATAAAAAGAAAATGTGGATCAGTATATCATAAAGGAATTGGAAAACAGAAGGAAAAACCCAAGGTCATCTTTCAGTTCTCCAACACCTTGATCAGATCATTATGTGGAGTTTCACAATGCTTTTGTTGTTTCTTCTTCTACCAGGTTAATCATCATAACTATTCCCTTGCAGGCCAAAAAAATGCTTGATGTCATGCCCCAGTTTAGAAAATAAGTAAAATCTACTGGTTTAGAAAAAAAATATGCAAGTGTTATTCACACACAATTATGCCATAAATTTATATATAGGTATGTTTGCTTACATTTGTTTTGGATCACAACATTTAAGATAATGGGATTTTTAAAATGAAACCTCTTAAATGAATGAAGTTAGCTCTGTCAGATAAGTTCTACCAAGAAGCACTCTTGTAGCTGGCAGATCCTGCTCAGCAATGTATTATTTTAAACTGCCAAAGTAATCATATATAAAAAAAATTTGGGGTTTTGTTTGGTTTTATTTTAATTATTTTTTCCCTAATTTTGATGAGTCGTTAAGGGATTATGAGCCTAGCATGTTATGGACTCTTGTTTAAAATACTTAAACTTTACAAAGAGCAAAATGGATGGATGCGTCAGTGGGCTAAACAGTAGCATGACTTGTACAATGTCCTTGAAGTAAATATTAGTTACTACATCACAGTCTAGGTTGGAGTTACAAATTCATATCCTCTGCTTTAGGATGTGAACCTTTGACATGTGGACAATAAGAACCCGTAATATGTAGAAGCTCATTCTAAGAGGTATCTTATTAGCTAGCAGTTCAACATAACAATTCTTTACACTTTAAAAGGCCTTTACTCTGCATCTACTCCAAATGCTGTAAGTTTATAAACCAAGATCTCTACATAATGGCAAAGGTTAAAAAAAAAAAAAAAAAAAAAGTGAGCAATGCAGATGTTCTCCAAAGTTTTATCTGTCTCCTTTTATCTATTTTTTAAAACCAGCCCCATTTTCCTAATTTAGGAAGGGGGCAAAAAGGTCTATGAGATACATTAGCAAAAACGTCTTGCTTAAATTCATGTAAGCAGATAGAATATATCTATTCAAGAAAAGTATGATTCTTCTTAAATAGTCAGGCACAAAAATTACTAAAATCATTCCTCATGCCTCATCTGATTTTAATAGAAGCATATATCAGCACTGGTCACTTTGATAATGAGTTTCTCCTATGAGCTTAAACACCGGAATACTGCCAAATATCTGAAAGCAACACTGCAGATTTTATCTCACCTTATTTCTTAAATGGTCCTGCCTAAATATTTACTCTTCCTCTTATAATAAAATTATCTCCCTCTACCCTCCAAGTAACAGTGTGAGCGTGAATCACATACATTCATCATGTGGAATGCAGATATTAGACTTGTCTTCCTGCTTCAGTCTCTCCATCTTAGTTCCTTAGATAACAAATGCTACAACATTTCATAATTATAATTTCTGATGAAAACAATGTATCTGAAGGTGAAAAACAAATAAAAAAAATCAGAACACCTATACTGCCATACTGCCATCTTTTGTTGTACAGAGGTCCCTTTATACCCAGTGGACAACTTGTAAGCAGAATAACTCCACAAAATATTAAGTCTGTTACTTGGACATATATCCATGGATACCTATCAATGATTTGGTCTTACAGGCTGCAGGAGTGTTACTGGTGACCAAATGCATGCTGCTTGCTTTTACCATCATAAATAAAACTGAGGAAAATGTTAACCTTAAAAATGCAGTAAGTCACAAAATATTTATCGGGAAGAGGGGTTGCAAAATACTGGGAAATATATGCATTACATAAAAGCAAGTGCACTGACCCAGTATTCAGTAATTAAATTTATATTTAACAAGACTTATGACAGTGTGCATCTATTCATCGCAACACACTTTAGATATAATGAATATACCCAGATTTTTTCATCTAGATTAAATAATCATGAATACAGACATTTAAAATACGAAATTATGTCCTTTGAAACATCATAATTTCATTTTTAAATTTTATATAATATGCAATGTAAAAATGTGGAGTCATAAAATACTTTCTCAAATCACTTTCTGCTTTGCATCTCTAAGTTTTAAAAATGAAACAGTTGGGAGCACAATTCATATACCTATAAACCAAAGAAGGGAACAGTTTTAAATAATTATGTCAAGAAATGACAACTGTACTCTTTGTAGAAGAAGAGATGAATAATTACAAAGCTGGGACATAATTAAGCAATTTTGACTGTCGTATTCTTGAGCTGTCTTTCTGATGTGAAGTGCTGTCATGCCCAGAAACACACTTCACACTGGACAGGCATCTTCCACTTTGATCTGCACTTGCGCCAATGAAATGAGGTCGTGGTCTGGTCATTAAAACAAGGCTTCCTCATCTGGCTCAATGCCTCTTATCCAACCAGACTTATCCAACCTTTATTAAAAGCAGGCATGATACAATGTTCAATATTTTGACAAAAGAAAATATAAACATCACAGAATAATGAAGTTTAGCTCACTTATACAGTGAGAAGGAACACTGCATTCTAACATTAAACTGTTTTCTAATAAATGACTGTATCTAACCATAAGACAGTCATATCACAAACAGATGCATTTTCAACAAAGGATGAAATGAAGCAAAGCACAAGAGAGTGCAGTGTTCTGTTAAAAAAAAAAAAAAAAATCAGGAAAAATGAAAGTAAAAAAATTTATACAAAATAAAATATTTATGACTTAGTGATGACTGGTGATTGCTAGATACTTTTCCATTTGAGTAAACACAAGCTACTCAGATGGAAATTTCTTGCTTTTATTCTCATTTTGTGTATTTTTTTCTTGGTGGGGTGTTTTGCTCTCCCAAGTATATTATGTCAAGACTAAAATGAAAACAACTCCCCACATCAGAGCCTCTTTAGATCATCAGTCTGCCTTTTATGCTGAATAAGCCATACCATCTCCTGCTTATGATAATGGGGGAAAAAAACCCTTTTAGTTTGGGGTTTTTTTCTGAAAAAGTAGGTCTGATAGGCTCACTGTTGTTACTACATCTGGCAGAAGATTTTCATGTGGCATCCGCCAACATAAATACCAATCACTCCATCTCCTTTCCTGGCAAGCATTGCCTGACACAGTAGCTCCTGCCTCAGGTGAAAGGAAAAAAAAAAAAATATTGGGAAGTTCACTATCATCAAGGTCTTATATCCCTAGGTCAATTTACTAAGGAGTTTTTCTGATGACCAATACTGGATGTGCTGCAATCTTTCTCTCAGTTTTGATCAAAGTGTAACCTCTAACTAGTTTCAGAAAGCTTAAAAAATATCACCACTACCTGTCTGTTAAATCTGCCTGAAGCTGGTCGAAAATCTCAACAACTATATGGGAGGGGAACTGATGAACAGAAAACAAAGATCCAGGAAATTTGAAGGCTAAAGAATAAAAATCCATTATGTATTCAATGTATAACATATGACATAATTTGAAAGTACAGTTATTGTGCACATCATCTTTGTGGTATATGGAGGAATTCTGCTTGTTATGGTCTTTGAGTATAGCTGTCAATAGCTGCATACATACATATCTGCATCTGAAAACATATGCAGAGAGGACTATGAGTGTTCTGAAACATAAAGAGTTTACATGCAGATGTACTACAAACATGAATATCCTAGGAAACAGGCACAAACTCAAAACAATTTGGAGAGCTTTGTAATACCTATTCTGCATCTAATTTAACATTTACTTTAAATTAGCCATTTCTGTAATATGTATATAATATTGTATGATGAGGGTAATTTTGTAGTACCTTAAGAAGCATTAATTCATGCCATGAGAAACATTTACAACGATTTTACCATCAGTAATTTGTACTGAACCATTTATAAATAAAAAAAAAAAAAAAAGCCAACCCTTTAGGAAGGCAAAAACAACGGTAAATTGGAGCCTTCTACAAATTTGCTGAAATAAATGTATGGTTTATCATAAGGCTTAGTAAGTAAATAATTCAAAACTATACAAAAGGTTCAGTTGTAGATATAAAAGATAAAGATGTTATCCCTGAATTTGTGAAGTAATTTACCCTTAGCTACTGACTTAAAAAGAGGTTTAATTCAGAAAAGTAGCTTCAAATTTGAGAGACACTTTTCTTCTCTTACACTATTAAGTTGGTTACAATTCACAGAGTAGGCCCTAAGTGAAAAATCTAATTGCTAGCAAAATTAAATAAACACTTCACCCAATCCAAAATCTGATTAGATAAGAAGAATTGTAAAGAAGATGACATATGTGCACTATATCTAACACAATTCAGCCTTTGCATTTGGCCAGTTTCAAAGATGGTTTGCTGTGAATAAGGTATACAAAACAGCTTAGAAATAAATCATTTCATTTATTACATATATGAAACTGAAATAACTAAAGGCCATGGTAAACAATATATCAAAACAATGCTTGTATCAGAACTGTTAACATTTTAGTAGTTATAAATTAATCAGTCTGAAATAATTTGTAATGCACTGCAATTGTACTCATCATAATACAGTTATCCAGCAACACTGTTATGCTACCAAACAGTGAATTTCCATAACTGCTTATTATTCAGCATTATTGGAAATCTGCAATAAATTATTGATAGTATATTTTAGAGAACAAAACAGCAAATAGAAAGCAAGTAGAGTGAAAACTTGAGCAGAGTTTTAAGAAAGATCTGCAGCACTAAAGGTCCCTGCACCTCAGATTGCTTTTATAGTATATTGATCAACAGTGGAAAAAGAAGGCAAAGTAGAGAATTCACATGAGCGTTATGATTGCTTCAGCAGTGTGCCCAGAGTTTAGCAAGTGGTATTAAATGTTCAGATTACTGAAACTGTCTCTCTGATGTTGTCAATGCTTATTAGCAGGATACCACATTAAGTAACATCATACAAAATTAGAGTCAACTGGTCCACTAAAAGCCAGTAAACACCATAGATATGAGCTCTGCAATAGACATTTGAGTTTAACATACAAGGCAGGGGACACCTTGTCAGAAAAATTGCATTTTTTCGCAAAAAGTGTATCACACAGTTGTTACACATCCTTGGACAGGGTAAAACTACTCTTTTAAGCTCAGTGACAAATATTAGTTACTTTGTTATATGAAATAGAGGTTAAAAGCAAAAATTTGATAACATAGCCTGATCCCAGTAAACAGATCTAACTGTAAATTTTTATATTAAAACACAGAAAAACTACTAAGGCTTTTATCTCTCACTGGACCACATTTCTCAGTCCTTTCATTTGAAAGGTTTCACCTGTTACTTTAGCAAGAGACACAGCCAGGCTTTTGGAGTTATTTAAAAATGGTGTTAATGAATCATATTATTGTTATTTCTTCCATTTACTCTCTTACCTTGGCATCCTTGGGCTTAACCACTTTCATGAAGGCACCTCTTACCAAGGCTTCCTCTCTCTCCCTCCTGGTTACTTTCCGAGTATCAAGAAATTTCAGGTTCGTCAATTTATGCAGGACAAAATATCTGACAGATGTCAAAATGCACACAGTTAAAATCCAGAAATAAACAGAGACACACTCACAGAATAAATGACTAAAATTAACAGCAATAAACAACAGCCTTTGTTTCCTCTCTCTGTTCACCTTTTTCATGCAAATTAGCTTAAGTAAAAAGTTATAATACTTACTTTGCTCTCTCAAATGAAGCTTGTTGTAAACTGCCCAAAAGAATTTAGTACTGGGTAGATCAAACACAATTATCACCATGGACATTTTTGCTCTCTATAGACATTGGTGAAGTATAAAGCATACCAAGAAATAGAATAACTTGGATTGTTTTGAACTGCCTGTTTGGGAAAAGGAATTTTGAGTGATACAACAGATTCCATCTCACACTGCAGGGGAAAACGAATCTGAGAAATGGGAAACTGCCTGCTATCTTCTCTGAAAGAATTCTTAGAAAACATTCTTTTGACAACACTTCTTCAGATTTTTTTAATATTTTCCTAAAAACACAATAGTGATCAACATTAGAGATACATGAACAGCAAATCAGGGAGGGGTATAATTTGTCTTCTATCATACATACCAAACCACCATCCTTTGTCTTGAAAGGACTGTATGTCAGTGTTCAAAACTCTTAACATTAAAAGAAAGAATTTGTAAAGAAAAAGCATGGAGAGTTATTCTGGGTCTCTTCATTCCTGGACCACATTTTTACAAAGTCATAATTTGGAATGAGGATTCCAATTTGGTCCTGCCAGAGAGACAAGGTGTCCTTATGGCATATAGATTCCAGCTCAGGATTAAGTGCAGAAGCACAGAGGGAGAGACTATTTATAGGGAACATATTTTAAGAATTCAAAGTTCTTGTTAGGATTCATCAGTACTATATTCTATTTATCATTTTTACTCAAAGGACAGCAGCTTTTTAGCCTCAGAGAAATACTATTGGCTCCTACCTTGAAGGGGGAGAGAACATGGCAGATCAAACACAAAGTAAGGCACAGCCATGGCAAATCCAAATATCTAACCTCCTCAAGTACATGTAATTTGCATTTAGTCAACCAAATGTGAAGCAGACACTGCAAAGTGAGGAAGTGTCAGACTTTTCCTGGCAGGGGGTAGAAAGGTGATTGATAATGTTCCCCATGCCTAGCTGTTTTGCATAAAACTCTAGTCAGTCAGAGAGTTCCTAATCATACCAGTCCCCCTGGCAGTGGGAGGAAGAAATCAAAGTAGTACAAAACTGCGTAACATTTTGAAAGAGAATAACACACCCAAAAAAATTGTTTTAAAAGGTAAAAGTTTATCTCATAATACCATTGTCAAGAACAGAGAAATATGTGAAAAAGACTGTAACACTCCCCCTTCTAAATCCAAGCAAAATTTAATGGTGCAAATAAACCTTTCCATCAAGTACACCATTCCTTTGAGGCAACAGCTTCCTAAACTGTTAAAAAGTGAATTGAAAATGCTCAGTTCTTAAATGTGAATCCTCAATCTATGGCTTTCAATTATATTAGCAGAAGAAAAAGAGAGTCACTTTACTAAACAGAACATCTCCTAAGACCATTTTTTAAACAACAGCTACAGACCTGAGACAGACACATTCTCAGACTCTTTCCAGCTTTCCTGGCTGCCCTTCCAGTCCTCCCTGGCATTTTGCTGGCCCTTATCTTTCAGTGGAGGAGAACCTATCCATCTTGCATTACTGGCAGAAAAGCTCTGATGACAACAGATTCTTTCAAATGAAGACATGCACAGAAAGAAACAATATGTCAAGAGTGAAGAAGAGTGAAGCTAAAAATGAGTAAAGACACCCACTAAGTGTAGGGTGAGAAAAGATGAATATTCAGGTGAAGAAAACATCGGTATTAGAAAATCAGCAAATGTTTAATGATGGAATGAAATATGCCATTGAAAAGCAGGCTGCAACAAAAATGACAACAGATTAAGACAGCACTGTCATCTATGCTGACTTTGGATCACAGCCCTAATGTCAGTCTCTCAATCATTTCAAAAGAGCTTAAAATTATAATAGCATTCCTTGATACAAATGTATTTTTATATTTTAAAGCCATACTGATTGCATTTCAAAAAACAAAATTAGCACTAGTACTTGTCAGTTCCAGAAACAAAACCAAAAAACCCTACCCATACAAACTAAACAGCAAACTACACAAGTCACAGGTTTGGGGTTGGTTGATTTTTTTTTTAAACTTGCACTTCTTAAGGAAAGCAAAGGTTACCTCACCAGTAGAAGGAAGGTATATTAGTAATTAATTATTTTTAAAGGTGATTAAAAATACAATCCCATTTATTCATATCCCTTTTACTAAATATGGGATAAAAAATTTCTATGTGATTTGAAAATAATATGATACACTTTTATTAAAAGGCTGAAGAAAAACTGTGAGCTTCCTAGATATATTTTAGCTAGAAATATGAAGATGCAGCTTTAATCTAAACGTAACATAAGTTTGCCATAAAAAAATGCAGGAAAGGGTTACCAAAGCTCGGGAATGAACACTCTACAATATCAATTCAACCCTTGTAAATTTAATCCAGGGTTATTTGTTGCCTAAAATCTCTTTACTGTGATGTATGACTTAGTTACTAAGGTTATCACAGTAGTATCCTAAAGTTGCATAGTACATAAAACATTTCAGTTAACAATGCAGGGTGGTTAACTCCCACAGATAACCTACTATCAGAGGGTTAGACCAGATGACATGCCTCTGTCAGCTTTCAGGAGCTATTGATGGTTCAATCAGTTTGTTTTGAAGGTAAAGTACAACAAAAGGGCACTAAACTTATTCAAACTGTCAACAGGGACTATGGAATGTTGCTTGCAGGTAAGTAATTTTGCGTGTTTTAAGACTATTATCAAACACCAATAGCTGCAGAAAAAGACAGCTACTAATAACACAGAAAGCAGCCATCATAAAATACTTTGTGGCAGGTACTGGGAGCCATAAATTGTGTAACATATTGCACCTGTTTTAGACTTATAAAACACTAGTTAAAAGAATTCTGTTTAAGGAAGAAAGATCCATCTAAATTTTACATTATAAGTTTAGAAAGGTTTAATTTAGGTTATTAGTTGGAGGGACAGAGTTTTCCTCCCCCCTCTTTTTTTCTTAATAATTTTGAAACTTAGCACTGCTCCGTGTGTTCTGAGACTGCTGTTACCAGCTTTTAACATCTTTGCAGTGGTGTGAAAAAAGGTTATTATCTTCAGTAATGAGGACAAAAGCGAGCTTCAGATAAAGAAAATAAAAATGAGATAGACCAGAAAGGTGCTTAGAATCATTACCTGTAAACTGATCTAATTCATAACAGATTAAAGAAATTAATTATGTAAGTAAAGTTGCACCTTCATTTGTTCAGAATCATCTCTCCCACCTTGACTCCCTGTGCCAAGAGGCCCATTAAAATAAGCTCATAATAAATATCCATCACACACAAAAAGGAACACTCAGAGATTGTAAAAAGACCAGAGAATATCATATTTCTTGTTATTTCCATCTTAGTTAAGTGAAAATGATAATAAAGATTAACAATTCATTTACCAGTTTTGTAAGTGCTGCATGCAATAAGCATTATTTTACGAGTTTTTGGACACACCTGCCAAGATATTGGAAAAGAGGGACAGGCTTGAGTGGACATTTGCTAAGAAATGAAGTGAGCTTGGGTTTCAGCTGCTATTAACATTGGCAAAAGCTGATGGGGCAAAGCCTTCCTTTGAAGAAACATGCTAGAATTCAGAAAGGCACATAACAAAGACAGCTTTGAGATCAACTATTGCTATTTATTAAACAATACATGACTTTTATATAAAGAAATACTGTCTTTGATACTGACTCACTCTACAGCCTTTAACAAATCACAGACTTGTCATCTTAACTCTGCCTTACAAATATGGAAACTAAGTCTTATCAGTTACCTTGCAGGCATATTCTATGTATGATTCTAGTTCTCTACTGTGTAACAATCATTACTTAAACACAAATCCCTTGGGTTATCCCTTCTTCTCCCCCTATCCCCCTGTGCAAAAAAAGAAAAAAAAAACAAACACTGAACGGTCACACCTTAGGAGACTTTCACAGGTGAAGTAAAAGCAAATGTGTGTTCCTTAGAGGATCACATGGAACAAAAGAAAAAATCTAATTGAAACATTTACAAGAAATTTATCAGTCCTGATCCAAAACACAGAGGTGCAAATAACTTCTATATCAACCATTTATTTTTGTTAAATAGTTTCTGCAAAATTTCAGTCCGATCTATGTTTTTTTCAGTAGCTATTTAGGTTCCAACAAAAAATTGCTTCAGTTTTATTGAGTTTTGGTACACTACCTCTAGCTACTATCAATCAGTTATAGAAAAATTTCATTCTAGAGCTATGAACATCACAACTACAACAACAAAAAAACCCCAATGAGTCACATAATATCATAGCATCTAAGGGCCTCAACTAACTCCTCATCTCCCTTGGAAAAGCAGAGAAGTTGTTGAACATATTAGGCCTTCTGATACTATAGGCCACATTACAGGAAAATTTTAAAAGTGCAAAAAATTACTTGGGGAATGGACTATTTGGGGTTTTTTCTTCTTCTTCTGCTACAAGAAAAGTATGCTTGTATATGCTAAAATTTCAGAAAAAATAACTATTCCACTGAACATTTAATGAAACACTATGGTAAGAACTAGATTCTGTATAGTCCTTCAGTTTGTCCTTTTAGTAACAAAAGCTGGAATATAACACGGTACTATATGCATCAATATTTAAATTTTAAAAACTAAATTTATCTGGAGTGAAAAAATGAGAAATATTTGGCCAGAAGAATGCAGAAATATCTAGCTCTACCTCTATCACAACACCAACATGCCTTTTGTTTCAGAAAGTGTTTACTTTCAGTTTTCTATTTTCTGTGCTATTATACTTCCTTTCCCTGACAACCATAAAACACAAAAATAATATACTTATTTCAAACTTTGAAGGGCTGATTATGCTCTCAGTTACATTACTGTAAACTAGAAAAAAATAAATAACCTGAAGTTGGCAAAGTTAGATCAGTTTTCAAAAGGGAGACACAAAAACAAAAATCAGAAGGATTGAACAAGCATGTTTAGGAGAGTGAACTAGATTGATTATATTCTGTAACTGTTTCTTCTGCCCCTCCTCAAAGGTTTACCCCTCTACCCGCACCAAACAGCATTTATCTGGCTACAGAATTCTCATCTGCAATGAAAAAACTTCTTTAATACACAGATAAGGAAGACGGGTCATAAACTTAAACCAGCATCTTCCAGAAGTGAGAGCATGATGTTGGCATGAGGTATGTTAGAGGATCACATAAGACGCTGTGCAGCCTTGGTACTGTTTGGAGATGATCATATAATTCTGAGGGACTCAACAAGGCCCTCAGAAATCCAGAGCACCTTCTCCTTTTCTTCAGTGTAGCAAACAACTCTACAAATTAGAAAAATATCTATTTGTGTAAAAACAATTAGAGTTACGTCTAAACTTACTGTGTTAGTATGGACAAATTGGGTACTACGGACTTCAATTTACTGGCTGAACAAAAACATCATAACTGTTCTTGCTGGTGAACCCTCACAGTGGCTAGTCTCAGATGGAAGTTGTGTGGTCATTTGATGTCTATCACATATAGATTTTATTCTACGAGGTACCAGTGAAATGACAAGGCTTCAGACGGTGAAGCAACACAGATTCATAGATTATACAGATGTAAGAGAATATCCTAATCATCTAATTAAGTACATAAAAAGCATATACAGAAGTACCAGAGACTTTAATCTCTCCTGCTAAAAGAGAGCCTCAACAGTAATTCACTGGTATTGATCAGGTATATTAGCATTATTTCCATTACTGAGCAAGGACTTCTAGTCTCCTATTGCTTCTTGAGTATGTATTTATGTCACCATCCAAATTCAATAACAAGACTATTTAAAATAGAAAAGTTCTGTATCAATTTTTAAAACAAACAATAAAAACCACAATAAAACAAAAGAAAACTGCAAAAACACTAAATATGCTAAGATGCACCATTTCTCACAATCAAAACTGTGGGATGGGAATAGTTGATTTAGCTTGAAAAGTTAATCCATACAAAATGCATGCACTTCCTTTCTAGCTGTTATATCTTAAGAGGACTTCATAAGGTTATCATCATTTGTTCCCCCTGCCCAAGACAGAATATCTAGTACATGTACTTTTAAGCTAATTTAAAATAAACTCAGGCATTTGTTTCCACTTGCCCTTGTTTCCATGTCAACAGCATTTAATGAATGCATCATTCCAGGAAATGTCAGTAAGGAGCAAAGAAGAATGACCAAGCACTGAAAACTTCACACATGGCATGAATTCTTCACAATCATATCGCTTTAATGAAAATAGGTGAGGTCACCTGCAGCATTCACAAATGCTTTGTAATACATTCTGACCCAGATGATTTTTCACTGTTCAGTTAACACCACGTTTGAAGTTTTTACTGCAAACAATACACCCACAGGACTGACCAAGTGCGAGTACAACAGAAGCAACCAGCAATTACTGTGTTGACTTCTGTTACTTTGATCTCCGGGTCATGACCCTTGTTTTCACGCAATCTTCAAAGCAGAGATTGTAGACTAGGTTATTTTAGAGGACACACTGTTTTGCAAGCTATTTTTCTGTGATTCTTGCTTCCTATTTGAGCCAAAAGCTTTTAAAATTTTCCTATCACCATTACATTTTAGCTATTCTACTTTCCCTTGCCCTCACCCAAGATATGCTTTCACAAAATATTAACACCCAAATAGAGAAAGCTTAAAAAAATAAGATTAAAAGTAAGAACTTACAGAATTATTTTTTTAATAGAAAGAAACTAAAGCCATTTTACAGTGATGGGGGAAAAAAAAAAAAAAAGGAAGATTTTAAAATTACCCAAACAAGTTTGCTTATAAAAATACCACAGAAGGTAATTTTCCATTTTCTTTTCCTGTCCAAGCAAAAATTCCAGTAACATAGAAATGTTTTCATCAATTTGTTCTCCTACAAACTTGAAAGGTAAGGAGAAGTAGCAGGGATGGGGGAAAAAAAGCTTTTCTTTTTCCCTAAAAAATTTCCTATTCAAAAGTAATATGATTCTTATAAAAAAACCCCAAGACCTACTTTGAAAAAAACCCCACAATATTGTTTTAGTATAAAATGTACTGTGAATGAAAGAATAGGGAAGAGCTTTAGTAATTAAATGATAGAAATGGTATACCAAGGGATTAACTGAGGAACCAGATTAGAATTTCTTGACAAATAAGCATAGATCTCTATATTTTTTAAGTATTTATGATAAAACCTAATTATTTTTAATATATGCAATATTACGTTTAACCTCTGTTGCAAAGAGCACTATGAATCACTGGACCTTACGTTTCTTAAAAAATTAATGTCCACATTTCTTTAAGATTGAGATTTTGGGAGGTTTACAGATCTTTTTAGTTTGTTGGATTGAGAAGATTAAGCAAAGCTTTGATTTCTTGCACCTTTCTCTTTCTGGTTGAGGAATTAAATAGCCTGAACTCTAATTGAACTTAGTAAGAGCAAAATTAAAGCTCAGTGAAAAATGAAGCTGTGGTTCCAATGGTCACTGCAAAAATTTACGAAGAGAAGTTCCCACTCAGAACAAAACAAAGCCAGTTAAAGTTATGGTAGAGCACAATGTTTACATAATTCAAGTTCACTGAATCCAGTCTTCTGATGCTTTCTGGCAAATTTCTCAAAAAAAAACTCTTATTAAAAAAAGCTATTTCAAACCATTAAAAATTCTGTAACTGGAAGAAAAAGTTGTCCAAGATGCTTCAGAATGTGTATTCAAAACTCTGAATTAGCCATTTAGAGGAAAATTACAAGAGTACTTTTAATCAGTTCCATCACATAGGTGAATATATATTCCCCTAAAGATGGGTAGGTAGGTAGATAGACAGACAGACAGATAGCTGGACCCATGCTTTTGGGTTATGAATCTTATGTTGTCTAGCAAACACATTTCATATAACGCAACAAATAATAATGGAAAACGATCAGGAAGCTTTCATTATAGTAGCAGAACCATAAATCATTCAACTAATTAGAATCCCATTCTTGTTTATTAAAAGAACTTCAATTAACCTAGTTTATATGGAAAAAAATACCCAGGGTTTTGAAAAATTGAGAGGAAAGAGAATGGAAGCAATGTTGCAGTTTCCAGCAGACACATAAATAGAATCACTTCACACTTTGACATGGTGGTTTGCCATGATGTGACATAAAACTATCTTGACCTCCCTGAAATCAACATTTTTGCATTGAAATGAAACAAGAGACATGCTTGTTTTGATGTATGGCTGTGTGACATATTATAAATATTACATCACATAACCACAGAGGATGTCAATCAATAAAGAATTTTTTCAGAGAGCACTAAATGAACCATGGGTTCTTGCCTCTGAATGGCTCCTTTAACGTACTACTTTTGCTTAAATGATTAATAGGAGACATATGGTCAGAAAACATACTTAAAGTGAAAAACAGTAAACTGTAGAAATATCATTCACTTTTTAAGCAATTTTCTAGTGCACATGTCACATAAATTTACATAGAGACAGCACTATTATATTCTCATAAGCTGGATAGTAGGCATACCTTCCACTTAAGTGTGAAAGCAATGAGAAGATATTTTATTAAATTTAGACTGCTCTACTTTGTGAAAACCAAAAAAAGCTAAACTTGGATTCAAAAGTGGAATCATTAAAAGGTGAAAGTCTGACAACATAGAAATCCTTCTCAAAAATTTGAAAGGTTACAGCTATGAAAATTATATCACTTAGCAGATGTTCTGTAAGTTTTGGATCTATAGTCATAATCATTATCGGTCAAAAGTATTTAAATTTTTTTTTTTAAATAACCATTGTAATTTTTAGCAACATTTCAGTTGGATCAGTTGTATTTATAGTATTTTATCAGGCTTCCATATTAAATTTCAGATGACCTTTTGTGTAATCTAGCTCATTAAAATTACATTATAGATATAGTTTGGGGTTTTTTAATTGGAATCTAACTGCTCTGAGTAAGGCAGCACAATAGAGGAGTCCTTCTGTGTTAATAGTGCCTTGATAACTACAGTAGAAGCAACTCAGCACCATATCAAATATGAGTAGAAGACCATGTAACTGGCTATCTCAGTGTAGTGATTTTTCTTTTTATTGCCTGTCACCCTTAGTGTATGCAAAAGTTGCCTTATCTCAGCCTTAAAGAAGGAAATGCCATGAGTAGGGGCATATGAGCACCCACATTCAGGATATATTGTGCACACCTGCTCAACTCCACCATGTGCTATACAGCACTGAAATATTTCTTGAAATAGGGTTCCTGAGAGTGATCTCACTGAAATGGGGTTACTCAGATTCCCAGGTGTTTCATGGCAGAATATGCAACAATGCTTTCAGAAAAGAGGAAATGATTGTTTGAGACCCTGGGCTGATTTTAGTTCAATATTTTTCCAGTAGTAAAACAAAACTGACATGTCTTATTATATCTACAAGCAAAAACACTAACCTGTACCTCTGGTAGTCATCCTCATCCTTTTCTTTGCAGACCAGTTCATTTGGGCATGCAATGTTTCCAAGCAAACTGAGATACCGTAGTGAGGGCACAACTTCAGCCAAATGGTCCAAAAGGCTTTCTAATTCTGTTATGTGTCAAAGGTTCTGGGTTAAGGATTCAATGACATTAATGAAAAAAGCATTTAGAGTTGCATCACTGCTGATTTAAACATACATTTCAATAACTGACAATCAAATTTAGTATGGCATTCAGGAAAATGTCACATTAATTGTTCCAAGGGCAAACAGGGATAAACTTCAGTCAGTTTTTTGGCATGGAATGAAAGAATTGGGCTGTTTTGTCATTCTTTTCTCCTCCTTTCTTTCCTAGGTGGTTCACTACAAAACATTAAAACTTTGACAAAATGATGGATGCTGTGTGGTAAAATGGCTAGCAATTGCTGGAGCCATGAAACTTTTCCAGCATGGAAACAAACAGTTAGTTTCACAGCACATTCATCACTAACATATTCAGTCCATTGGAAAATGAGTTTAAAAAAAAAAAAAGAAAAAGAAAAAAGTCGAACCACAACAACCCACATTCACTCCCGGCATATAAATGGTTTAAGTGTCTCAGGAACACATTAGTAACTACTCAATTAGTATATGTCAATTAATGCTTCACTAAGTGCAACTTAAACACTTCAGTGTTACAAATATTTTGTATATGAAGTTTTAAAGACTTGGAAAGCATAATTTTTTGCATTGCAATAGACTTATATTTTGATGTTCACGAGGCTTTTTAACTCTATTCCTTGGCACATAAATAAGGATGATACAATTATTATTGTAAACCTTAATGAAACAAACTAGCAAACAAAGGTTAAACTATTTTTAAGCACTGTAATAGCGGAGATTACATCTTAGGTTTAAGCATAACAACAATATTCAACCATTTGCACACTGTTGATTAATCAAATAAACAAATTATTTTGTTACAGCTTAGTTTGACAGTCTCTAAGACTCGAACTATATATTCTTAGTAACTTCAATTTACATACAAAGATACAGGTGTGATTCTCAAAAAATATGCCATGTATGTGTGTGTAAAAATTTTCCAATATTTAAAAATCAAATTAATTAGACAAGACTAATAATTGTTCAAAACCAATAAAGGACATTTCATTGTTCTGCTTTTATCCTCTCCTTCTGTTAGAGACCACAACTATTGTCACAACTATTGTTTTAAATTTTCAGTTCACTTGTGTTGCTATTATTTATACTTGATTTATGTGTTTCTGTTATCTTTGTTATTTTTGGCTGATGGAATTTACTTTATTTCTTCACCCCAATATCTTAAGGGCAACAGAAGCAATACAAAATGGAAGCAGCTTCGTTGTTCTTCCTTTCATAAGCCTGAAATTTCATTTTATTTTCAAACACACATGAAGATCGTGCCAACAGTTACTGATTCTCATCTACTAAAATCAATGTATCTACACTTAGGTAATGTTCTGTCCCATAAGGTCCAAGAAATCATAATCAAATATTTTGCATGAGTGAGAAAAATGAGCGTTTGAAATAAGTTCTATGAATTCATTAAAAAGGTAGAAATGCTAACTTTTAATTTGGCAAAGCCACATTATAGAATGCTATGTGCCAGTAAGTAATTTACCAGACCCTTAGAAACATCATCTTTTTGTAGCACCATATGATACAGATCTTTGTTAGCTGAGTGAATTATCGATCCAAGTTTGGTGCTAAATGTCATACCTAGACCTCAAGCTCACACATAAACTTTTTCATGGCTCTTTCAGGAAGTATGTGACAGTGGCAGGAAGCTCACAAACTGTTTTTTCCACAGATGTTCAAGGGAAAAGCTTTTTAAAAGTTTCCTAAGACTGTTAAAGAATTGCTTGAATCTGGCACCCGCCCTCAGCCAGGAGAAACACTTAATTTCTCACAGTATTACTTAAGTTGCAAAAAGGTTCCCTTAGAGAGTTTATTAATAAAAACAGTTATTTCCATAACACACAGAAAGTTAGCTATTGCAAGGGTTTAATTGTATATGGCAATTTCCTATCAAAAGGAAAAAAAAAAAGGCAAATCCCCCCCCCAACAAATTATTCAAAATATTTTCTCCTTTTACAGATTAAACATGCAGGATTTTTGCTTGTCCATTCAGTAGAGCTTTTTCTTGTATAGAAGCTTTTATCCCCAAAAGTTTCTAAATGTGGAGTATGACATGTATTCTAACTCCCATCTGAACATGCAGACTTCAAGGAAAATATCAAAATGCATTTAGAAATGTAATGAAGAGCGGTGTCAGTGTAGATATACAAGAAGTGTAAAACTGTGCCTAAAATTCCTAAGGGAAGCAAAAAGGAGAGACACCACATTCAGCAGGAGTTTTAGGTAAATAAAAGGAGCTGATAATCTGCATCTCAAAAATCTAAAATTCCCAAATTTGGAAGTTAGTGTCTAGGTTCTAATACCTCATATCTAAACCCTAAACACTGATTTTAGATGCAGAAACACTCCCCTAAAAAGTATCTTGGGCAAGAGATACTTATCATGAATAGTTATAAAGAGCAGTTATATCATTGTCGCGGGTCGAAGTGGGAAGCGACATGGTTTTCAGGATACCAGGACACCTTATTGCAACAGTGCTGCTACTTTTATGCAGTTCTGGGTGACACATGTACGGGCACCATTGGTTTAGCACAAACATAACAACTCATGATTGGACACACACCCACATGTCTGAATACTATAGGTTAGACATGCCTAACAGGAAGCCCACTCTGTGCCACACTCCTCACTGTCCGTGGTTAACCCTCTGCCAAGTGTACAGTTCCATCTTCGATATCTTAGCTTACAGAGAGCCCAGAGCCAGCTGGGCTCCCCCACATATCATAAATAATTTTTTTTATTCTTTAGGACTTTAACTACTTTTTCTTTTCCCTCTTAAAAACAAAACAAAATTCAAGGTACAGATCGATTTTCCAAGAAGCCCCATTCACCTATCATCATAGTTATTCTTTACATAGCATGTAGGAAAAGTAAATGTTATTCTGTTCAAATTCTCAGGATTAAGTATTTTTCAGAGATCAGTCATAAGTCATGGTGCACTTCTAGTGTACTGTTTAGTTAATTAGCATGTCACATACTCATTTAAATCACAATACTGGAACTATATGATGCCACCAAAAATGTTAAGTCTTTCTAAAACAATGCTAGAAAAAATGGAGGGATAAATTCAAAAGCAATTCCGAAATTTATTGCCAGTTTACTTTTTTATGGTTTATTGTTGCAGTCTAAGGAGGGCCATATTGGTGCAATCAGAGCCAAAGAGCTGCAAAATCCTGCTGTGCTATTTCTAAGACCAATTTCAGCTCCAATCTCTTCAAAAAAGAAACACCACAATTAAATCCATGGACAATACTAGTGAAAATGTATTTACTTATTTAAACCTCTGTGAAAATAGCCCTGGACTGATCTTTCCAAAGTCAGTGTCACTGATCACCAGGTGAATACATAACAGTGATGCCAATACATACACAAGTCCACTGTTTGAAAAACCGTTTAAAGTATCACTGTTATGACAATTAAAGTGCTTTAATGTGGTAGTCCATCTCCTAATTCAAGTGTCATCATTACCAATCCATTAATGCCTCTCTTTCTAACAGATGTTGACTAAAATAAAAATTTGTAATAATTAACATTTTAAACTCCTCAGGAATACAACTCACAAGATACAACATCAATTTGGGGCAATCAAACAACAGTGGACCTCTCCAAAAATCTAACCTGGTCTTCATGAACAGTGAATAGAAACATACTGAACATAATTTAAAATTTCATGCTTATCAAAAGACTTTACTGATTTCTTGCATTGTTTCTAGTTTTAAGTTAGAGAAACATTTTAAAGAACTATTTATCTCTCATAGATTAGTTTTCTAAAACCTCTTCACACTGTTACACATATATACGTATATAAAATACACACCACACATGCATACTTACAGTAGACTGTTCACAAGCATACATATGCACAATCATACACAACCTCGGCACTGTTCTAAAAAACAAATGCCACCAGCAATACTGAAACATAGCAATAGAATTATATGGAGAATACAGTACTATGATGGGTCTGGTTTAACTGCAGAGCAATATAATTTTTTTGAAAGTTTTGTGGAACCAAAAATATCCTACAAATAGGCCTGTCTGTTTTCACTCACTGTTTGGTACCCAATACAGCCATTTTTGAGGTTCTCCAGAAAGCAAAAGAGCAATCAAAAGTCCAAAGCAAATTAGATATCTCCTTTCTCTGGCTAAGAATTATCTGTGAATGCAAGCTTAAATATTTTTGTTTGTTTGTTTTGTAGAAAATCCTTTAGCATGGGTCAAAATTCTAGTGCTAGTCAGGGCTACGTCTGTGGAGGTATGCAGCAAGGCCGTGGAGCCTAGCAGCAAGGAAAGAATGTAAATAAGAGGTGAACATCCAATCATATGTGAAGGCTAGTGGTAAATTATAGATAACAGAGCTAAGAATAGTTGTAGTATGTAAGATTCTAGAGAACAGTGTGTGTGAGTGAGCTGTAAGGGAGCAAGATGTAATATGTACTGGGCAAAGCAATAAAGATGAATTTAGGCCATCATCATAGAGTGCCCAGTTTTTATTCCATGGTCGTCCTCGTACACAACGCCATATGTCCCCTTACAAACCCTTCAAAGATAAGTTCCCAGGAAATATTACATTTAAGTAAGGTCAAAGTTGTAAACTCTTGGGTGGGTAGTATAATGCCACTTCATTTAGTCAATTTTAGGAGAACCTTGCAAGCAGGGTCAGTCATTTTGATGCTAAGCTGTGTCTTTTATATTTTTGAGAGGTTGAGTAGATTCACACAGAAACTACTGGATGATGTCACACGAGCTCCAGTATTCCTGTTTCTGTATTCTCAAGAGCCTCTTTAGCTGTGTCCTTTCCCTAGTCCCTCCAGTGTATTTCCAGGGCAGAGTAATATAATATTTAAGTACTAAGAACTAATGCTGGTGATCCCCAAACTCCATACTATTTCTTCCTTACCAGCATTCTTGGTATAACCACATTCATGGTTGTTCTCAGGAACAACTGCAAGTCAAACCTATGCAGAAACACCTTTGCTAACGGTTTCTAAATTAATTTATCCTATCGAAACAAACATACACATTTCCTATCTTAGTATGCAATTATTTTTTGGATATTGTTTGAAGTATGCAAGAAAATCTAGGATTTCTTTCTGTAAACTTTTTGTCTGCTAGCAGTTTTTTACTAGTCACACACTCAAATACAGAAAAGTAACCACTCTTGTTCTTTCTCTCACTGCTTTCCAAGTTGCTCCACCATTTCCTTTCAAAAAGTTATTTCACTTCCCCACAGGAGTTGCAGGAGAATTTTTCTTATTAAGGAACTTCATTGATTACAGCTTTTGAAAGTTCTTGGAAGCAAAGAGACAAAATAAAAAGCAATCAGTTTTACATTCAAAATATTTCTGAAATATGTAGATGAGAATATCAGAATTATCATGCAGAATTCCAGACCACCACATAGAAGGACCCCAAACTCTCATTTAAAAATCTCCTGCCAACTAATTATCTGTCAGGCAGGTGCTGCAATCAACTTAACATTAAAACAGCTGGATAACACTTCTACCAGAGTCATGAATGAGAAAGGTACCTATATTTATTCCCAGTTGAAACATTTGCTACAATTAAATTTATCACAAACACAATGTAGCAATCACAAGCTATTCTACAGTCAAATAGCCTTGAAGCAGAAGTTACCAATTCTCCTCTGAATACAGTGTGAAAAGATCTTTGCCACCTGAACGCTTTTCCATTAGAATGTGCTAGGTCTTCAAGGTTGGATAACCACAGAAATAGCTTGCAATATGCAAGTATACATCTTCCCCTTCCCTATGTGCAATAGGATGTCACACACAGCCATTTTTATGCCACACTCTGGCTTGAACCCTCTCTGGTAGGGAGCTAGGACCTTGAAATAAGGCCTTGTTCACTGACTTTGAAAGCATTTTGCTCAAGAAAGAAAAGGTGTGGCATGGATGGTAATTAACTAAGTCCGTATATCTCATAAAGAGTTTCCTGCATAACAAATACATGGGAAAAAAAAATCCCATTCTGCCTCCTGGAGCAGCATTAATTTTCTCTGTGTAGCTGGAGTTGCCAGTGATTTTAAAGATATTTCAGAATGCTGATGGTTCCAAGGCTGCAGATTTGAAGACCAGGTTTCAATGTTCTTAAGTATACAAATGTGAGAATGTTTCTATTCCTGCAATAAAACTACCTTTCTAGTTCTCTACAGAGGTCTGTCATGAAACCATATGTTCTTCCTCTCAAAGACTGCTTTTTGTTTAGATTTCATTTAACATTATTCTGCCCAAACGTTGCTCAAGGTTTCCAAGGCATAACAGTCACGAGTAAAGCAGCAGCTCAGGATTTTTCAAAAAAGTTGTGATATCTGGAATTGAACTCATCCAAGCACTGCTGTAGAACAGCACAAGGAATCAAAAGCAATTCATCTGGACTGAGGACTACTTCCCTCTTCCATAGATGTTTGGCATTAGGCATTCACATTACTTCATTTTTGCTTCAGGCACACTTAATTCCAGAAGAAAGATTTTTGGCTCATCAGGTACAGCAGTTCTCTAACAAGCCACATAGAATTCACTAAATCCGTAATTGTGGCATGGAGAACTCAGAAGTACATGCAGGAAGAGTGCTGTACTGAACTGAACTGAATTTAGTTCAGTTCTCTGTTTAGTGGAGATGGGGAACCATGCATAATAGGAGATAATTTATGTCTTTAATATATTCACTCAATCTACACATCAAGTCCTCAGCACTTAACATAATGAGATTCTGTTCAGACTGGGACTTCTGTGTCTTCAAGCACTTGAGGACAATGTAGAAACAAGCACAGAGGCAGAATAAATTACAACCTACACTTTGGAGGTTAAGCAAATCTGTAATTGTTAGAAACCATGACAAGATCTGTGTGAAGACAGATTATATTGGAAGTAGTTATTGGTATATTCTTCAGCTGAGGTACTCACTATGCTGTTTTAAAAGACTCAGAAACGTGTAATCCTTAGATCTGAATCACACTGATAAGTCCTCTTGCCATAAGCAATGTATATACCATTATAGGCATTCTGCCCAGCTCTAGATTTCCCACTCTGTGATATGAAATATTTTGGTTTTCCTTTAAACTATTCAAAACCTAGATCCAGATTCAATTATAGAATATGCTGAGTTGGAAGGGACCCATCAGGATCATTGAGTCCAACTCCTGGTCCTGCACAGGATAGCCCAAGGACCACACCATGTGCCTGAGAGCATTGTCCAAATGCTTCTTGGTGCTGTGACCACTTCCCTGGGGAGCCTGTTCCAGTACCCAACCACCCTTTGGGTGAAGAACCTTTCGCTGATGTATCACCTAAACCTCCCCTGATGCAGCTTCATTCCTTGAGTCCTGTCACTGGTCATGAGAGTGAAGAGATCAGTGTCTGTCCCTTCTCTTCCCCTCATGAGGAAGCTGTAGACTGAAGTGAGGTGTCCCCTCAGTCTCCTCTGCAGGCTGAACAGACCAAGTGACTGTTCAGCGGCTCTTCATATGGCTTCCGCTCCAGATCCTTCACCTTCCTAATGGCCCTTCTCTCTGCTTTCTGTGTCTGTCTACATTCAACACCTTTATTCTCAATCAATTCGTATCAGTTCTTCAGAAGCATGCTTGTTAAATGTATGAGCAGCTCACTGGACTAAGTAAAGAAATAGAGCTTTTACTACAGAGAATCACAGATCTGGTTTCATTGTCAGACTTGTCTGTTTTGGAGTAAGGCAGCAAACACGATCTAATTTTCAGCATATAGGTATATTTATATTAAGTTTTGAAACTGCCCATTTGAGTAGTTTTAACAAATACTATAAAGACTGAAATGTAAAAATTGAAATGTCTATACTATATTGTTCCACTGTAACACTGGCCACGATCAGCAGTGAAAAGCCATGAAACCTCACACTGCTGTAACACACACAGAAACAAATCTATTTAGATGTTTTCTGACTGGTTCTTAGTATCTAGTAAACACATTTAAAAGGAGAAATAAGACTTCCTATTGCAAGCATAGGCAGATGCACTCACATGTTCTCCAAAAGCAACTTCCCCGCCACCCATCCATCTTAGTCTGTACTTCTTTCTACCATCCACTGTGTGTGATAATGAAACTAAGATGATATGTTTCCCAAAGTAAATCAGACTTTTGTAAAAATAACCATATTGAAAAAAAAGGTACGTTAGATACGTAATCCAATACTGCACAATGTTGATGACTGTCCTTTGATTATATGGTAAATAGGATGACTATCCTGTTTCAATTATATAGACTGTATTTTAAAATAGTTTATAACATTACAGAAAAGTTGAGCAATAACACTAAGAAAGTTTCAAAAATAATAATATTTTAATTTGTTTCTTCCACTTCAGAACTATCAAAACACGATATGGATCAAAATGAAGCCATAAAAGGAGAGAAGGGTACAATAATATTAAGAGATACTCAGGAAAGATCTCAAATGAGTTTTAAGTTTTAAATGGTATTCCAATTTTTACAGGGGTCAGTTTGGATTTTGTTTGTTTTCATTTGTCTCTCACTCTCCTTATGTATACATAATAATATTCCACCCATTGATGTTTTGTTTCAGAGTAGTGTTCTTTGCTCACTTCTGTCCTTTATGTAGTGCTACTGTCATATACTGAACAATCTTTTCTGAATTGTATTTCATTATTCTATTAAATGTACGTTTTAACATTTTTCAAAGAATTCGATAGAGAAATAATTCATTAAAAGAAGTGATTCAAGTTCAAATAAGTTCTTTTACAAACATGGCACTCACATTGAAGAGAAGAATCTAGAAGGTCTCTGTGCTTCTGAAGACTGATGTATCCTCCCTACAAGAGATCACTGCTCCCTAGGGCTCAAAATGTTAATGATGGACAGTGGTTATTTTTTCTTCTCTGGGCAGTTTGTATACATTAGATGTTTTACAAGTACTCCTGCAACTCCTCTATTAAATTATTGGTAGCACACTACAAAATGCATGCGTTATTTCTATAACCTGGGTAGCTTAATACTCTCAAAGCTCTAACTTCATAGTTTTTAGATTGAATTAAAAAAAATCCCAGGATAGATCAAATCCTTCTTACCATGTTATCATTGATTTTGAGAGCTTACTCACTTGACAATACTATTTTAGTATGTCTGTGAGACCAGCAGAAATTCTTTAAAGATTACTTCTGACAGGATAATTTTTTTCTCTCTGATTTTGTTCATGAAGTTATTATTCAATACCTCTTCCCTCCTTTTGGCAAGTGCAAAATTTCTCCTTGACATTCCCCCAAAGGACAAATATGCTTTTTGGTCTTATGGCCAAATTTATATTTCATGGTTTGTAGGAGATATACTGCATCAGACATACCACCACCAAATGTATCTCAAAAAATATTTTTACTCATTGTTCATCAGTTCAGATTTTACTATGGTACCAAACAATAAAACAATAAAACCAGTTACTCAAATCCAACCCACAGTATCCTGCAATAACCATAAATCTTGCCAAATACCTAGTACAGTAATGATTGTTACTGTTCAAGAAACACTCTTGGCAAATTTCCAGGGCTCCAAGAAAAAAAAGTTACTCTGTTGATTTTTATTTATTTATAGAGTCAAAAATAAGTGCAGAAATCGTAGAATCTGCAGTTATTTTTATTCCCCTCAGTAGGAGGATTTTGCTTTAGTAGGAGGTAAATTGCTCTCTGTTTACATTGTCTGTAATAAAAGCCTGCAGTTGAGCAGCTTTGTCCTCGCACTGCAATTACAAGAAGAGGGGTTTAACAGTCTGTGCTCTAAGACTCTGCAGGCTTCAGTCGGTCTTTCGGCCACAATTTGATCACCCTTCCCTTTTATAAAATCTTATATTGCACATGTTCAAATCTCCAGAAGGGTCAAAGTATGGGAAAATCAAGTAATGATCAAGTCTGTGCCCACAGAAGTTGCAGACAATTAGCTTTTACAGACCACTATCTAGAAGCCTACAGACTAGGGGCTCTGACTGAGCAGAGTACTTAGACAAATGCTGAAATATTTACTCTTAATAAACAGAAACAGGTTCTGACTTCAGGCATATGGCAAAGTGACTGATTGGTTACAACTGGACTGAACCATACATCAAAATACTGTAATGTATTCAGACCTTGATTTGGATAGTATTTTATATGAATTTATACAGAATTGGAACACCAAGAATACAGCGACTTGCTTTTAGAGTTGCAGCTGCACAGCAGCTATCAAATTGTGGGTATTACAGTCTCATTAAAATAGAGAAAAGTATTAAATTTTTGTGGGTTTTTTTTAATTAATTTTATTTTACTTTAATGTTTTGAGAGCTATTTAAAGTATAAAAGCCTAATAGCATTTCACTGTACGCTCTATTCCACTAGAGGTCAGCCTGCAACAGAACCCCAAGCAAACACAGGAACTGCTGCACACTGGTAGCACTGACATTATTTTCTTTCTCTATTTTATCTGTTAGAAAGATTTCTTCAGAGCCATAACTTAGATCTCTCACTAAAATGGAGCAACAGGAAGATATAATGGTGCATTTCATTTATGAATGACCTATAATAAATTACTATGAAGTATTCCAGGTGCCAAACGAGAGAATGCTTTGTCTGCACATGAGCTATATTTCACATACTTTAATTTGGCTGACACATAAAACTCATTTGACATTTTGCAGGTATTTCTTTCAAAGGATATTTGGTTCTTGTTGAGCGTTAAGGTATGGAGGTGGGGTAACCTGGGTAACAGAAGGTCATTTCCAAGTAGATTGTTGTCCAGGATCAGCTCTTCCAAGTAACTGAATGTTTTCAGTCCTTCTAGTGACCTGCAAACGACAAAGGCAACAGGAAAAATGATACTCCCCTAAATCAGGGAGGCCATTATGAGCTGAAATAAATATTTTAACCTTCCCTTTCAGGAGTGGGAATAGTTTTGGTTTGGGCCTGTCAGAAGAGTGAATGACAAGCATTAGTGGCAAGGGGAGTGCTGGCACTGCAACACATCCTTCACATGCTGGCAGGATGAAGGATGCGGGTCACTTAGTGAGTAGCCAGGATCCAAAACAAAAGGCTTCAGATATGGGGCCTGCAGGATGAATTTGTCAATGTCTTGTGCCTTCAGGCACCCAGCCTCGCCTGACCCTAACCTCCATTCCCAAGATAAATAACTCTGTCACAGTTCACCTTCATTCCCTGGACACAAATTTAAGTTGTCATCCATCATTTCTGCCAAGAAATATCATATGCTGCTAACAATAATAAATACAACTTCAAGAATCATTTCTTAGCAGTTACCTTACGTGCAATAATAGGAAATGTAGAAGAGGGGGTTTTTTATCCCTTTTTATTAACCACTTAATTAGCTTTTTGAGTCCCTGCAAACAAAGTAAAATGTTCTCTACAAAATAAAATGCAGAATTACTCTGGAGAGAAAAGGCATTCATTTTTTTCTCAGAACTTACTATCCCACTGTCAAGCCACAGGTCAGACTGCAGAGAGCAGCTTTAAAAAGGAGCATTTGACAACACGGCAGTGAAGATGATGACTTGTAAATAAACAACATTCTGGTGTTATTCATTCCTCAGATAGCAAAGTACAAGAAAAAAAAAAATAAAAAAGAACATTTCAGTACCTTACTAAGACACCTATTCCAAGCTTGATTCTTAATGCTTGCACATTCCAACAGTAAAAAAAAAAACAACCAAACAAAACAAAACCACACATTAATCAACTAAGACACATGATATACAAAGCATACGCACAGACATGCATTCACAGCTCATTCACCTACCAGACACCTAAAGGTATGCTGAGACTGCATGAGTTGACAGCTGATCTACTATGCCTACCAGTGGAAAGATCATCACTGTATCTCCTGGCTGTTTTTTAAAATGTGATGAATAAGGCAGATGCAGTCTATCCAATTTATTCTGTTTCCAATGACATTTATACTGAAGGGGTTTCCTCACCCTCTCCCTAGTTTTTGGCAAAGATAAAAATACAGCCAATGTCCCTGTTAGAATGTTCTACAGACCCTACTACTGGAGAGAAAAGCAATTATTGGAAAGTATACAGGTTTCAAATTAGACAATTTAACATTCATCTGTATAACAACAACCAGATTACTCTTTTGTAGATACAACTTACTAACCACATTTAGAGATCACATTTAGAGGGCTCAAGCAACAGAAAGAAATCAAGTCTGTGACCTTTACACTGGGTACTGTACACTAAACTATGAATATTCAAGTAACATTTGCACAACACTGAAGCAGTGTATTTCAGTCCAAAGACTCCAAAGTGCTCACAGACTCTTGAGTTGAAAGGGAGGTACAACTATTACTAATGACATTTTGATGCAGGGCAGTCAGACCTGAAGAAAATTTGCCATGCCTACACCCTATCTATTTTGTTACAACGCCTTGAGACTACAACTTCTGAAGCTGAAAAAATAAAAGCCTCTAGTATAAACATTATACTGAAACAATCACCACAGTAAGAGTCACATTTTTTGCACTTGCCTTTAACAAGCAATTTTGGAAAAAGCTCAATTCGGCCTACATAAACTGTACTCCATTAAGAGCTGTGCTAGCATGCTGCACTGAGCTAGCTATTTCAGCAAAAGGTTGCAACAGACTTGGTTTTGCCAAATCCCAGATCAGAGGAGAAATCAGCAAACATCTCAGACAGTGCTTTCCCCCAAGTACCTTTAAAAGGCAAAATAACCCAGAGGAAGTAGCAGTGAGTTTATCAAGCTGTTATGAGTTTTCATTTCAGTTTGACAAACCTAGTTTAGCAAATTCCCCTAAAATACTCTTTATTATATAAATAGTGGATTATTTCCAAACCTCACTTTTCAATGTATGACTTTGACTTGCCAAAAGAGTTCAGAGAAGGCCACCTCCTTGTCAGCACCACAGAGCCTTATGGGATGTTAATAGGTCCTTTGTGAAAAAACACTGCTTGGGCTCTGGTCAGTGTCAGTATCAAAATACACATTGTTCCTGAGTTATGTTATGCAAATATAATACTCTTATCATGAGAATCAGCAAATGGTTGGCAACTGGCAAGGAGAAGAAAGCACACTTCCAAAACTGCTGCAGGGGAGGCATAAAACAAAATGACAAGCCATGAAGTGGGACAAAAGGCCTTGAAACACTAGAGGGAGTTGCCTATTGAAACAGCCTTTCTTTCACAACCCTGGGCTGCACACAGGGGTACTAGTTTCATAGATAGGCAGAGAAAAGTGTGCGCAAATCTCCTTACA
Source organism: Myiotriccus ornatus (assembly GCA_036023395.1). Lineage (NCBI taxonomy): Eukaryota > Metazoa > Chordata > Aves > Passeriformes > Tyrannidae > Myiotriccus > Myiotriccus ornatus. The sequence continues at coordinate 13,368,831 of JAYRBT010000178.1, forward strand.
CCTGTCTGGTTTTGATAATTTTTGCCATGTAATGTTATTAGCTGCTCGGTTAAAAAGGAGCCATGTTACACAGGGGGTTGCTTATAATTGCTGTTTTCATGTCATCAGAGCTGTGTGCACTTGGTGATTTAATCACCTAAATTCAGAGTCCAGGCAGATGGGAGGGGCTGTCACAGTACAGAGGGAGGGTGTAACCCTTAATATAAATTTACAGATATATGTTATTTTGCTATTCATTACATTCTTTCTGTTTCATCTTACCAAGAAAAAAAAAAAAAAGGAAAAAAAAAGAGAAGGAAAAAAAGATATGGCAAAGAAGCAAAAAAGGAAATAAAAGTGTTTGCTATCATTCAGTGATACTAGCTACAAAATTCTAGGCATCATCTACCATCATAATATATAACAAAATACTGCCCAGCAGTTGTACTCCAGAATGTAAAAGTTTTAAGTATAATCCACACAATATATTTATCATACAAACTTCAGCAATTCTCATAACTTCTATGAGCCTCAATTTCCCATCTGCAGGTGGGGGATAAGAAAGGATTGCAATGGGGAATTCATATATAGAAAACATTTTTGAGAAGCTGAGACAGAAATCAGCACAAAATACTGTCATTTTTATTTTTAATGAGGATGAGAGTAATATTAATGTACTCCAAGTATTTCCTTATGAGCCCATTACAAAACAGGAGAGGAATGTGTGTGTACACAGCATAGGAAGAAGGACACAAACAACCTAAGAGAGAAGTATTAAAAGAGGGACATCCCCTAAGAAAAAGAGCCAGTCTAAAATAAGCTGAAAACAGCTGAGCTTTTTTCTCATAGTTCACAGCATAAAAAACAATGTCTTTTCATATTAGTATATTAAAAGAAATGCACAATCTTACCACAACAATACAACCAGCACTGAAGGGCCAGTGGCAAGTAGTTGTTTCCCCTACTTTAAAAAGGCCAATAAACATCACTAAGGTGGATTGCAGGGTTACTTGTCCCAGCTCTAACGTCATGAAAGCTGCCCATTATCTCACCCACAGGTACCCTCAGTTACCACATTGCAGGGCTCACACTTTGCTCCCAGAGGAGAGCAAGTGCTGCGAAGAGATTTCCATTGCAATTTTCAAAGTCCCATCAAACAGACAAAACATCACAACGTATTCAGTGCCGCCTCATTCAAACAGAAAAAACTTTAAGTTTCCACTGTAATTAACCCTATCCTCGTTAAGATAATTATGATCAAGCTCCCTGTCACAGCTAATATCACAGCATCATTGCCTATGGCTCACGCTTTGCCCTCATTAGCTTACAAAAACACTGCGTTAAACAGGAAACTGACTCCCTCTGCAAAACGACTTAAGATGTTCTGTAAGCAGACAGTAAATAATCCTTTAGAATATAAAGGTCTCAGAAATGTCATTTCATCCAAGTTCTTTGGCTAATCAGTATGATTTCTTCCAGCTTTCTTTTCCATAATTCATTCGTGGTTTGTAAAAAGTTTTAATCATAAAGGAATGTCATGACAGAGATATTTTTTTGTATGTGTATGCATGGTAATTGTCAACTACACTATTTCATGTGGTCCCTCTGACCTGACAGGGATTTGGTTACAATGCAAGTAAAAAGCAAGTCTTCATTTTGGTAATATTTGACAATGAAAATATGATATTTTATAAATGAAAAAAAGCAGAACCCTCTCATGTAATAGACAAACCTTGGTACTCTGCAGTTGTCCTTGTCCAGAAGAACAAGCTGTTTTGAAGCATATGCTAAAAAAGAAGTATTCCTCACATTTTATCCCACCCCTCTATTAATAAGACAGCTGCCTCATATTTAATTGACTTTTTCCTCCTGTTTAACAGGAAAAGAGAGAGCAGTTAACAATATGTAAATGAGAGAGTTTGGGTTTAGCCTTGAAATTGATTTGCACTTTGTTGAGAAGAGATAGCCATTAGCAGAAGTTAAAGATGGAGCTGTTACAAAACAAGAACTTTAAAAAATGCTTTTTTTCTTGCCTTTAATATTTTAACAGATTATAGGAGAGCGGAATCAACATGAGAACCCTTGTACTAGATAATTTCAGTATTTAAATAGAAATGCAAATTCTATTTCTCCAGCACCTGCCAGCCAAGGAGCACAAAGCATTTTTTTAAACATTAATGAATTACTTTTCAAAAACCTGCTGAGCTTAAAATTCCATTTTGTAATAAAGCAGAGAGAGGTTAAGTGAGTAACGGAAGGTGACCTCCAGCAATTTTCTAAGATACAAGAAATAACACCCAGAACTCTTGACTTCTAGTTCTTTGACTTAACCTTACCAAAACAAAAAACAATAAATATGTTATATATATATATAAATCAGACAGACAAAGTACAGGTAAAGCATCAAAAAATAATCTCTACAGCATTCAAAAATTAATGGTTTTCCCCATCCCCCAGTCTTACTTAGGACTTATTCACGGTTTTCTGCATGATAATAGATTCAGAAAGAAAACAGAATTAAGTATTTAATGCACAGATCTGACATGACTTCTGGACCAAGGCAGAACACCAGGGAAAAAAAAAAAAAAAAAAGCACGCCAGTGAAAGTAAAGAATGTTCAAAATTTCTAGTGTGGGCCAGGGTCCAAGTTAGAGTAGACAAGTCATAAAACACGAATCATGAAATTCCGTTCAATGGATAAGAAGCTTGTCCGTGTTTTGAAAACAAGAAATGCTTTGTTTTGTCTACTATCAGAGGGAATGTTAGTATTTTGCAGGCTATCTAGAGGTAGCTTTTTGCCTTACTTTCAGTCAGTACATTTCCATCTTTCTGTTAGTAGACAAAATATCTGTAAGCAGCTATTTGAATAAAACTTGAGGCAAGGCTATGAATATGGTCAGCAAAAGAAAAAATGAATACCTATGAAAAAGAAATCTCCATAAGAAAAGATTAAACTTCAGTTATGAACTGGATCTACAAGTAGTTTCTAAATCATTTCACATAGAAGTCATACTTAACTTCCAGACATACAATAAAATAAATATACATCCCTTGGTTTTCCCCTTTTCTTATACAAAAAGCATACAAAACTACATGGGACACCATATTACCAACAAAGATTGGGGTGAAAACATCTTGTACAACTATCTTAAACTAGAGCTATGTAAGACCATTAAAATGGCGAAGATTCATGAAAACTCAGAATCTTCTTCTGTCTTGTTCTAAGTCTTACACAACAAATTCAATTGCTTAAAAAAAGAAGCCCAAACTTCTCAACCCTTACAAGCCACCTCCTACCCCAAAACCTGAAAGAAACACAAGCAAAAATAGAGTCCATAAACAGATAGATAAAAAGAGATGAGCCTTTTGAATTCTAAAAGTTAAGTTCATAGCATTTCAAACCCATTACTACCAATTACAAAACAGAAATGCAGAATTTCTTGAGAGAGGGATTTTGCCATTCCTCAAATGACATTATCTGAAAAGCAACAATGCAGATTTATCTCATCCATACACAGATGCCCAGTTACTCATAACTCGTTACAGGCAGTAAGAAAAGATGGGCACTTCCAGAAGGTGAATCAGACCTTCAGGTGAGGCTTAGTGAAGCACATGTATTTGGGAGGGACGAACACAACCTATTTGTCCAAAATCTTGCAATGAAATTATAGAAGAATCTGCAACATTAAGGTTAAAAAAAATGGGTTAGAGCTGTCTCCCATAGGGGTGGATTACTTAGCTGGTGAAATAAATTACATATCCCCATCACAGTTTTCAGTAGCTCACAAAAACATATTACAGTCAAGCATTCAGTCATTCAACCACCATTCTTTCCTACCCAGACTCTACTAACAAAACCCACAAACAACAAAAAAAATGCCAAAAAACAAAACACACACAGAGAAATAAAACAAACAATCAAACAAATAGAGATAATTTTGCAACCACACTGACTGTGATGGGTTCAATTTCTTTTCTAATGAACCTCTTAAAGTCTCAGATATCACTATGTATATTTAATACAACTCTGCTCAAGAGAAGGTCCCATTAATACAGCTCATGCTTTATCCTTCATGTTAGGCCTTCTTTTTGCTTAAGTTTTTATATTCCACCTTTAGGATTAAACATGCCAAGATTTTATAAGATATTACTGTTACAATCTTGTTTAAATAAAATTACAATCAGTGTACTATAGCCTGTGGTAAGGCAGTTTTCATGTAAGCCATATAAAATATTTTAAAATAATACAAAATGTCATTGAACAAGTACCATATAACAAAATACAGTCTGCAAAACAGTGTTCAGAATTATCAAGCAGAGAGCAAGTGACTGTATGCATTCATAGTTTATCAAAGGGAGTTCTGAAAAAAGCACCACCAGTAGTACAGTGGATGCATCACTTCCCTAATATTTCTAAGTATGGATTTTAACATTCTTCTGTTAAAATTTCTTGATAGTGAAAGATGAAGAACAATAAGGTTAGAGGACTTAAGAGAAAAACTTGGATACAAGTCTCTTGCTTTATTTGTCTTTTTCCCCAATCTTAACATGGAATTCCATCCTAGTAAAACAAACAGCATAAAAAAAAAAAGGGAAAAAACCAAACCAACCAACCAACCAAAAAAACCCAAAACTTATTAGAAAAAGAAAAAGCACATGCCACGGTTCACAAAATATAAACCTCCCTGTTAAAAAAAAAAAAAAAAAAAAAAAAAGAGCAAACAAACAAACAACCCACAAAGAGCTAAAACCCCACAATGTATTTATTCTTAAAAGCTCCTCTCAGCTCCATGTGCCAATTGAAGAACCTATTTATAAACTCCCTAAAAACCAGTATTATAATGGAAATATGAGCAAATTCAAGTGCAAAGGCAGTGCCATAATGAAAGCTTTACTGTATCTTGGATCAATCTGTCACTCTGCAATTCAGATAGTAACTTGACCCCTCCCCTTTTTGCACAGAGAAGCGGGGGGCTAACAAGCCTGTAGAGTGAGTAGAGTAAAGCCCATTTCGACTACCAGAGTTCAGTGGGAAGGGGGAAAAGAAGAGTAATTTTTCTCCCATCTTCCACAACAACCAAGGCTGAGGATTGACAAGCAAATTGACGCACTGCTCAGAGGGCAAAAGATAAATGTTTGATGAATTGGCCATTGCTGGAGGAGTGATGGGCTTCATATGTGCATAATGGACTAGCTGCCGTTCAATTCAGATTGCCTGCCAAGATAAGAAACCATAATGAATGGACCAAGCACAGCCTGTGCCATAAGAAAGTATAATCTGACTAGTTTTAATAAACTTAATAAAAAAGATGAAGCAGAGAGAAGCAAGGGGAGTGGCCTTTGTGACCAGCTATAAGAGGTGAGAACGACTAATAGACTGCTCTGGCATGACAGCAGAGAATTGTTAATGGACATAACACTGAATCCCTTGATGTTAAAAAATATCTTTAGAACAACGTAAAATGACAAGGATCTACATAGGTGCCTACCACAGACACTGTAGTACTTCTTAAATGGCATATGACTCCCATTTATTTATTACTTCCTTCAGCTACATACCCTCCTCTGTCTCCCTACCCTCCTTTATCACTTCTGCATGGTGTCTTAGCCTGTGCCCACATCCACACAATACACCAACAGTTTTTACCAACAAACCCTCAGAATCAAAATAACCCTCTGATGGTAACAAAAGAGAATTCATGCTCAATTTCCAACAGAAAGGCCTTGGCTCACAACTGTATTGCTAACTTTCACTGCCGGTGGAGAAATATTTTCTTACCATTATAAGCGTTTACACTTGCTATAACTTCACTTGCTTCTGCAAGCTGTGTTTCCATCAAAGATGAGGAATTTGCCAGTACAGTTACAGCAAAAAGACCCAAGCCCTTTCTAGCACAGACAAGACTAATATGCCAGCAGTAGTCCTTTTGGTCTGAGATTTGCTATGATGAATAGTGTTCCCTATCTGTACCCATAACCTCTAAATTCTGACCTTATCCAGCACTAATCAGCACTTTGACAAGACATCAAAAACAAAAAAAACCCCTCTCACAGTATTTTACTGTGCATGGTTATATAACAGTGTAAAGTCTGGTAATCACCACCATTTTCATGGTGAGTAGTATATACACATAGAGCCATTTTTGCTTTTCCTTTCTCATTATTTAACCATGCGAATAACAGTGGCTCACTTTCTGAAGTTTACCAGATGTTGAGACCTGAATCTATGACTGAAAATGCCAAAGGAATCAACAAGAGAAAAACCAGCCCTGACTTTTAAAGCAGTGGGATTAGACCAACAATCTATTTCTTTGTTAAGAATCAAAGGGTGAGAACACACCCTTGCGTGTGCATATAACACACAGTACTTGGCCAGGCAGAACTGTTTTACTCTTTAGATATTAAAAAAAAACACAAAACAAAAAAACCCAGAGAATTGCAGAAAGATCCTTTTGATTGAGGGGATTGGGGGCAGCTGAAAAACATACATTATACAGAACAACACCGTTGTTATGCATGTTTGTTTTCTTCCTTCTACTTTTTTCCTTTGATGGTGAAAAATAAATAAGGAAACATAAAATAGTCTACGTGGCTAAATATTCAGATTACCACCCTCTTGATGTCAGTTATGTAGCCTATGTCATAATTTAAACAGAAATTACTGTATGCAAGACAGACGTCTAGTTTTCAGTACAAATTTTATCCAACTGCAAACGGAAAGTAACTCATTATCAAGCAGCTCTGTAAGGCTCACACTACCGAAGGAAATAAAGTTTTACGACAAGAGGGTCTCTCCTCTCTCTCTCTCTCTCCCTGTGAGTGAGAAAGTGAGTGCAAGAATAAGATAGAAAGGGAAGGCTCAGGAGTGCTGGGTGAATTATAGACTGCCTCTCAAGATTCACAGCTCTTCGTGGTAGGAGGTTAATATTCTCACATGTCATTAGGTCTGCTGGCTCTACTGATGGCTCATTGAATCAGGCAGCAAATTATTTCCTCATGCTGCAGAGGACACTACACTTCAAAGGGAAGGAGCCAGGGTCAAGACGGCTCTCCAGTTCGATTAATGAGTTGGGATCAGCAGAGGTTGCCCGTAGGTAAGAATCTGACTGAAGCTTTTGACAAAGCTGACTTTTTGAACAGGACTTGACCCAGGCCCCTTACTCCCCTCCCCACCAAATTTTATTTCCAACATTTGCCTCTGACTGACCTGCTCAGGCCTGTTGGGATAGTTTTGACCTCCTCACTCTTTGTTACCAGACACAGGAGCTGTCTGCCTATATTTGATGTGTCTCTCCCTAAAGCCTATCCAGCCTCATCAGAATCCTTCACAACTGCATAGCAAAATAAGATAGATTAATTTCAAATTTTTTAAGTTTTCATTAAATTTGTTGAGAAAGGGGAAGAAGAAGACAAAGATATTTCCACTTTCAGTAACATTAAGGAAGATTTGTTAATGCTGTTAAATGCCGATAAGAAGAACACAAAGATTACTGGAAGCATACAGCCTACATATTAAAATTATGGAAAAGCAGAAAATGTATGTTCCTGCTTACATGGATTTGCTGATTAACAATATTCCTAGCAAATAATGCATTACATAGAATATTCCTCTAAAAAGTTTTTGTTTTTATTTTTATTGTCATGGTAGCAAGAGATTAGAGACAATTAAAATTTAGTGGCCACTGCATTCATCTCTTTTTAAACATTCAGTTTAAAGTCTATGAAGTATTCAAATGCATATTTAAATAGATTTAATAAAGTACTGAAGTGAGATTCATTGCATTAACATTTTGGTTGTTTGGGATTTTTTTTTTAATAAGATCTATTTAAACTGTACACATCCTCAAACAAATATGAATAACTGAATCAACACCTAAGCCACTGTTGGTGAGCTTCCAAAAGTCATGTATCTTCTAATCACTGAAATAAGAGTTTTCTCAATTACACCAACAAAATTGTTTACACAAGCTTCTCATTTGTTATATGTTTAAAAAATTTGTTCAAGAATAATTTACACCTTTATGTCTCTGGAGCAAGGATCTAGGTTATCCAATATTTATTTTAATCACAATACAACTTTTAATATCCTCTTTCTGAACATTTTGCTCATCAGCATTCTTAATGCTCAAGCCCTTAGGTGCCTTAAAAAGGTAACCTTAGGTGCTTTAGTAACAATTTATGAAATTTAACTTTTGGTGTATAGTTTGAAAATCTTTTACTGATCTCCAAGTGCTAGGCAAATTTTCACCTTTACTCTACATTTCTTTTGTACTCAAACCATTATTTGTAACAGATTTCCTTCCTATAACACATTCTTAAGTCCCAAAAGCTAGTAAACAGATTATTAGACCTATAAAACTTAGCATAAAAACATACAAGGTCCGAGTCAAATAAGAATAACTAGTATCCTTTCAAGGAGTCTACCTAACTGCTAGGCAGCACATCTTCCACGTGGATGTGTTTTACTCTAAAGCACAAGTATACACAAGCAAGAGACAGCTTTTTCTTTTGCTTATGTCTGCACAATCTCCAGTGAATTGCACATTATGCAACTGGAAGTTTGCAACAGCAGAAAAGCTGTAAGAAGGGGAAACACTTTTTTATGGGCGTGTTTAAACAAAGTAACTGTGTTACTGGGTCTGTCATCAGTGTTAAGATTATATCCTGTTGCATCTCTTCCTAAACTAGTGGCATAACAGGGATCGTTTGTGAAGTGTGTGTATGTATCTTGTATAACACTTAGCAAGAAGGTATGAATGCCATGGAGCAGGACAAGTCCAGCTAGAGTGGGATGTAACTGGCCAATCTGGCACTGCCAGGGAGAAAGAGCCCTGGACACAACAAATAGTTGTGTCCAGGGAAGAGAAGAGCCACTCGGTTGATACAAAACAGAGAATTACCAACAGTCTCCAAACATGATCACCAAAGTTTCAGGTTTCTTGCAGCACTAAATCAGAACTGATGGTGGGACTGAGAAGGTGGATTGCTGAGATACCTGGACCTGAAGGGATACCTGCCGGAAGGGATACCATGCCAGGAATCCTAGGGAAGATGGATTCAGCAAGAGGAAAGTTGACTTGCTAAGTATATGCCAAGATGGAGTTTTGTATTTGTCCTTGTTTCCATTCATTAAACTAAAAGTTTTCAGTTAAGTCTTACTAAATAGAGCTTTGTTTTGCTTTCAGGCATATGTGATGTTTGAAGGGAATGTAGTACCAATTACAATGGTACAGTGTTTTTTGAGAGGTAAAAAAAAAAGTTTAAATAGAGACAAAAAGAACAAGTCCTATACCTAACCCAAGATGAATTAGAAGGTCCAGCTGCAATGAGAACTGTTTTATACCAACTTGGATATAGTCCATCTGGGAAACTGTCAGGGCAATTATAGAGTTTGGGAAGGAACTTGTAAACTCATAAATCAACCTTGCAAAGAGCAGAAAGCAAGGAAACACCCCATGACTTTTGGGAATCCTTACCACACACTGCACTCAGTCAAACACTATTGCATGATAACTGCTCACACTAATTGTTTGAACAACTTTATTGTGTTACTGGGCCTTATAGTAAGTAATCCTGCAAAGATCTGGGTATGTGAGTTCAAATTCAGAGATAAGCATACCCTTATATGCTTTTGATTTTGGACATTGCTTTCATATACTCTGTTCATTCAATCCGTGTAGACAAATTGGGTGATGGGGGGGGTTGCGTTTCTATTAAAGTCTTGCAACATGCACTAAAATTGTTTGCATAAGTAACTGCTTGCATAAGTAAACAATGAATGTATGGCCAAAACAAAGTTATTAGTTTACTGCCATGTTCATTTCAGGGTTTCTTTTGTTTATTTTTACTGTTGTTCATAGTACAGAAAATAAAAAGTGATATTAACATTAATTGCCTCAGCAATGGAAGCACAGAGTGTTTAATAATGAAAAGCACTTGCTCAAAACCAAGACTTTAAAATTCAGACTCTGAGATTATAAAGATTATCATATTAAAATGATAAAGTCAATAAAATTTCCCAGAAACATACATGATGGACAACAATTACATTTCTTTCAATTCATACATGGAAAAGAAAAAGAAAAAAAAAAAAGGAAGGAAATACTCATAACAAAAAATGCTGGATAGTGTTCTCCTGTCAGAATCCTCAATTTCTACATTTTACATTTTAAATTATTTATATATTTATTTGTATATATTATATATATTTTTAAAATTGAACCATACAAAACACCAGCAGGAAAAGAGAGCAGCTAACAACCTACAGTCCAAGAGGATGGACTATAGACTCTGTGGCAGGCTGGTTTTGTATTGGTTTCCCGTCCCCCCACCTCTCCTCTTCAGTTCACCGATAAGATTGTCTAAAATCTTATTGGAAATTACAGTCCAGGAGAAATTCCACCTTCAGAAGATACACAATTGTGAATTTGATAGGCTAGGGATGATGATAATGAATAACTACCTAAACACAGATCATATCAATACACTCTTAGTTGGTCACTGTGCCTATATATACTCAAATGTTCTTCACATCAGACAGCAATACAAAAAATCTCAGGATCATGTTAAAAGAAAGGGACTTCCCCAACATCTGCTGGAGAAACAGATAACCACCTTGGGTCCTTCTGAGCAGCTTCACAGGGACAGTCACCTGCCATGGCCCATGATGAAGCAATCTGACAGGAAAGAGCCACCCCTCACAAAAATAAGCTAGTGTTACTCCCCTACACTGCTCTGGAAGGAGGCTCAGGTCTCAGTCCAATTGTTTCTCCATACCCTAGAGTGAGATTCAAGAAAAGCTTCTCCACAACATGCTTAAAGACAACTGACATTCCACAGATTAGAAAAAGGCAAGCAAAAGGAAGACAACACTGAACTTTGACATCTGGGTTTTATCCATATAAAATCACAGAAACATTAAGGTTGGAAAAGACTTCTGAGATCATCAAGTCTTACATTTGAAAAGGTTGCTTCACATATTACTGTCATGCCAACACATACAAAGACAAAGACTACTGAGGGACCAAAGGACTTCCCTCAAAACAATCTATTTTAAAATAAGCACTGCTTTCTATTATGTCAGGTTAAAATCACACACCATAAGAACCTGAAGCTGAAGGCTGAATTACAAGCACAATAGGCTAGTAGCTGAGAATGTGCTATTATATACACCGTAAAACAATTATCTAAATCATATACACATTTAACATAACTCAAAGACTTTTAAAAATCAATATAAAACTTAATAAAGTATGTAGTTCCAAGTTTATTTCAATCTTCAGTTGCTGAATAAATAAATTTAAAGATGTGAGAATAGAGGCCTGACTACTGATGTTGCCACTGCCTCCAGATATGTAGTGCAATTACCTGTAAAAACAAAATCATGAGTGGCTGCAACTTACTATGAATCCACAGAGCATAAGTAATAAACTCTTTTGTAAAAGCCGAATTAAAAAAAACTCCCAAAACTCAAACTCTACCAGTTGATTGTGCGTAAATAACACCTGACTGCATGGGTTGAATTGCAAACCCAGTGTTGCTTCAAGAGGCATCTACCTGCCCCTCAACACAAGGGCTGGGCCTGGCTGTGCAGAAGTGCTGGAAATTCCTGGATATAAATCCATCCATTTGATGCCTACATTGCAGCCACCAGCCTCTCTTCAGGCTCAGCCATATGCTCACCCTTTTGACCATAGAGGAATTTGATGACAATGAGATTTCTGAGGGGCACATAATCTGCTCAAGCCACAAAAAAAAAGATGTAATTTACCTCATACATGATCATGTGAACCCACCTGGAGTGTGTTTTGAAAGAATACAGAGAACTGAAATATCATAGCATACCCATGAACTATTCTTCACTGATGCAATTAGGCAGTTTGTTGAAAAAAAGATAAAATCAAAACAATAAATAAGCAAAAAAACACAAACAAACAAACAAACAAAAAAAAAAAAAAAAAACAACAAAAAAAACACACCTCACTCATGACACTACTGGATTCCCCTAAATGCTGCCACAGTGGCCACCAGCGACCCGCTGCCAGCCCCCCCGATTTGCAGGGGCCACATCAAAGCACCTTTGCTGCCTCGTGGTCTTGTACAGAGCAGCTTCAGCCACTTAGGGAAAAAATGGCTAAGTAAAGGCTTGGACTTAAAACATTAAAAGAAATAAATTGACAGGATTTTGTCTGGAAACCTTGTCTTGTCCTTACTGAAGGCTAAAATAAACTTAATTTTTGTTAAAATTAAAGCAAAAATTAAATCATCTTATTATGTAATTGGAACTAGGCCTCAGGCGCTAGCAGTAAAGAAGGGATTAAGGCCTCCACCACCTGGGTTATCATTCTCATGGGCCCCATTACCACCCCCTCATTCGTTTTTATAGCCAACAGATTAAAATGCGAGCATCGCAATCTTTGATCTTTCACTTGCTGACACAAATCCTTTCAAGCCTCCAACGTTTTCTGCTGAGGTAATTAGTACTAATTAAAAGGTTTCCAACAGCCTTTGCTCTACTTTTTCCCTCCAAAGGAATTGCTTTTACAAGTGCCTTCCATCTTGGAAATGTATGCATCGTTCACTTTCTTCTTTATCTGACTCCCAGAGATCAAGTAGATTAGTGACTCCATTATTCCCCAAGACAAAGCCAAACAACAGGTTTTTACTATCTTCCTGACCTGTTGAGGTGTAGGGTTTATATTCAGAAACAAGTGCCTCTGCTTGTATTAAAAGACAGTCCAATTATGCATTAAGAGACACAATGCAGAGTTTCTACATTTAAGAATGGACATCATTTAAAGATGTAGTGTTTTCTCAGAAGAGAGAGAGGCAACCATTCACTAATCAAACTGACAAGCTGTAGGACTAATAACTAGTCTTCTTTCTTTTTCTTTTCTTCTTGTGTGTTTGTGTATCAGGCAAGATACAAACAATTTCTTTCTCTTCCCCTTTCCCTCATCCTTTCCTCCCTTTTCCACTTTTTTCACAAATTTTAATGATTGATTCACATCCTCTACTTTAAAAAAAAAAAAAAAAGTTCAGGAAGTACCACCCTAAAAGATTTTGAAAGCACAGAAAGTCCTGTCCAAAGAAGATTTTGTTACTATAATTAAATAATGTGTCCTGCTACAGGCAAAGTGATGTCTAGAAATATAATTACTGAGATTAAACCACTTTTATATAGTATATCTAAAGTACTAACAAAATTCCAAGATTAAAAACATTAAAAGTCACAGCAATTGAGACCTTTGCATTGAGAAAGAGGAAAGAGCTGTATTTTGAATTTACAGGTTTTCAAATGATTGTTCAGTCGACATTGGCACTATATGGATCATTTTTCTTTATGAAAACCTGGAAGCTTTATGCCTGCTGTGATAAAAATAAATTACATTCCATGCAGCAAAAGTGCTATTCAAAAAAGAGGACAGTTCTCGGGCTCTTAAAGTTCTCACTTCCTATTGAAAATGACAGCAGCTCTCTCTCATGCTGTAGTATCTCTGGCACAATAGATCAGAAATCATACACAGAGCCACAAGATGCTCTCTAACTTATCATTACACACACAGGGGTCTATTCTCCTCTCTCGATGCAAGCACAGGGCTCCCGCTGGCACTAATGGGAGCTGCACGTGCACATCAAGGACAGAAACAAACCAGCAGTACATCAACTTTTCTTACCCCAACTAAGTTAGAAAAGTTTTTAAATAGCCAGAAAGAAAAGTCAGTAAATTGTCTCGTAATCATTCCAGTTCTTCTACTTTACTTTCATAACTATTCTACTATAGTAGTAATTCCTTTTTGTGTAACTTTCCTTAAGAGGATTTAAAAGCACTACAATTTCATCAGTTCAGCTATATTACACCCCTGTGAAGTAAGTTTTATCTGACATACCTTGCCCAAGGTCATATGGAAATTATATGGCAGGGACAGGAATTGCACTTTTCAGTATCCTAGTAGTTCCCTATTTTAACCAGCAGGCCATACTCCTCCTCTATGCATGCACAATAACCAACAATTCTACAAGCAGAAGATTGGATTAGCCATTCAGCAATGAAAAGGTTTGGATTACCCATTGGATTAGCCATTCAGCTGAAAAAAGGCTTCTCACAAACACAAATCTCAAACTATTTTTATAGATTCAAAATGCTAAATGAAGAAAGCAAAACCAAAACAACAGCCTGTGAATCACTCAAAGTAATAGTTTTAGTCTCTTTGCCTTCTTAGGGCATGGTCACCATTGCCTTAAAATGTCAGGCAATCCATGCAAAACCAACATGAGTTAAGGGCATAGCATACCTCAGCTCTCAGTACACATAAGCAAAACAGATCATGTGGAACCCTCAGCTAAACTTGGCAGCTGTGTAACCTATGCAAAAACATACTAACACAGCCTCTTCTATCAAAGAAGCCTTTAGAAATAGCACTGCTTTTTCTACACTCAGTGTAACATATCTTAGGTACAGGTTTTCATGTTTACCAAATGTTAAATTTTTAGATGCCAATGAAGTTTGTAACTACAAACTCTGAAATTTTGAAGAAATTGGAATTTGGACCATAGCATGGGGGAAAATAGAATTTAATGAAAAAAGTCAATATATGTGTGTATGTATCTTCCCATATCCAAGATCAACATTTTACATCATTAAAAAGAAGATGATATTAATGCAACGTGATAGAAGTAACCTGCCATATTCACACCTATTACTAAAATAGCATGTGACTTTAAGGGAAAATCAACATTAACAACACATTCTCTATAGAGTCTTTGGATCTTTCACCTTATGAAATCAGAACTCCATGAGGAAAAAGATTTTATTAAAAATCAAACACACCAACAAAAAACCCTAACCTGAAAACTAGAGATGAAGCTGGCAGCGCAGTAGGCAAAGTTAACAAACATACTATAGCAAAAGTAGGAAAACGAGTGTCATGTTTAATGCTTCAGAGGCTGTGTAAATGAAGCCACCTCATTACTTACTAAGGAGATTAAAAAATAAAATTAAAATATTGGATAGGTTTCTTGGTAAGCAAAATTTGCTTGGCTACCTTACAGGCTTTTTAGATACCTTAGGATGTAAACCAGTCCATGGTAACCAGAACAGCAGAGGAAAGGGACAAAACAAGTCCCTATCTTCCCTAGCTATTTAGCTGTGGCTCTTTCCAGACTGCAAACAGTTGCTGTTGCCTTAGGGTTGCATTATTCATCTGCTATGGGATGCAAGGACCACAAGCAGCTGGCCTTTTAACATATAGGAGGAAGGGAGGAAAAGCCCTCCCACGAAAGGGATATCAGACCAGTTTTGGGTACGCATATAACATTTTTAGTATTTATGGAGGTGGGGAGTCAGGAGGGAATACATTATATACACTATGCCATAAGTCTTTTCCCTTCTTCTCCTCCAACCTCAAAGGGTAAAAATATACATCCATAACCTTCAAATCTGCCCTTCTCTCTCAGTAGAGTGTGCATGTGTTGAAAAACCAGTAAAGGAACATATCAATTTGAAGTTTCCAAGAGGTAATTATAAACAAGAGGAAGAGAAAAATATTTTTGAAATTATGAAAAATACCTTGACAGTGACTCCCTTAGATTCACATTTAGCCCTTGAAAAATATTCTGCCAAAGGGTGCATTTTGACAGGGAAAAGATGAAGAGAGGAGAGAAGAGGCAGCAGTCTGTCATAATTGATGACACCGCAATGCAAGCTGAAGTCAAGACTGAATATTTACAAAATTCATTCAGGGTGAGATTTTTAAAGGGGAAAAAAAAAAGCCAACAGCAGATACAGATGGACCCAACCTTTAAAAACATAGTGGGACTACAACAGACAGCACAATACCGCAAAACAGTCAATATAACCACATCATACATGCAAAATAATTCAAGGGTCATTTTCATAATTCAATATGGCATGAGATTCAATATAAAATGTAAAAGCTGGAAGAATTTTTTTTTTTTGGAATCTGTATGGCTTTGTTTGGATATATGTTATTTTAACTAATTTTAGAATGACACTGCTGAGCTAGGTGCCTTTAGCCATAACAAGACTTCAGTGTTAGAAATTTTCACGCCAAATTATTAGTTTAAACTGAGCTCAGACCACCAATCTGCACCATTACGGTGTAATAATAATTAGGCAAATCTGACTGCCACATTCTAATGTTCCTACTCCACTTTTACTGTTTGACCTCATCTCCTCCTCCCTTCAGCTACACCCTAACTCTCGTGCAGTCCCAGGGTTAAGCAGTTCAGGGCTATGATCCAGTTAAAATTGAGCTGGAAGGAAAGGCAGGAAGCAGGAGAACTGCAGGGAGCTAAACTGCCCTAAGTTGTTACTGAAGACTAATCGATGGACAAAGTGAACATATTTTCTGTAGTCTTCATCCAGCTGCCAGTGAGGAGTTTCTTTTCAAGCAAATTCAGCTGGCAGCTTGCCATCAGATTCAAAGCAAAAGACAGGTTCAAAATCAACTTGGAGACTACACTTGCCCAATTATTAGCAGTGATGTGTTCAAGGTCAGGGCAGAGGTATATCAGTAAAGCAAGGCACTTCCATTGCCTGTTCCACAGAGATCCAGGAGCTCATCTTCAAGAGATGTCAGTCCAGATCTTTTCTCCAGTGCTGAACTCACACTTCACTTAAACAAATATGACTAATCCTACTCCCAAAGGAAGAGCACTATATAATCTCGATACCAGCAATACCAGCTAGGCACAGATGTACATGAGATAACAAGCCATCTCAAAGTGAATTATCTAGTGCTTATAGAATAGATAGGAATTTCAAAGGCTACAAGAGTAGACAAAGTTTGGACTAGTATTACACAGGCATCAAAAATTATGCCATAAAGTATATTTATTATGTAGAGACTCAACAATTCACAGTTTAGGAATGCAGCTAGTCTCCATATTTAGTTCTTACTGCAGGGCAAATTTAGAGTCCCATATATTAATATACAGTGGACAAAACCATTTTAAATAAAAGAAATAACTAAAAATCTGTTTAACCTAATCCTCCTATTACTAACAAACCTTCCCCCAAAATCCAATTTCCCAGGTCACAAAATCGTTCTTTTCCACAAATGGAAGATATAAACTGTCTGGGGAAAAAAACACTCTGCATGTTCCTTATGCTCATTATTTTCAAAAAGAAAAGGTGGGTACAAATACATAACAGTAAAGCATAGAAGTGAACATGAAATATGTGCTTTTAAGTTCTGAGAGCTGTGCAGTTTTTCGCCAAGGCTGTTCACGAGAAAGCCCAGTCACCCAGACACGTTTTGTATTTCTAATTCTCCCATTAATCCAGCCAGCTCCAAGCCACCTAAAAATTTTAACCAAACAGAGTCCTGGCAAAATATCCATTCAGGCCATCAAGTTGTTTAGATCCACTATAGTGCACCTCAAGCAGTTATCCCTGCCATTTCCCTAAAAATAACTGTAAACAAATTCAAATAATGCTTCTTCACCTGACATTAAAGGCATAGCACCTGAAAAGAGAGAAACTATATTTTCAGGCTTCCCAACCACTTCTAAATGAAGGAAGGAGAGGAAACTAGCATTATGCTGCAAGGTTATATTCCAGTTTGGTAAGAAGAACAATGAGAATAAATAAAAACTTTTTTTTCACTATTCAAAGGAATGAGAACAGCCTGGATTAAAGTTAGGGTAATTTCTACTAAGCATGTAATTTAAATTTTACTTGTAGTTATCTAAGATATGATATGATTTCTCCCTCTATTTCAAAATGGAACATATGTAAAAATAAATTAGGAATGTGTCACTATTTTTACAATGCTATACTTTCTTAGGACCGATATTTTAATTATCATACTGTCTAATAAATTAGGTGGAGGTGCATGAAATGTTTCACTATTTTCCTGCTGATATTTGCATCTCATTTTTATTGCTGTGCAAAATGCAATTTCACATATCTCCAAGACTGCATTTGTATTATTTAAAAGGAATAAAAAGGAAGTGAAATTTTGATTACTGATCCGTACTAGCGACCTTTTTAGATTTCAGTTAATGACAAGCATTTTTAATTTAAAGAATAAACACAAACAAACCAGAACATACAGAAATGCCAAATCCATAAAATAAATGCTAGAGCCAGTACTAAGATTCATACAAATTCTAAAATAAGAATTTTTGCATACTCTTTTCGTGTAAACTCACTATGATAGACATGTAACAAGAATATATTGCAAAGGCATGATAGTCATACAAAAATGTTGCAGTAACTACACTTGAGCTTGAAAAGGCAGCTAGCAAGATTTTCAGTCCATGAACAAAAATATTCTCAGGGTGAAAACAGCATGATTGCGTGAGAGGCTTGTTTTTAGGTGCGTGCACTACCATAAATCTGCTCTCTATCCTGAGTAATGGGCATTCTATAACATTTCAGTTATTTGAATTTTACTGTCAATTACTTTCAGTTCTAAAAGGATTTTCTTTAATCCATTATTCTCCATCAAGATAATGATTTTTCAGAATTCTAACATCTTAGCATTGACCACCTTAGACAATGAAGTGCCAGGTGTTTTTCCAGATGGAGTTTATTTGTATTCCACAACTAAACCAGAGCATTCACAGTGCCACACACATATTAGACTCTGCTTACTAGTTGCAGGTAGAGCCTCCTTCATGAATCACCAAGACTAGAGGATATCATCTTGTAGGTTGCAGTAGAAATACTCATGAATTACACTTTTATATTATCCTTGAAGAATAAGAATAGTAAAGCACATTTATTCAGTGTTTTAAGACAGCTTCAAATGATCTGATGCAACAGACATTTTCTTCTGAAAAATCAAAAAGGATGAGATAATGCATTTCAAGGTCAATCGAAGCAAGGGTGCATCAGGAAAAAAAAGTGTTTAAACCACAGCAGATTTAACAGCTTAACCAATAAAGCTACTCTAGCCTTCAGTCAATGGGAATCAAAACAATGATTTCAAACTATTTTATTCAATCTGCAGGCAGGATTACTTGGTGATAAAGCTTTTTCCTTCTTTCCTTTACTAAAGAGGTTAATGTTTCTCCTATTTTTAAGACTTCTTTCAGTAAATTATGCACCCTTTTCAGGACTACAGCCACAAGGACACAGACATTCTTTAAAGTTTGTAGGTTTACATTCTTGCCTTTAGTACTCCAGAGCTCAAATATTTACATATATGCTCACTGGAAATCTGAGAATGCAAGGAGTTTTATTACATTTACAAAAATTTATTTTCAAATCTCCATCAAGCCCCTCCAAATATACAAAAGGCAGTTTTATTTTCCCTTCCTCATATGATGCCATTTGCTAACATAAGCAGAACAAACACTGGTGACCCAAAATACAATAAATTATTATATTCAGATTCTTTATAACCATTGAGAGTTTTCCTTAATAATCTGAAATTTACCTCTGTGTAACTTTAAAAATCCCATTCATTGGAAGTTTCTCTTTCTTTCCTGCTCCTGCCTTCTCCCCCTATTCAGATATATACTGATTTGCTGAAGTCTATGAATTTTTTAAAATAATATTTCAGGTTTTAATAGCAATTAACATATCACTGTACAGGGGGATTGCACAAAGCGATTCCACAGTAAATTAGTCTGAAAATTGTCCTAATTGTTATGCCAGATGATGTCCTCTACGTTTTGTCTTGGGAGAAAAAGATCTTTCTGTCTAAATGCCATTATGTGTCATCCTAGCTGAGTCTCCTGCCTAGTGGGGACACTGAAGTTGTACAGCAGGAGCCGCTTCTCAGGCCTTAAGAACTACAGTAAATCTTCAAACAATTTATCCAAACAAAGGCCAGTGTGTGGAGAGAAAAATACACGGGAAGCAGATGAATAAGCAACATCAATTATGGGGGGGTTGACCTTTCTGCCCCACACCATGGCACAGATTTCACACCAAATCGCAGCAGATTGAAGTTGACATGCCTGGAGTGAAAACACTGGTCCTCACAATGTTGCCACTCTACATTCACAGGGCTGTAGTAAGAAGAGGAGGAAGAAAATGAAGAGAAGGGGAGGGGTGTGTGAATGAAAAATCACGTATAATGGGCCTGGGTTTATTTTACAGAGAACAAAATGGCTCAATTTGAGCACTTAGACTGTCGAAATTGGCTAGTGTGAGATACAAGAAGTTCATCCAAGGGGACACTTGAATCAGGTGCCTTCAGTGATACGACCTAGGAGAAAGGATGAGGAGAATAAAGGCAGTTCTTAAAAACTTGTTAATGTTGTTAAAGATCACATAATTTATTTTTTTTAATATCTATATATATAGGCATAAAAAAAAATTGTACACAGTCATAGCTGCTAATGCTTACCTTCAGCTAAAATCAAAGTGACCAGGCTAAAAGTATTTTTACAGTAGTAAAAAATACTGTCTTATGCAGCATTATATTGCCACACCAAAAATCCAAATCAACCTACAGTTATATCTACATTTGGAAAGATTCAGAGCTCATCCCAGGAAAATACTGCCTTCATATCCAAGATAAAAACAGACTAACTAACGTGTACTTTCAAACCACCTCAATCAAAATTCAGGTTTGGGCCTTTAGAACAATTGAATTAAAGATTCCTTTTTCTAGATTGGCCATAGACAGATGATTATTAAATATTTATAAGTCTTTGAAAGAGTTGAGTACTTTTGTTTTGGTTATTGTGTAGAGCTCCTCCTCCCCCTTCTTTCACCCACTCAGTCTTTGAGGGATCTATGAGTGATCATTTTATTTGAATACTTCCCTACTTGGTTAATGCAAAGACAGATCAGTCAACCCTATGCAGCCCGTTTCGCATCAGTGGAATCCTAAGGTTTAATATGCAATCAGATCAACAGCTTTTGTCTCATTCCAGAGGACCTTAATATATGAACTGCTACTATTTCATGATAATGGTAACTAAACACCACCAGTTCCAGTTCAGACTGAAAAGATTAAAAATAGATAAGCTTACAATAACACTTACATTGATCCTAACCTTACATAGCATCATTAAAAAATTCTTAACAAAATATTAATCTACCAACAAATTTTGCTGCTGAACTGCGAAGTCTAGGTTTAAGGACTAACATTTGCGATGTCAGACCTGAGAAATGAGAACATTTGCTTCTTAATGCTGATAGCATGCTGAATTCAGTTTTTCAGCTTGGCACAAGTTTCACCACTTTCTTTCAAGAAAGAAAGCTACCACCTTTTCCCCAGGTATTACATCTGTAACACTCTTTCCCAAACTACTCCAACCTTAGACATCTATCTGGATGAAAAAGAACTTTTCCTTTTTCGTGAAGGAAAAGTCACGACATATGGAAATATGACATTACTTTCCCACAAGTCTACAACTAATTTCAGAATCAGCCAGTGAAATCTCACAGTATGACCATAGGTTTTAGATTCTGTGCTGGTACTAGAAAACCCCATGTTTTGCTCTTAAAATTAACATCTTTTCTGAAAATACTCTCCTATTTTGAATATATCACATAGTACAATGAAAGGACTAATTGAGAGCTTACTAGCACACCTGATAGCTTTACACTCAAGAACAATGCTACTACTGAGTTAAGAGACACAGACATTTCTATAAACTTTAATAGACTATTGAGCTAGCAATACACATCTCATGATCTCTAAATACAGCTATATTGTGAATTTATTAGGTTCCACGATAGCTGTTCCCTAGAACATCTCAAGAACTGTCGTTCAGCCCTGCAAGTGTAGGATTAAAGAATACCTTTCCACTGAGACTGACCAAAGGGACTCCCCACAATAGGTGTCAGAGGTGATCTAGAAAGCACTGTAGCTAGAATTTGCAGTGGTTTCAGCCGCAGAGTAGACAAATTCTGAATTCTGAGCACATAAACAGAGTTCATATCAGTGTTCTGATCTCTAATTGGTTTACTTCAGACCAAAACAGCTCCATGCATCTTCTTTAGGACATGTTTTTTGGTTTTGGTTGTGGGGATTTTTTTGGAGGCTAAGAATTATTTGAGGGAGGGGTTTTCATCTTGTTTATGTAAGTTGCTAAAACTATATTCCTTCTTTAACTTTGAGAATAATTAGGTAAATGTCTGACTATTCTGTGTGTTATCAATCTTGGAAAGGAGGACTCCGGGTAGTTCTGTTATTTTCTCTCATAATTCACAACAGGTCTGCATTACTTTTGCTTCTTCCCTGTTAGTTCCACATATTGTGCCAGCAGGTCTGCTGGTTGGCCGATAGGTTTAAAACACCCAAGTTCTCTGAAGTCTACCATAGTGACAAGCATCTTAAAACATATTGTAGCTCTCCAGCCCTTGTAAGCATATCATGAACCAAGAAGCTTCAGCCTTAAATTGTAACTTACAGGCCACAGTCACCAGGACAGCCTTTCACAATTATAATGTAAATGGGACAAGACTAATCATCAGAAAAGACAAATTGAGGCAGAGACCCTGTGCAAGATCAATCCCTGCTCGCCAGCCATCCAGCCAGAGGCACATTTGACACTAGCAGTGAGAAATCCTCAGCTCTGATGAGCGCTCACTGGCAAAAATGAAACTCGGGAAAACAATGAAGAAAGGAAGACCTGAGTGTTCAATCAAACTCAGAATTCGCTGATTCTCTTGGGAAGCCTATCGCCTAATTTACCTCTAATAAAAGCACAAAATATGCTTAAAATATGCACGAAAGAATTGCTACATCTGTCATGTCCCTAAAAAAAGGTAAGAGAAACCTGCATGCACAGTAGACAGAACTCGGAGCAAGCTTGCAAGGTTCAAGTGAAAACTTTCAAAGCATAAACGTAGCTACCACAATCATATAAAAGTGCTTGAACCTTTGTCGTCCTCTGATATTGCTCTATGTTACTTGATCAGATCAAATTGGAGAGTAGGGGGTTAGTTTTTGTTTCATGAAGAGTTTATGTCCTTGACTTTCCACATTACACCAGACTGCGCTAAGAAAATTAAAAGGGTTCTGCAGAGCCCATCCAAACTAATCCTCTTTATATCGATTCTGAAAATAAAAAATAGTGCCAAGTAGATTATTTTAGATAGCATACCAGTACATTCACATAAGCACAAATAAATAGACATATAATATGCATACATGTTCATGTGTGCACACATATATTAATATTTGTCTTACACAGAGAAAAGACATAGGTATGGCAAAAGACTCTTTTAGCTACATCTATAGTCCATTATTTTAAAAGTTACTCATTATTTGACAGAACTAATACTTATGCAAGGCGTAGTAGTAGAAACTGTCCTCATTTCTAAGATTTCACACATTCCCTAATTAATTCAAGGGGACTTACAGTTTTAGATAACATTCTTCCTTTTATCACCTGCCATCTAGCAGTTGGTATAATGTCAACACTTACATCTTTTTTTCCAACTGAAATCATTTTTAAAACATTTTTATCCTAAAATGTTCGCCTCGATTTTTCAAAAATTATCTTAAAGATAAGAGATTTCTTTCCATTTCAGTCCCACAACAACGAGAATGTCAGCACAGCTTTTTTGACAGACAAATTATTGAATCAAAGAAAGAATATGCCATTAAGCCCACAGGTTAGGAAGTGTCAGGAATGGTTTAGAGAGATATCCCATTTATCTTCAAAACATGCACGGAATGTCACTAATGTGTGTTTATCATGTATAATCAGACAAAGAAAATATCGAAATAAAGTACTCCTGCATACAATAGAAGTCTCCTTCCATCTCTCAAGATATCAGTGCTATTCAAATAGAATAATAATGATGAAACCTCCTTTCTTGAAAATGGAAATCAAGTGAAATGTAGATAGAAATGATTTTTTTGTAGTTGATGTACGTTTCTAAAGTGCATTAACAGGAAATCCAGAACTTTTTAGGTCAATTATATTGTCAGTATTGTCAATGCCACTGAAATGAATACCTAAGCAGTGCATATTCTTGCTGGAACAGGGTTAGAGAAGAAATCCTGTATTCAATTACTTGGAGAACAGGAGCTGCAGGCACATGCTTAAAGGTTTGCTTTGTTCCAATCTTATTTTTATTTTTAATAAGTCAAAAGGCATCCAAGAAGCATTTAATTATATATGTTTTAAAATCCACAGTCCCCAATGTTTTCCTTATGGCATATATTTCTTAAAGCCTATTGTTGGTAGCCAAGTGCATCACCAAACACTAAGTCACAGCTTTCATAATCAGTTTTCCAAGACATGATGTGACAGGTCCACAGAGTTAACTAATATATAGGCTCAGTATAAGAGTAGTAAGCAAGGGTTTTTTAAACATCTGAAAGGTATTGGAGATCAAAATGGTGATGACTTATTGATGGGATAGGAGGTTTTGTCAGGTGAGCTGAATAAATGCATCAGGTGTACCCTTTGGAACATTATTCTTCTGAACAAAAATTTTTAACAAAAGTATTCCTGTAGATTTGCAACCTACAATCCCAGCAGGAGACAAAACAGACACCTGATCTTTCCATCATTCTCAGTGCTGTATTTGTGAACAATTTCTTTTTCTACATGGAATTTTAAGAGCCCGTATCGAAGGCAAAGTGTTTTATCAGTGTCAAAAACAGGAGTTGGTTATATAAAATATCACAAACTGAAAAAACCCAAACACTTGGCATCTTCCAGAAAAAAGAAATCTTGTAAGAAATCCAAAAAGCAAGAGGCAAGAGGTCTCTAAAAAGACTCACAATACTTTTGTGTCAACCTCCTACCTGTCCCTTATACGTTTCAATGAACAGCTATGGCCCTTCTCTCAGCCCATTTATTTAAGAAGTCACACGCAGCTCAGCGGCTTTACCCATTGCCCAGCAGTATCTGCCATAACAGGGCTCTCTCTCTCAAGTCAGGATCTATATGCTTTCTATTGCAGCCCTGTGAACAACAAAGCTCTGATAAGAAGCACACTCTTTAGCTGCACAGCAATATTTCTACTCCCACTCAACAAACACTCCAATGCCCAGATTATCATCTGTCATATGATTAAAAGTGCATGCATGTTGCAGTCACTTACATAATCTTGAGGTCTAATGTCTTCTCTATCATGTACAAATATTGTTCAAAGAACAAAAAACCCTGAAGCAGAAAGGTTGTTCCACAGAAGATAAAGAGGAGATTTAGAGGGAGAGAAAGCCTGTCTAAAAGAGTAACAACAGAAGGAGCAATAAAAACTTATGAGAATGACAATAAAAGAACCAGCAAGTGAGAGACAGCAAGAAATAAAGACAAAGCAAAGGTGGACAAGGAAAGGGAGCACAGTAAAGCTCTATTAAGCTATGTTTCATACTGTCTGCTGGGGTTTACACTTCGAAGAAGGCACTTGCCACAGATGTATTTTTATGCCTTGAGAAGTTATAACACCGCACTTCAGCAAGAACTTGGTGAGAAACCCTCAGATGCCTTATCTTACAACAATTGTTATGTGTTTACCTATGCATTCAGGCATGTTTTGGAATAGTATTCAGTTTCTGTTATTTGGACTACTAGTTAAGAATTTTTTAAAAGTTTTTAAGTTAACCACTTCAATCTTTTAAGTGTACACCCTCTCTTTTCCAGCTCAGCTCCAGAGGTGAAAGGCAAACATAGAAAAAAGAAGGAGGAAAAAGGAGTGATCATGTAAAAGTTTAAATGTGTTCAGGAAGAACTTGCCAGTAATATTGCCATGCTGGCTTGTTTCTCAGTAGTAAATTTTTTAACAGTTGTTAATTTCATCCCATTTTTTTTCAGATATTGTGCTGACAATTCTTTTGGTCAAAACAGGTCGAATTGCTCTTTGAAAGAGCTTTAAAAATACTCTCTTTTCCCAAGACTTATAAGACTGAATTATTTTCCTCTCGGAACCATAAGAAATGTAATTACTCTGAGGAAAAAAAACCACTAATGTATTCTTGTGCATATCTAGGACATATTTATACTCTGCACATGCACACACACATACCGGTAATACATGGGGTGGAGAGGTGATTCTTTAAAAGCTGTAATTAATTCTTGATAGCCAGAGACTGTTGCAGAGGAAAGGCATGGAAAGTTTGGGGGTTCTGTTCAATGACAAAAAATGTTTACCCTGTGATCATGTTATATTTGTATTTTATCTCATTCACTTGCAAGATACAAAGCCTATTTATTTTCTAAAACCTAAATATTTTTTCAATACAGTAATCACTGTGAGTATAAATATAAATGGTGTGGCTTGCAGAAAATTGATGTCAGCAGCCTTACTATTTCTGAGGTTCTGATATGTTTAGGTCAAGTTTTAATATGTTGATCTTTGCAAAAATAACACAATTCCTGGCCTTCACTGAATCATAAATCTGTACATATAGGTCTGTACTAATGGGGCAATTCTAACGACTTGCCCCAGGTGGATTCTTCCAAAAATGACAGAAGTTCAGCGTCTTTTCTGTTTGTGGTTTCATTACCAAGAAGTTCAGTCAGTCACGGTCAGTCAGTTCAGAAGGTCTTTGGACATAAATACTGATATGGTCAAATGCAGGCCAGAACATTTAAAAAGGAATAATTTGCACCAAAAAAATTAAAATGTTATCTCCACCAAAATCTACAATATTAAAATTTCTAATATGCACTTTACTTACTAGCCTCCATTTTCGCAACAGCAACTTTGTTATTAGAAAAATAGTCTATATCTGAGTGCTTATAAGACTGAAGGATTTGCCCAGCATTAAGAGATTGATTTATAAATCAGTCCCAACAAGATTAAACCATATTAAGTTCACAAACAAATCTTTGCTCTAACACCTCATTGAAATTATGAATTTCAAAATTTCCATTTCACTCAAAATCTGAAGACATAAGTTTGGAATTAAAAGCTGCTCTTCCTAAAGACCACTGATTGACTTTACATCTTCCTCTGAAGAAATTGCTCAATATCTAAGCAATCTGTGGTCCCCTGCAATATACTAAGGGAGGTGATGTGTCCAATATTGTACGATAAACTCCTGCTATATGAAGTTTTGCTGTAAATACTCACTGCCTCCAATATTCTGAAAAACAGAGATGTAGATGAACATCCTAGCTCCTGGAAAGTTGCAGGTTAAAAATAAAACACGTGTATATATGGTTAAAAAAATTTAATATAGTAGAAAAGTAAATAAAAAATAAATCAAAAGAGTAGTATAAGACAGCATTCAACTCTTTGCCTCTTGAAAATTTAAATGAATACTCCTTGAGAGCAAACTACAAAATGCTAACCTTGAAGTGCTGAGTGGCAGAAAGAATTATGGGTTATTGTACTGTCAAAATGCCAGACAGCTGTATGTTGAGTTACCGTGTTATTTAGACAATCAGAAACTTGGAAGCTAATGTGACATATTTTTTTCAGTGTGAAAGCTCCTGACATGCGTCATGATAATTTCTAAAGGGACAAAATGTTATATAAAAAACACAGTGCCTTTATGAAACTGCCTAACAGGTACAACACTGTTGCAAGCAGAATTCACATTAAATGCTACAGATAAATAGGATTGATTCAGGACATTAGTAAAATTGCTATTACATCATTTGGTTGTTCATTTGTTCTATAAATTTTATTATTGTCATATCTGGAGATACTCTCACGTATAGAGTCTAGAATCACCTAGCCATTTATTTTATGTCTTTTCGCTTAAACATGTTTCTAAAATTACCACCAAAGAGTCCCTATAAGCCATTATTTAGGTATTTTCTGAAGAGAAAATAGGCTGTGTTACCTACTTTGAGACTGGAAAAATTCACATCCTTTATGAACTGACATGGCTCAGAAGACTCCAAAGTTTTCATGATTCATTTCCTCCATTCCACAAAACCCAATATTCTCTGTACCTAAGATTAGCTCAGTCCTAAACACTGATTAATTAAATGCTGATATTCTATTACAAGGTTAGATTAGTCTAGTATTAATGGGTTAAAACAGCATTAGGATCATCACTCTCAGGTCATACAGTTGCCCACACTGTCTTAAGACACAGTAAGGAATTGCTTCAGAATAGAACAGACAGAAGTTAAGATTTCATGATCATTTGAATTTGGTTCAGATACTGAAATAAGTTTCTTCACAATTTCTGAATAGTCTTGTGTCAAGAGAGGATTTTCTTATCATTCATATAATCTTATCAACACTCTGAGGTGGTATCAAGATTCCATACCAAACTGCATAATCTAGTCACCATTCAAATGAAAACATTTACCAGTTGCAAATGTATCTGTTGAATCGAACTGTTATAAAGACAGAGCTCTGTATGCTTCTTTTTTAGACATATTAAGAAGCACAGGACATGACTGAACACACTGCTGTGTGGAGACCTTCCAAACTTCTGAGAAGACCTCAGGGCCACGAGGTAAGAATGCTGTTCCTCAGTTTCACAAAACAACACTGAAAGGATAATAAGATGACGGTGTATATATTTAGAAGAATATTGAGGAATAAGGAAGATATCTTTTATATATCTGACATAAGGGTAAATAAGTTGTGAATATAATTTTCAACCAAAGCATCCCCAATAAGACAAGGTTGAAAACTTCTTTAGAGAAGAATCACAGAAGTTTAGAACAGTACATAGCATCTCATATCAAAATCCAAGGAAAACCATCAGTTTCAACACTAGTACAATAAAAAAAGGGCATGACTTGAAAACAGTTAGCCAGTGCACAAAAATGAACGTACGTATGAAATGTCAATAACAGGTTCTTCAATCCAACAGTGTAACAAGACTGAATGCTTACAGACTGAAGCTATCCAACTCCAGACTGGGAATAAGAAACATGTTTCTAACAGGAGAGTCTGGAGCTCTCTTCACTGTTGAGGTTTTTTGTTTTGGCTTGGTTTGGTTGTTTAAATCAAGACAAAATCCATGCTATATTTTACATGATAATCAATTTTGGAATTAGTTTTAAAATCTGCTATACTCAAAGTCAAACCCTTATTACAAATATCATGTACATTTATAAATCTAGGTAAAGTGATTAGATTCAATACATCTTCATAAATAAGGTCACTCTACAAAAAGTTTTAGTAGTAATTTTTTCATTTAATTCATTTTGTGTATTCATATTTTCCACACAGGGCAAAACTCAGATACATCTCCATAATTGGACAGCTATTTTTGAACTGCCAGATGTGTGAACAGTACCCTTTCTTTCAAACTAATGTGCATTATTTTCATTAACAATGCATTCCATGTGCTGTCATATTGCTTACACACCTATTCTAAATACACCTAATAAAGAGTCATTACTAACCTAAAAAATATCAGCAGTAAAAATGTCATTAGTTTGTTGTTTATCTTCATTGGTACAGAGCTACAGAACCATGAGTTATCCTACCTCCAATCTTTCAGAATAGTGAAAAAATTAGCCATTTATTTCAAACTTCCACTTTATGGGATTTTGCCAAGTTCTGATCATGTTGAATTATACCTATTACACAATTAATACTCGGGAAAGGGGAGTTCGCAATCTCTTGTTAAAGACCTCTGCCAAAATAAAACATTCACATAGGAATTATAAACAACAAGACAATGGCCAAGTTTGAGAGCAATCAAAATTAAACAACATGATTATATAGATTCAAGGCCTGAAACGGGTGCTTTTCAGATCATTTATTCAGCGGGTAGGTGAATTTTATCAGAATATGCAGTACCTTGCAGCCCATTGTTCTCTTTCTATATATACACATTGAGAGAACATTTATGACAGTAATGCATTAGACATTTGTATTAGAAATGTTTATGGTCTTTTGTCATCACACTTGAAAAGAACAAAATCTTAAGCATTTACAGTGCAATGTTAAATAACTTATTTAGCAGCTATATGCATATTTTATAGCTTTTCTGAACTACCAGCATAATGCTTCACCTGATTGTCTCTCAATGCAATATGATATAATATCAGTCCTACCTCACCTGCATCCCATGACCATCAGACAAAATATTTTTGATGCTCATTCTCTGGTTAATACCAGAACAGAAGTCTTTTCTTACTGTTCAAGCTCACAGTACATTAAGAAAAATATTTTAGCTCACTTTCAAAATTTAAATTAGAGATGGGAATAGACAATATTAATTTCTGTTCATCAGCTCACTGGACAGAGACTCAAGTTTCTCTCATCCTTCAAAACAAAGCACAGAACAAATAATAGAAGCAGTGAAAGGAATATACTATATTAACAACACCAATATATTCCCTTTAGTAGCAAGGGAAAATTATTTCTCTTGTGTCTTTAAATATATATGCAATATTAAAAGCTGTTTAAATAAGACAGATATTGCAGAAATGAGATCAAAACATAACTTACTCTACATAGATATTTTTATTTTGCAGCTTAAACCTGACATCAAGCAAAAATATAACCATGAACAAGGATTTTTTTAGTGCCAAAATGAACCAAGAAGACTTTTTTTTATTTGCTTTGCTAGAAATTTGTACTCTGACATTCAGAATTTATTAGAAATCTGCAAACTTCATGAAGATTACAATATTATCGCTAATAATCTCATTAAAAGCAAGGCACATTCAGCAAATATAAAATAAATATATACAAACAACAGAAGGAAAAATACTACATATTGACTTAAGTGCTTTACAAATACACTGGAGTTATATACAAAATAATTCTGATTACAAGAACAAACAATTTAGAAAAACAAAGAATTAGCACTGATGAACAAAGGTTGGCTCTCTACAAGGCTTGAAAAAATAAAGGCTTCACTCATTAAAAATATTTCCTTGCATTGGATTCTTGTTAAGACAAGTCAGATCAAAGAACTACATATATTTTTAGTATTCTAAATTAAATCTCAGAGATGGAATTTGCACAATTTCTTTCCTTAGATGTGTTTAATTTTAGGAAAAGACAGTAAAGATGATACTTCCCATATCTCATTCAACTAAAGCCAAGTAAATGAAAATGTAATAACAAAATTCTATTGCTCTGATACTCCCAGAGAGTAAGTAACTTATCTGGTGTACCTAGAGAACAGGAAGGGGTGGGGGGGAAGGGAGGGAGAGAACAGAAAGAAAGCTACATTCCACCTAGTTCTTGACATATACTTAATCAGACAAAAGTCTATCACAGTTACTTTAACAGTTATTAAACTGTAAATCAAAATGAGTGTTCAGCTCTTTGCCACAATTTTAAAAAAAATACTGCAGCCATATGCCTAAACTCCTCAATGCCTCTGAAGGACTGCAACAGAAATGGCAGCAAAAATTTGAAAACTGGGGACTACATGGAATTTTAAAGCTCACTAACCTCTTTGAGCAAAAACGAAGAGATCTCAAGGTTGAAAGCTTGTCTGGATCTTCTTTAATTCCAAACATATGCTTCTTGTCAGTGAGATACAAGGAGGAAGCCTGGACCTTATCAGCATTTATACCTGGTAGTTTTGTACCCCAAGAATTATTGGACTACCATAAAAATGGTATTGAGAGCTGAGTCTTATCTGAGTTAAAGCTAACATTTCTGCTAAAAGACATTTCAATTATGCCAGATCAGTTGAGGATTTTAAATGAGGAATGTCTCCTCTTCTTTCTTTTTTCCAGCTTATTAATTTTTATTTTTATTTGACAGTTAACCTAATGCTAAGATAATACTGTGTAACTTTAATGCTTAAAATTGATATATAGCCATAGGGCATGCTTTGTGATGGATAGGCTTGGCTTTTATATGAAGAGCCATGGAATTTGATTACTATTTTTCATACTTAGCATTGATGATGAATATTTTCAAAATTAACATCTCATGGAATAAAACACTACTAAAAAGAAAGTTATAAAAACACAGAGATGCCATTACCTTTAAAGCACTTCTTTTGCATGTTTCATACAGCGTGAAAAGTTCAGCCAAATGAACAAAAGCTGTAGTGCTATTTACATTACACAGAATTGCTCCCATCATCTCTTGATTTATAAACTCTACAACATTCATCCACTTGCCTTCACAGAGCTATCTCTGTCCTCTCCCAGTTGAACATCTATTATATACAGCACAATTGCTCATTGCTTGATTTTTTGTACAGTGCTCATACAAATAGGATGTCTTTCAAATGCACTAATGCCTCTCTCACCAAGTCCCTGCTAATCACTGAAAACATATAGTAAGTAACATTATAGGTTTCCCTGGTTTTGTTCTCTTCCACTGTTGACTACTGTCAGAGACAGATTGTTGAGTTGTGTGGACCTTTGTTTTGAATCCATTATTGTTTGATGTTCTATACTGTAATTTCAAAAGAAAAACATGCTATCTATGAAAATCCAAGCCCAAGAATTCATGTGCTTCCATCAAGAGAAAGGAAGAAGATGGAGTTTATGCAGTGCAAGACAGGATAAATTCCTCCTCCCACTACACCAGGAAAGCTAGATCAAAATTAAGCCATTAAGGTCAAAACCAAATCACAGAAGAGTTGCATTTCCCTGAGTTAGTTTCAGCCTTTGGACATTCACATCTGTGTACCTTCTGCTCACAGAAGGTACACTTCCCACCTGCTCTGGGACATCGAATGAGCCCAGTCCTGTGGTGGAAACTCACTGCTGGATGGAGAGCCATGTCAGAGTCCCTGACAATGTACCCAATATGTAGTTCACTGAATCAGGTTATTTATTCTTTATCATCTACACAAATATTCTCAATCATTTCCCTTCATAAATAAAGTCCTTATTTCTAATTTATGCCTATAAATAAAATGCTGGTAAGACAATATTTTACAGACAATTGTTCTTGTAGCAAAAGACACAACTTTAAGAATCAGCCTTCCTGTTTCTATACTCATTTCATTATAAAGGGGTTTACCATAAATACTAGAATTTGAATTCCACCCAAGTAATGCATTAATAGATACTAAACCATTAATAATTCCTGTACTTTTTCATAAATGGGCAAAGTCCAATAAATAAACGGGGAGCTGCTACATGTCAGAGCAGGGTTAACAAGCACCAAGGAGATTTCAAAGACAAACTGCAGGCAGGGGCTGCCAGAAGGTAAGATTCATAATGATGCCACGAATTCTGGGGACCCATTTTTTACTGTCCACTATGGCAAGTATCTAAAATTAAATGCTAAACAGAAATTTGTCCTGAGCTCTGACACGTACTAGTTTAGGTAAACAATCTCTAAAATTAAAAGCAGATTCTTGATAATAAATTCCAACATGTATATCTTCATAACAGACAACCTTCCCTTATAAATCAGAAGTTGTTCTTTCCTCACAGAAACCTTTCCAAATGAGACCAGATGACTCACCTGAAATATTTCATCCACCTCCCCTCTTCTGTGAATACTAGCAACTAATGCCCAATTGGTAGAGTAACAAGGAGGAAATTTAAATATTAAATGAGAACTGACAGCAGCTATGATACTAAGAAAAAGAAGGCTCACCCAAGAGAAGCTATCCTGGATTTTCTATGATCTCAATGAAGAAATCTATCCAAAATAAAATAAATGTGGGGTTTTTTTAAAAAAATAAATCAGTTTTAGTGCTACTATTCAATATATGATAATCTTCTTCATCAGTCATCTAATCCCACTTCCTTCAGAAATGAGCATTTTTCTTTCTTCCTCTCTAAATAGTTACCAGCTGGCCACATTTATTACTTTTTGTTTTGGTCAACTGATGCTACGCAACCTACAAAGTCTTCTGAATAAGCTACATGCATCACCATCTGAGGTAGATATCCAGGTCCCTTTTTTTTTTTTTTAAAAAAAAACTCCTGTATTTGTTACTTCATCTAATACATTATATGAGACAGATAAAAGCTCTGACCTAAAGAGATACAATATATCCAAAAGCACTATTCTATTTCAGTCCTCAGCTCTTAGAAAGTCCCACTACTATCCCCAAAAAATCAGAGTCTTACTGAAGGGAAACAGATGTAGTCTCTTCCCTAGTAACACAACATGCACACTCACGGTGTCCTGGAACATCAGCACGCTCCCTTCATAGCACCATCTGCTCCCCTTGACTCAAAGGGTTGGGTCTGGCCATGGTGCTGAGTTATAAAATCAAAGTCAATATAAAGATGGTCTTGACTTGATTCATTCAGAAGAGAAAAATTGTCAAGATTAAACTTTGCTAGGCCTAAGGATTTATTCAGATACCAGGTAATACAACTGCTGTTCAGGAAATTCCTGAAACTATGTCAACTTCTGTCATTCTCAGAAGAAGTTGATATTATGTTGTGCATATTATCACCTGAGCTATACAATGTTACTACTGATCCTTGTTTGAGGAAAACCTAAGAGAGAAGGGAATAAATAACTTCTATTACTAAATTATTAAAATTTTATTTTCTTTTTCTTCTGTCCACCTTCAACCCTAAGATTGATTAAGGACACTCTCAACAGTCATAGAAAAATAAGATGACGATGTGAATCACAGCAACTAGTCTAGTCTCCCAACAGCAAAAAGATCTGCATGTCAGGAAGCGTACAGAGGTAATATAGCTGAAAATTTTAGTGACCTAGTGACAATATTTATTTGCTACATACTTTTTCAGATAAAACACAAAACTCAGAGGAATTGTGCTCTGAACCACCTGATAGGTACAGTACAACGTATTTTTAAAATATCAATTGGTAAATTTTTGACTAATGCCATGGTATCTGAAATATATGCAGCCTTCCTGTCTACACTGTCTTTGGAAAGTATATGAGGTGGAAATTTAAAGAAAAGGATGCCAAAGAAAAAGAAATGAAACAAGGAACAGTATTCAGTGTTCTTGATTTAAAAACCCCAGCTCCTAAATAAAGCTGATCAAAAAAATTGCACTATTTAGAGTCAGTGTGAAAAAAAAAAATTATAGCTGAAAGAACTTATGCCATCCAACCTTAGCTTAGAGTAGTTACAGAGCTAAAACTACATTTTATCTGAAAATTATATTCACAAGTAATGACAAATACAACTGAACATGAAGAACAATCTTTTTTCCTGCTTCTTAACAGATAATGACTTCAAGGTCATTCCATTAGTGATCACTGCAGCTTTTAAATGAAACACATATAACCCTAATCCAATTAATGAAAGTAGCCTACATTTCTTATACATGCTAATATTGAATGAATGCTTAAACGTTGGTCATTCACCAGTGCACGCACTGTAAGTCACAATCAGAGAAGCACAATAATATTACTGGCAGGGTACGAGGTTGGTGGAAAGCTGGGGAAGGAATAAGGTGCCCTAGCATCAGTAAATTTTACATTTAACATGAAATCAGGCATAGTGTCGGAGGGGTGTTCTTACTGATTTTTTCCCCCCATGTTTAGTTACCTGACCAATATTAACTTCAGAGAAATCTGTGGTTTCATCTCACATTTCTAGTTGCCCCATACTTTTCTCTTTTCTGACAAAAACCACATGGTATTTTATGCATGCTTTCATTTCTTTCTTTTATGGCTGATTTTTTTTCTGTGCTCAGCTTTTTTCAGTCTATAGAACTACCTTTTCTGTACACATTGAGAAAATGTCAAAACAAAATAAATTTTTTTCAAAGATATCTGTGACCTAAAAAATCAGTTTCTGGACAAGAGGCATGGAATGAGATGACCTCAGAAGGGATGGACAGGGTTGTCCTTCTCTTTGCAGTTGGAATGGGCTAAGATATGTAAGTTAGCTTAAAACTCAGTTAAAAACAATTAACTGAAGTTTTAACTTAGTTTTGTATCTTTACATCTGGGATAGATGCTCATGAGTGTTTAGGGTCACCATAGTTTTTTCAAGCACTGCAGTCTGGAGAAATCAAAGATCACACATTTTTAACTGCTGTGCTTTAGGATATATTTATCTAAATCTCTTTAGACATAAAACATTATTGGAATTTACATTCTGCGAAGACTGTGTTTGTAGCCTTACTGAATGTATTTTATTATCTTACTGACAGCAGTGTCAAGAAAAGTCTTAGGGTCCCTTTCTTTTCACTTTAATATAAGTTATTTTAAAACCTAACTTTAAATTCAGCACCTCATAAGAAACTCCACCAGTGAAAAAGCAAGTCCAGACATTTTGTTTCCATTGAAGCTTTTTTAACGGAGAACTCCTCACTCCTGTCAGCATCCCTGAAGAGTAACACCTTGTGTCACAGAACACAGTTAATTCCCTTGAATACTTGAAATTACATTTAGTTTACTCAAAACTTCTTTTCCTGTTATCTTTAAATAAAATAAAAAATGCATGGGTAGATAAAAACACACCGCTCCGGTAGTGAAGACCATGAGATAGCAACTGCTGCAAGCAGCCACAAGCCACACACAAGAGACAAAAGAAGTTCCTCCCAGTAGTAACAACTTCCACAGCCAATTCTGTTTTGCTTCCACAGCCTCTGCCTTTCACAGGAGGAAACCAAGTATTAACTACAAATAACATCTCCTGAAGTTTAAGCAATATTACTATAGCGAAAACAGTGGTCAATAAAAGATGCTTCACAAAAAGCATACAAAGCTCCATTCTCAGAATCCTCCTTTAAGCAATGCTTGCCAAATTGACACGAAGAATTTCGTTCAGTGGCAAAACCAAGATTTATGCTTTCCAATGTGTAAGAAACAACAATGCTCTTCCTGCATGAAAGATGCTAATGCCTTCTTTCTCTTTGTGTCCCTCAAGCAGAAATGTGTACGTGAAGACAGTGACAAATGACAGTACTTGTTAAAGCAGCAGGACCATCAGGTTCTCACCACCTCACTGCAAGTGGCATAGGCCTTGTGAAGTACATACTGACAGGATCTACATCTCTCTTTCTTTCTTCACTCCATGAGTGAAGCCTCCTTTGCCAAGGCAGTTCAGCATTGCATGGCTCTTTGGCTCTTCTAGCTGTTTCACACCTGTTGGTTTAGATTCAGAAGTTATCAGAATATTTAAATGTTTGCCTACACAACTGGATATAATGGTTTCAGAATAACTCACATGATGTGTGCAGCTTTACATCAAGCATGAATATCATCTAATCAACCACTGCGAACATTTTTAAAAAATAGTAGTAGGAATAGTAAGTGCACACACACTCATTGCCTGATACAGCATGTGTTTGCAGAGGACTAAGCTCTTCAAAGCAGCTCGACACTAACCAACATAGGAAACACATAAAATCAAGACAAAACCATTTCCCCTACCATATTTAAGCACTAGTCTTTCACTATTGACCCTCTAGTAATATATATGCAGTCTCCAAACAATCACCTCCATTGCAAAGCACTAAAGAGATCGTATTACACAAGTGAGAGCAAAGATATAAGATTTAAAATAGAAACAGAAGACACGTCATAAACCAAAATATAATAAGGTATTGATAAAGCTGGTGCATTTTCCAACAGCATCGTTGAATAATGATGTTAGCAGGTTAGCAAACTATTTACAGCCTAAAATACTGATTAAAATTGACAATTAGGAGTTAGGAAGAACTTTATACATCTAATACTGCATTGCTATCAGATTCAAGAATTTGATGAAATTCTTTATGATAAAGATATGAATTTAAGTGTTCCCAGACTGAATCATTAAGAACATAACACATCAGATAACTCTGTAATGATATACATAAAAATTGCATTTTCAGAAAATGTTATTTTCTAAACAAATTCTTACTAAAAAAAACTGGTGCACCTATAGGTGCATCCCTAGCTGTAAACATAATAATAATTGAAGGTTTGCTTTTTTTGTGACAAGATTTTTTTTCCTCTTTAAGATTCATTCCAGATATTTTGCAAATGACACCAAAGGCAAAAGTATTACATTGCAGATCACAAGTTCATTTGGCAGAGTATAAGGAAGCCCTTTTATTTTTAAAATAAACTATCATTTCAGTACAGACACCACACACATATCTATAAACCATTTTCCAATTTAAGGTGTATAGGGAAAGACTAATCTTAATTCTACAGAAAAATATGAACTTTGCAGTCCAAAAGCAAGACCCTCCTAGTTTTCTAAGGAGGCACCACTGAGGGTTGAATTTCCTTTTGCCAAGTTTCATCTGAACAGTCACAGACACACAGATACACTGTAAGTGGGCTCCTAGGTAGAATTCAGCCTGTCCATGAATTTTGCTTCAGTGAATCCATTGGAGAATTTAAGTCAACAAAGCCATCATAGAGCCATGTGTGTTCTGAACTTCTAATTATTAGAGGAATTCTGAATTGCTTCAAAGAGAGTAGTCACATGTATGCAGTTAATCATGTGCATGACTGTGGGACAGAAGCAGTACAGAATTCTAAATGGCATATAACTGTTATTTCAGAAAAGTGTTGATGGCTATAAATAGATTTGCAGTGAAACATATGGCCTGAGCCAAACACCTGAATTTTTATACACAGAAAATAGTTTTAGAAGTGTTTTATGCAGTAAAATTCAATTTATTTCTTATATATATATTAATTTTGAGTTAAGAAGTGATTTTTCACCTCCTGATCATCTTAAAAATAACACAGACTACACTAGTTGCTGCATTAAAAACAGCTGGCAAACACAAGTAAATTTTTATCTCCCTATTAGATTTCTTTTAGAACAATGGCATGCTGCGTCTGTGGAAATCAAAGCAAAATCCTGTCTACTACCTTTGATTTTTTATTCATATATTTATTGCTTTGGAAATGCAGTAGGTACCAAACTGCAGATTGCTACAGTTCTACACAGCACATGAACAATGCTGCTTCATTTTATCTTTTCAATAGAAAAAAGTGATTTAATAACATGAAAGCAAATGAACCCACATTAGTATAAACTGCAGCACAATGTAAAAGATGTTCCCCTTTGAATATTAATGATGCAAGTCTAAAGAAATATATACTAAAGAAATTGATTCAGTGGTCATTCTTTTGTAACAAATACAGTTTCAGTTATAGTTCTAAAGTGTCATATCAATCAAAATTCACACAGTTTGCTTTTCAAGAAAATACTATTGAGAAATCTGAAATATTCTTCCTTCCTTGTTATGAAATGATTGGAATATGATTGCACATATCATTTCAATAAACACTGTATTCCAGGAACAACTTCCAGTCAGATTTGGAGCTACCAGACCAACATGTTTTTTCCAATTACTTTCCAGCTTGCGCTTTTGGGCAATCAGTAACGCTTGAGATCAATAGCCCGTGCACAACCACGGGGCAGACAGCCCTCCATGGTATGATGCTGCCTGAATGGAGAAGCATGGGCTGGGCAACTGGGACAGAGCCAGAGGCCAGACTTCCATTGCTGTGGTTAAATGATTAATAAATGATCTTTGGCATGGTATTTTAATGCTTCCACACCCTCCTGAGCTTATGGGGCACAAAATGTTTAGTTTTCAAGTAAATGCAAGCATGGGTCTTTACTGAGTCTTCTAACCACTAACTAAAAAAAAAAATCCAAACTGCTGGACATGCATTTTCAGTTGCTTGCTTTAAGCAGATCACAGCAGCTACCTATAGTTTCAAGTCTCTCTAATTCTCTTAAGAGTGGATTTCATGAGTATTATGTAAATGCCCTACTGAAATCAGGCATTCACTCAAATGAATAAACACATATATTTTTTCAAACAATGTGGGATTGCACATATTTTCTCCCTCTTCAGCAGGAGTGTTAAACAATAGTAGAGTTTATTGTTCTTAAATAATTTCTGCAGTAGGGTGATAAGTAGCGATGCACTTTCTATTGTCTTCCATTTAAAAATTATAAAGCATATTAAAAATTATAAAACATATTAAAAACATTGAGAAAAAACAAAATCTTCCAATTCTGTAGTTAGTAGTGTTAGTACATGACTGAGTTAGTGCCAAACTCCAAACTTACAGTCTTGAGTCCTAACAGAATTTTTAAAGAAATCCCAAACAGAATCCCCAGCGAAACACACACCCTCCCTAACATGATACCACACTGGAGGTCCATGGGGCTCTGCACAGGCATCCTCTTATTTAGTAGTGAAGAAAGTATTTCCTTCTCTATGTACAGGAGTTCCAGAGAAACTGAGGTCTCAATTTTTTCTGGTTTATAGAAAAGGATTTACATTACTATTTTGCCTGAATTTTCACAAAGAAAAAGAGGAACACTTTTCCATTTTCTACCATAAACTGACCATGGTTGGAAAGGTTTAATATTTATGCCTGTATTGACCATTCCCGACTGGTTGCTAAGCAACACTCCTCCCTCCCCAGTATCATGTAAGGGAAAAGACAGAGGGAAGCAGAAAATGAGAAATGTTGGGGAAAACAGATTCATCCAGTCTAAGTGAAATTCAATGGGTCATAGGTGCTATTTGTTAGCAAAGTAAAAGGGCACATAATTCCTGCAGGACACACTAAGACATCAGTTTATGACATCACGCTAGCCATGCACCATGTTTCTAGTGAGAAAGACCAAACAAATCATCTGATACTCATCTTCTCTGGATCCTAACAGTGACACCACTTGAGCCTCACTTTAAATTTGCTTCATAAAATAAAAGGTAACTTTCTAATGCTAAGCTTGTAGAATTGCAAGTTTTCATTTTTTCTTCAGATAGACAATGTTTTGCCTTAGAGCTTGAAAAGAAGTTTAGAAGGGTGTGTACAAGCAATCATTTGCTCTCCAGACTATCTCATTTCTCCCAGTCCATTAGATTCTGAAGGTATTGAGTGTACTACTTCTGCATTAAAAAGGAACTTTCTGGAAGGAGTAATACAATTGAACGAAAATGGGGAAGAAAGCAGTAGGATAAGGCATGAAGAATCAGTGGTTGATGTTGTGTTGTCTTCACTGTATTTAATTTCAGCCCAAAGCTAGCCATACATCATCAGAGCACTTGTGTAGCAAAAAGTAACATCAATAAAAATGCAAACTTAGATACCTAAAGGAAGAGCCTTGAGTAACCTGAACAAATACCAAAAGGATTCCGAATCTTCCACCTTTAAAATACCATCCCATTTCAATTACTGTTGCATCATGCTTCACTTATGATCTTCTGTTCAAAACAGTTATCCAAAGTGTGATCACAGACCCTGAGATACAGGTTTTTCAAGAGCAGTGAATGTCAAGTCAGGTAATTCAAACTCAACTCATTCCTTCAGTCTGCCCTGTTGCCCCACTTACACTGACAGCATGTAATCATGGGACTGCCTGTAATTATTTCCAAGTACACATCATCCAAGATGCTGAAGATGTTTGACATTTCTTTCTTATTCATGATTGGCCTCATTTCCTTATTTTCATATGCAAGCATGCTGACAACCATTCTTGCATATGTCTTTTGAACCACAGCTTTGGGACAAATGCACAAACTTTAACCATATCACAAAACCACTTTACATTCCTAGAAACACCATGATGATGAGAGGTTGAACTAGAGAAAGCAAAACACTACTGAATCTCTCACTAACAGGCAGAAACACAAATTTGGTCACCACACATTACACTGGCAGTAGCTGAACAATCAGCATGCAGGTAGCTCCAGACTGGAAGAGAACATGACAGGACTTGCTCAAGAGAGAGAACTAAAAAGCATGTAATAAACCTGGGAGAAAGCTGAAAGCACCATAGGTGACACAGAGACGGGAGCTGAGCTCTACCGCATCATCAGCTCCACAGAATACATCTGCAGGAAACAAGACTTTTTTACCTTCACTGCTCATGAAACAATTTACCATCCCACCTGTAAAATATCCCTGCTATAATCTGGATTACTATGCTGAAGAAAAAAACTGTCCTTGTAGGTTTTTCAAAATGAGAACAAAACACTAGAGGTAAACCTAATTGTATTTGAGTGTATCCAAGAATCCTCATTACTCTGAAGGAATAAATGCTTATTATTAACATCATCATCAATTTTCAAATAAATTGCAGAAAACAACTGATTTTGGAAGAAAGAACTAAAAAAAGAAAGTCTGAAATAATTAAAATGGAGAAAGAAACCTCTTTTCCTGTGTTTAGTCCAGCAAATTACTTGTTCTCTATCCTATTTTTTACTCATTGTAATTTTTAATCTTCACAAATTCTTTTGGAAAAAGTCAGCTAAAAAAATCATTCAGTGGCCACTAGAGAGTTAACTAATATTTCTCAGAGTTGGCAAACGTTCAGTCAAAAACCTGGCCAACTGCCTGTTGTTTACTGAAGCTAGGGAAGAAGCATCTGCAACATTACGAAAAGCATATTGTAAAAGGCAACACATGCAAATTAAACCTCTTGAGCTATGAGTAAATTGCTAGGAAAATTTATAACTCATTTAATAAAACTTGAAATAAATACATCGCCTTGGCTCTCAGGGAAAAGAAAATATTTCCCATGATTCCATATTCAAAAAATTATCATCAAAACAGATTTCTACAATTTCAATATAAAATTAAATAGAGATGTAAACCAAATCTCCTTTGCCCCAAACCCTTCTTTAAACAGCTTGGTCAGAATTTTTTGTGCCAAAGAACTTTCAATGATTCATGTGTCTTAGATTCACCTTTTGTGTTCACTCACTTGGTATTCATTTGTTTCAGCTGTATTTGTGTCATTAGCAATGTTAGCATTACTTTACTTTGATTACTTGGTTATGAAGTAAAACACCACCTTGCAATTTCAAAAGAAAAAAAAATAATAGAGTTGATTATGAAAATGACAAGGTCCTTTGAAGAGGACTTTTTCTTTTTTTTTTTTGGCATTTCTGCAATCAGTACCAAGCAAGCAAGTTAAGAACCTAAGACCCATAAGATTTAACTGCAGCCACACATCTCTTAGCCTGGAATACACACAATTCAGTCCCCAGTGTTGTAGCCCAGCCCAACCCAGATGGGATGCACATCTGCTACTAAAAGTAAAAAATATACTTTTATATTATATTGCAGATAAACTTATTATCCAACCGCACAACATGAGTTTCATAAACTCATGCCATTTTCAGCCAGAACAGGAACTGAAACTAGAGAAAGCTGAAAGAAAATTATGCCATAAGAAGACAAAGTACCTGCTAAAACCCACTACCATTGCAGCAACAGCAGGGAATCTATGCCCCTTGTTGAAGCTGTGCACAGTGTTCATTTCAAACAAATGGCAAAGACAAGGTTTTAAAGTTATTTTTGGGTAGCACTAGACCACGCTTTTAAGACCTATTCCGAACCTCTACTCTTGCACTTAGCAGTATTAATCAAAAAAATTTACTGGAATCTGCTGGCTTCTCTCCAGCATCTTCACCTCTCAACCCTAAAAGAATTGGAAAATATCTCTGAGTCCTCTGAAAATCCTAGACCATAACTGTTAGCAGCTATCATCTAGAAGGTGCCTCCCTTCACAGCGCCAGTCTCCACAGGACCCACAATTAATAATTACTGCACACTGGTGGGTAACATGACAGCTCTCCTGATACATGACCCAGATATAAAAAGGTCTGCCAGTATACCTGGCAAAATATCACCCTGAGAATCAACTTCCTTCTGGACATGCAGCTTGTATCAGTAAGAGATCTTTTGCAGGTACAACTTTTATCAGTTCCCTCCTCAGAATAAGTTATATGCTGAGCAAAAGCTTTTTTTTTTCCTATGTATGACCATAGGGAAAATAATTTTATTTTATTCATTTTAAACAATTTGCCTACATAAATCTGCCACTTAAGAGTAATTTAAAAAATAAACAACTGAACTTTAATGCAACTGATCATCATACATAGCAAAAATAGCACTTTTAACTCAGATGTAAAAAAAAAAAAAAAGAAATGTAGAAGGT
Organism: Myiotriccus ornatus; assembly: GCA_036023395.1. Lineage (NCBI taxonomy): Eukaryota > Metazoa > Chordata > Aves > Passeriformes > Tyrannidae > Myiotriccus > Myiotriccus ornatus. The sequence continues at coordinate 13,412,426 of JAYRBT010000178.1, forward strand.
AGATATTGTATATATATGCCTGTAAGCAAACAAGACCTTACCCCTAGTAATAATGGAGTGCAAGTGATGTTTATTCAGCCTCAAATTGCTGTTTAAGACACACACACAACAGCTACTGGAATATGCCAATTTTCAAAGTCCAACAGGCAATTACATCATATAAATGGAAAAATTCAATGGCCATTGAACAACATTAAAACTCATAGAGTTCTTTTTCCTAAAATAATTTATATAAATTTCATGCATAGGACTGACTGGGAAAAAAATGTCTTTTTTGGTGTTTTCTATCCTATTCTGTATAGAAATTTTGATGACATGAAAGTCAAATAGCCATTTCTCCTTCCCCAAATATGTGCTTTATTTACTTAAACTATAATGGATATGTTTTACTTTCCAAAAACAGATGAAGCTCTTTCAAGGAAAATGTGATGTAGATTCTTTTTGGTATTTCTCTCAGCTCCTTACTTGTCATTTAAGCCCTGGAATTTGATTGGAAATTAGTAATTTAAAAGGAAATTTGAAAAACTGTAAAACACTGGCAAAATATCATAAATACTGAAGGAAGGCTAAATGTACAAACAACTTTCAATACATAAGTTTATGATTAAAAAAATTTATAAATATCTCTATAGGTGTATCTATGCCATCCTGTAAAATGCAAAAAAAAAAAAAAAAAAAAAAAAAAAAGACCTGAAGGTAACCAGGTGTTTTTCTAACTTCTTATTGTACTTACAAAAATGATTGTTTTAGACATAATGTTCAATGCCCTTTTACAATTCTCCTATATTTTGCCATCAATCATGATCATGAAGATATGGTGACTGGTGACTGACAACAGAAAGAGAAATTTAGAGGTGTGAGTGAAATGACAGGGCTGTCATGGCTGCCTCAAAAATTACTCTTCTGAAAGGAGAGATAAAATTTTTGAAGAAAAAAAAAAAAAAAAGCAGACAGTACTGATGTCCCTGCCAGCATGTGAGGCAGGGGTTACCAAAAGCTTAACGAGAAAGAAAAAGTTGTCCTAAACTTTGCCTTCCACTCATAGCAAAACTTCACAATACTTTTTATAAAGTTTTTTTCATCTCTTCTTGAAACTATCGTAATAACTGAGGCTGCACTGATACATCTGTGACACGATCCCGAAAAAAATTACAATTCACATTGACATTACAAACACTGAATTAGGAATTCTGTACATGAACTACTACATCAAATCTAACAAATTACCTTTAATAGACACATATTCATCCTACAATATGAAAGTAATGATTGAATCTTGAATAAGACATACATATAACTATTTTCCTTATCAAAATAATAAACATCCATTACCTTCCAAAATTCGCCTTTCTGCATAATTGTAATTTCTTAAAATGTCACTTAAAACATCAAACCAAACAAACACCAAAGGTTCTTTAAAAAAAAGATGCAGGATACAATGAGCACGTGTGTCATGAAACCCTTCTTCTCCACCACATTTCCAAAATTTTAACCAACAATTTAATTCAAGAATAATTGCAAAATAAATTTATTAACACTGTTCTAATGTGCAGAAAGGCACATTAGATTTGCTCTGATGTCTTAGCCAAATTTCAATTTCTTGGGCCACTGTCCACTTCTCATTTCAAGTAGGAAGTGATTATCAAACTTTGAATTTGGCTAAGAGTCAGAAATTGTATAAGTGCTTTTTCACAGAATTAACACAAGAATTGGTAATTTCTACTCCTTTGTTACAAAGTACAAGAGGGGACATTTATCTAGTCAGAGCTTCAGTATAATATAGTATTGACACAATGGTAAGGCTGCCAACTTGCACACTGGTGAGCTGTCTCAAAAGCAAACAGATCATCATCTATTGCATGTCAGGACCACTTCCTGAAGTGTCCCACTTTTTCCACAGTTTCAATGTCCAAATAATAATCAGAAAGTTCACAAAAATGTCTTAAGGTTACAGCATTTTCTTCTACTTGTGAAGAAATGACTAGCAGATGTAATTTTTTTGGATTTGGGTTTTGTGGTTTTTTGTTTCTTTTTAAAAGGGAGATATCGTTTAACGCTACTCCAAACAAAGGAGACTGGATTGTAATTGTAGTCTTTTATGTTAAGACAATTCACCTCTTAGTACTTCATTTTCCTCTTTTTTAAATGGGCACGGACTTCCTTGCCAAGCAAACTGAGATTTGCTGACAACAGAAATGTGCTGCACAACAAGCATGTATTCTTTTTTCCTGGGGTTGGCAATTGCACTCATTGCTGATTTGTTTACTCTGGCATTTTAGTGCCCCACAAGGAACATGGACTTCGGACACCACCCACTTGTCAAACACATCCTGCATATGATCTCTCTAATTGCAGGAAAGGAATTGAGAACCAGATGTGAAAATGTGTCTGATATCAAGTCATAAAAACTGAGCACAGTAAATCGAAGGCAAGTTCCAGTTTAAGCAATTTCCATAGGGTCTGGGATAGACACAGATGCCAGACTAGGAAACTACTCCACAGCATGTAAAATGCTCTTTTAGTAAGAACCACAAACTTCTTCTAGACTGTTGATTGATGGAATGCTTGGAGTAGAAATACACAGCATGAAATTCCACTTCCAGTGAGGAAAGGGAAGTTCTTGATGAGACCGGAGAAAGAGCGATAAAAGCTTCACTCAAAACCTCCATTTTAGTATCAGATTGTAGGAAACTCACACTTAAGCAGCCCAACAAAGCCCATTAGCCATCAATCTACAAGCACTAAATAAAACTTTAACACCTCTAACAAGACTACAACGTAATCACCTAACCAGTGCTGTTAGAATCACCCCGACACAGATGCTGATGAAGATCAGAGGAAATTTGTAGATAGGAGAAACTTCCTTTTAAGTGGCTCAAAACAGCTCTACAATGAGACCACACCCTGTTTCACTTCCACCCTTACCTTCACACACAGCTGCCAATGGCATACACAGGAAGAAAAAATCCTACCTCACTAAAGAGAAAAAAATGCCAAAACCAGTGGGAAAGTAAATGGTTTTGTCCGGCTTTCAATGACTAGAACAAAGTTTTCCTAGCATCCATGTCACTGGCAAGTTTTCACAACTAGGTTATCTTTCTAGATTCTTAAAAATGACTGCAATATTGCAGCAGAACATCATCAGAGTACAGTTAAAATTAGGAACTCCTTCCAGTATGAAGATAACTGTTTTCTACTCCCTGGTTGGACAAACAACATACTTGGATAAAAATGAAAGCTCATATCCTAAGGGAAGAAAGAACTTTCAAATCTGAATCAAGGTTTTCTATCAGAAGTTTTTGGTGGTTGGTTTTGTAAGAGAGAGAAAAAGAAGGGTTTGGGGTTTTGAGACAGGGAGATAAGGAGGACTACATTTAACTCTTTCTGAAAGATGAATGATTTTTAGTCTTCACTGTCCAAGATGTTCACAGTTCATGATGAACCAAGTTTATTTTGGACCTGGTAGAAACTGATACCTGCAAAACTGAAAGTACCTCGACTGAAATGCAGGCTAAACTAAGATAGTAATTCTAGCACACACAAACAAGCTTTGGGAGCTTGATAGCTACCTCAGTTACCTTTCAGCTGTCTGCTTCTGCCTTTTGTCAAAGCTTTTCCTTCTGTTTGGGATGGATAGCAAAGCTTATCTCAGCATCCTCTATTCATTGTTCAATATCTTCGAAGAAACACATTTGTTATGTAGTTAATATTGACATTCTGGAGTGTGTGCTTCACTTGGTAAGACAGATCCCAAATTTCCTATTCTGTTAGACCTTCTATGATGTTTGGGGGCTAAATCAAATCCATTGATTTTCATGCATCCATTGGAGCCATCCTAAGTGATATTATCATCTGAATTTAGGCAGAGATTAACTTCGAAGAATAATTGTACTCCCCCCAAAAAAGACAAAAAGATATATAGGTGATAACTGGATTTCCAGCTTCAATGAAGATGTTATATAGGTCAAAATATCAGATTAGATACGACTGATGCTTTTGCTGGGTTATTACACCAGTCAAGAGTTCATTCATACCTTCATTCTCAAAGATAACTAAATAATTATCACACTGTTTATTGCAAGGAACTCTCAGACAAGACTCTAAAAATGAACGTTTAATTTATTTAGACTTCAAAGAGTTTGATCTCACTTAACGAAATCACCTATTCTTTGTTTTCAGACAGTGTTAATTGAAAAGATGAAAATGGTTGTTCATCAAGAAACAGAGTAACATGGCCAACTCGATACATAGCCAATGGAAACGTCTTTAACAAGTGGGGTTCTAGCACCAGTTGTGGAAAAATACCCTCAAAATTACGCCCCCTCCCCCCTTCCCTTCTTTCAGGAATATAAAACAAGGATTTATTTATCACATATACATCTATGGCATCTTCAATCCTAAGTGGGAACAAAACTTGAATTTACTTTTCTAACATAGCATTATTCAGATAAACTATTCTATATTGTGCTCTCTCTTGGAAGAGCCTTTGAGTAGATTCTCTCCCATATACACATTGCATGCTATTACACAATTAAAAAGAATGCCAGTTTTCTTTTGTAGTTGCAGATGTCGTTTGCTGCAAGTTGATGCAGAGGAAGGGACTGAAAACCAGACTGCTCTTTCTTAATCATTATTATGAATATTTAATAAATGAACCTGAGCCCATATTCTATGCATTTTTATCCATCAAATCCATCTTTATTAGTGCCTTTCACA
>JAYRBT010000178.1:13422141-13503932 GCA_036023395.1 Myiotriccus ornatus
CCCCATGCTTTCTATATGCTTAGTGGTAATAAACTCTGCCACGGATGCAGGAGGAAGAATCAAGGGATCTAAGTTAGACATCTGCTGTGAACTCAAGGGGCTTGCTGGTGCCCACTGACCATAAAAGGAACCCAAATAAAATACCTGACTTACAGAGATACCAAGGGTGGACTGAACACTCATTTTTCTGAGGGGACTACAAAAAAACCACACATTTACACACACTCCCATCACATCACCTCCACAGGAGGATGGTGTTCTCAGCTCTCCTCAGCTAATTAATACTACAATTTTTTACTACCATGATATGCAAGGTTACTATTGCTACTTAACTAATACTACTGAAGTAATTACCAACTAATACTACTGAAGTTATTGCCACCTTTGAAGAACAGTTGCTAGACAGGAAAGACATCTCAAAAAGTGGAAAGAAACACAATAGACTGGGAGAATGTTAAGACAGATCTGAGTATGGCAACTGTAAGTGATTAGGAAAAATATTTTACTCAACCAGGAAATGTCAAGCAGCTTCATTTTTAAACCAACTTCAAAGAAAAAGAAAACTATTTTCAGAGGAGAAATCTGCCATGTAAGCATTGGATGAAGGCAATTCAGGAGAAAAAAGATTTTAATTTCTGTGTCTCAACCAGCCTACTGTCGTGAAGTACAACTGGGGCTCCAAGACTACAGCTTACAAACACCACTAAGTGTTTTAATGCTATTACATGTACTCAGTAAACACACCACGCGAAAGATCATGCATTTTTAAGGGTCACATTTTCTATCACACAACTTGAAAATTAATTTTATCAATTATTTTTCTACTAATTGACACATTTAAACATTAAAAAAAAAAAAAATCCAAAACACAATCCCCTGCCTTGAATAAACAGAGCCTTTCAAAAGAATTTTTAGAATTTACTGAATGATATTATGGATCCATAACTGAGCAAGCAGATATGTTGGATTTTACAACTCTTCAGAGTAGGCATCTTAGTAGTTTCATGAGAACCATTACAATATATGCTGCCAAATTCATATTAGCATTAGGTGACATAATTCTTTGAGTGTCAGAATGTCAAAAAAGAAAAGCTCAAAAATATTTTCAGCCATGAATTTCATGCAAACCATGTGCTAAAACATGCTAAGTCATTTGAATCCCTTTTATATAATTTCTCCAGAATCATGTGATCCACTCTCACGAAACAGAGAAGAAGAAATGCTAGTCTGTGAGGGGAACAAAAAACCAAAAAAAGCAAACAAACAAAAGAAGGCATTCCAATGGACAGGCACACAATTTTTTGTGAAGAAACACAATTTTTTTTTCTCAAGTTTTCCCTGGATGAGACACAAAAAAGAATGCAGAAAAAAACAGAAGTCAAGGCAAAGAATATCTTAACATACAAATCTAGGACAAGAAAAATCAGACTGTGCAAGATTTTTATCTAGGAAACTATTTCAAAATATGTTTCCCATTCTAAAATTACACTGCACAGGAAGTAATGGAACTATTTCTCTCTTGTTCCCTTTATAAAACTTTGACATCACTTTCACCTGCCATATATGCAACCCTATAAGCCTCCCAAACTCTGCATGTTGGTCACTCTCTCTTCCTTTCCTGTTGCCCATTCCCTCTGACTGTAATGGACAGTTCCCTCCTGGATATCCCAGAAGACAAAGATGTGCCAGTTAAGTGGGAGAGGTCAAACATGAGCACAGCTATTTATTACATATACTGAAACCAGATGGAAGTAACTCATCCATCAAGGAACTCGTCATCCTCATCACATTAGCTTTTTATAAAAAGCCTAGTCCACCTTCTCTGATCCATACAGCTCAGCTTCCTCTCTTCTGTGTGCTTTTACAAAATGAACCCTCTCTAACCCCATCGCCACTTTCTCCTTAAATCATTGCTACCTATCACTCCATGGTTATTTTTAAACTTTACTTTTATCAATACTCATCCTGTAGCTCTGGGAGATATTAAAAGTGTACCAGGGCAAGGAAGGGCGTTTCTGACACTTGCTCCCTCATTCATCAGCCCCTCATAGGCCCGTTGGTGACAATGAAAAGATTTCACAATACTGTGCGGCAGAAACTCATTCTCCCACTCATCCATCATGCTCAACCTAGCAGCAGTTCCACTGACCTAATCTGTAATGCCTCAATGCTCGCTGGAGATTTCTTAAAGGCACCCTTCATTGTTGTTAGTTACAAAGAATAAGCCTGTGCTATTAGATAAGGAGACTAAATGGTGCAAGAATTAATGCAATACTGTATCGTCACCAAGGCCCAGGTTCGAAGACTGCAGAGTTAGAATTGGTGTGGGAGATGTCTTTTATCTGAATTTTGTTGAAGATCATATGAAAAAGAGATGAAAGCAGTTTAAACTCACTTCTGGGTGGAGATAGGTATAATTCTGAGTCACTACTGCTAATTTATCACTTTTTGACCCTTACAGACTAACAGGTCCCAGATATTCCACAACAAACCAAAAACCACATTAGAGTCCCTTCTTAAGAAAATGATAGTCACAAGTAAGGAAGCCATATCTGAACACTTTGATGGAACATACTTTTTTCCCAAAGGGAATAAGCAGCACCTGTGTGAACATTTGATAATAAAATATAGGACACAATGCAAAACGCAGTACAGATTTTGTAAGAAGAGGTGCAAGAGACAGCTAGATATACGAATTTATCACACTGACATAGCCATAAAAAATGACAACACAAAGAGTAACTGATGAACATAAATAAGTAAATAGCAATCAATGATGAGTGAAACAGTGATTCCGTAAGAGTTCAAAATTTATTGTGCTATTTCACTTAACTAACTTTTTTTTTAGTGGTGCAATGGATCAGTCATTCACAAACCTAATAGTGCAAGGTCTTTTGCACATTAGAATGCTATTTGTCTAAGATATTGTTAGTATGAGATTTACAAATAACTATATAAAAAAAATTAATTTATTATTTAACCACGGACATAAACATTTAGACAAATACTAATTTGTTACTCTGACAGCCTCTTCAGCTCCTTCCCTGCTGTGAATACTGTCTAGGTGCCTCAAAGACAAAAACCTCTTTATAGAAATCAGTCTGTGGCTTGCATTTTGCTCCGAGATCAAGGCCACAGTGATTTGAAGAGGCCAAACCCAGACTGTAAGAACAAGCCCCTGACCTACACATAAATATCACCACAGTATACCAAAGTGGCAGCAAATAGAAGTTTTAGCTACACAGGTGTGTTTTAAATGCAGAAAACTGGGGCACAAGAAACTAAAAGACTTGCCTAAGATCACATGACAGCCTGAAACAGTGGTAGAAATTCACCCCAGTATAAATTTTAGGCCAGTTTTCTTATTCAATAGTCCATCTTTCAGTGTCCATTTTTATATACTAAGTGGAAAACATCCACGGGCTGGATATAAGGATTGATTAGTCACAACGGTCAAATGCAAAGTACTACATAAAAATGTCATACTTTATCCTTGTAAAATACTTACAATTACTTAATATATAGTACACAGAGGACAAAGACATGTTGCTTTTGTCTGCTTGTTCTCTAAATGCTAGTGAGAATGCAGTAGAATAGAACAAATACTACAGTATATTTTTTTGACAAAATACACTGTTTTGAGCAAAGTAAGCTTACAAGAACGACAAGGAATCATGCTAAGACCTGCATTTTCAGTAGACTGAAAGCCTATGCAGCTTAGGTTAGTATCCAGTATTTATCTGTCCTGTTTAAAAACTAGGAATAAACTATAGAAAAGCCAAATTACTATAGTTGCCTTTCCAACACTTTTAGAGTTCAAGCACTGCTGAGATCACTTTTTGTCCACTTCCCCTGAACAGAATTCAAACCTTGCAAATTACCATGCACCTGCAAGAGGCAAGATCAATTCTCAAAAAATATTCTACATTTAACAGGTCAAAAATGTTCAACAGGGCATACTGCATCCAGGAATATGCATAAAGGAAAATGTTTAAAGGAATATTATTAATGCATTTGTAGCACTAAACACATGTGTTGCACTACACAATTAGTTTTTGGAAGCTTATTGGAAAGACTAGAGGGAAACATTGATTTCTTCCACAAGACCTCAAAAAACCTTCACAGCCACTACACTTGCCATGCTGTTGACATTGCCTTTTATTCAATGAACTCTAATGTCCAGTCATCACCTTGTGTTATCTTCTAATACCAAGCTACCCCAACTTTTCTGTATGTATGTGCATTTTGGCACTTATCAAAATTCTCTTGTCTTATTATCTGAATGTCTTATGCCATTTTTCTTCAAAGCATTGAAAATTCAGAATTTACCCAGTGTAAAACATTTACAGAAGTAAAGACTGCTACATACTTTTTTTGGCAACAGTAAAGAAATTACACCTTTAGAGAAACAGAGAGCTCTTTTCATAAATAACAGATTTATGGTGTGTTCTATTGAAAGCACTTCCAGGGAGAATGTTAGTCAGCATATTCTGCTATGTAATATCTGCAGATGTATTAGCTTTTCCATAAGTCATTAGGTATGCCTACCCTCTTGGAGAGGAAAGAAAAAAAAAAAAAAAAAAAGAAAAAAAAGAAATTGCAAGATTTTGTACCAACATCCATCCAATATTTAAATAAGAAAGCAGTGACTTAAGGATTTGAGCTAACCAAGCTCCCTGTAGAATATGACACTGAAAAAATATTACTTGTAGATGGTGTATGTTAATCACTGATCCCTGGAAATCTCATCTGAAACACGACTAATCAGTAATAACCAAACTGTCATACTTTGAGATAACTACATTTCCCAGAATAGCTAAGACTGTTCCAAGGATCAAGATTCATTGTCCCTGTCCTGAACAATTAAGGTCAGGATTCTCCAACATTCAGGTTAGAGCTGCTTCTCTGTGGCACAAAGCTTCTCTGCAACCTGCAAGCAGAACAAACAATTCTGAAGACACACAACCCCCCTCTTAACACTCAGAGCTCAATAGGAGACCAATCCATGGACAATTTTCCTGTCCTGACTTGATGAGCTTAAAATTTTATTAGAGGAAAGTAATATTATAGCTCAAATGAACTCATAGATGAGAGAAAGCCACTGCAACAAAGGCATATACATGGACCTATAATTTGGACATCACAAATCATAATTAAAACACAAAAATATGCAATATGATGAACACATGGTGAATTTAACATGCTTATAAAGCATGCAAGCTTTTTCTTAAATGATCTTTGATAAACTAAGGTATATTGACAATTGTATTTATAATGCTATAGGGTTTTTTAAATGCATATACTAGGAGCTGGAGGGCCATGGACTGTCAGTGAGGATGGTATGGTTTTCTACACTAGGGGAAGGCAGAAAGAAACTTTTTATAACCTCAAAAGGAGAAACCATATTTCAGAAAGTGTTATTTAACACACTGATGTGATAAGGTTGAAATTCTCTGACCTAAGACAAGGTATTATTGCCAACTATTCCCTAAACTCCATTGCTGTGGTTTGGGCTTGCTTATTTATTTATTTTTCAATCTTCCACTTTTCTAAATCCAGTTGCAGAGCATCCAATCTCTGCATTCTTCTTAATGGCTCTTCATGTTGAAGAATGATTGCTTAGAGAAATGAGTCTCAGTTTTGAACAGTTTATTTTATTAAAAACCAGTTGCAGCTGTAAATACTATAGGCACTTTTAAAACACTAGTATTTTCACAAACCAGTATACACTCTAATACAAAAAGGGAAAGCTTTTTATTCAAAGAAAATAAGCTGTAATAATGAATTATGTGTATTTATATACTTATGCAGTGCATTACATCCCACTGTACTTACAAAAACAAATCTGCAAAGTAACAGAGATGTGCAAAACTCCACATACTGGATCTACTTGACATTGCTTGCCATGTAAGTTAAATCACTTCAGATAGAAAAGAAAGGGCCTGGGCTTGGCAGAGAAAAAAAAAGAAACACAGAAGTACATTTTGTGCCTAAACTGGCAAAATGAGTCTAAAATATTTTTAAGACTTTTAATACTGTATTCTGATCACCAGAGAAAAGCCAGCAACATCCACATGCTTTACATTTAGGAGAACATGGGAATATGGAGTATGAACTCATTTACAGCTCTCCACAACTGAGATCACAACATCCCTTAATATCTTCAGAAAGTCTTGATAATATCATTGTCTTACACTATACAAATTTTCATCTTACAATGTGTCTCCTCATATTTCATAATTATAATGTGCAGATTTCTTAACAGCTTTTGTCTATGAAGTCAAGACTCTTTAATACCAAGGACCAAATGCCAAAATATAAGTAAAAATATTAATCTTTTTAGTTACTTTAAAAAAAGATAACATTCTCTATCACATTTACGACAAAATCCATCATTTTGTGAACCTGCAGCACTAAAAGCTAAAAACCTTCCTTTACCAGAGTCCTAATGTAGGAAATATCACAGATTATAATGGTGATGAATGAAGGAACACACTTTCCATTTCTGCCAAGTTGGCTTTACAAAACCCACAGAAAACAAGAGCATTCAATATCTTCTGGAGTACCACGAGCTCCAAGAAAAGGAAAACTACAGGAAGAATTGCAGAAGTTCCCTGGGTCAGTAGGAACACTTCCCTACAAATAGCAGTATAAAATGGTTGGATTTGTGCAAATGACTACCTGAGACAGCCTAGAAAATATCACCTATGGTTCAAATTACATTAGGACAAAACAAGACACTGTAGAGAAGTTGTTTTGTTTTAACTGTAGCACACCTGGAGCTGCACCAGTATCCAAGATTAAATGTCCAGATTCAAACTGAGTGTAAGAAGATTTTTGCATAGTTTCATGTTGACAAAATGTATTATTTATCTTAAGACCGAGATAAGGTCCATAAAAACACTAATAGCACTGTCTTTTCAGATATAGCCTATATATAAAACCTGAGATCAAAGCACCCCAACACTGAAACAAAACGCTGAAATAAACACACCTGCTGCAGAAGTAACGCCAGACTTCAATCCAGATTGTCATAAATACAAAGTATATAAGGGTGCTTGGAAAATAAATAAGTAATATCACATCCAGGTACTCTACTGAATGTGTTTTTCATCCAGGTATTTGCTGGGTATTCTTTTTTAATCTGACCTAAAAAAAAATCTGGAGAAAGCCATTTCAGAATTTTTCTTCAACATTTATCTCAAAAATGGCCCATTTGATTCGTGAACATCTCTAATGTATATCATCAGTGACTGAAGGAGTTTTTTTATATGATTTCTGACAATTTAACAAGTCCTCCTGACAAATTAAATGGTTGTGTTGACAACTTAACTGTACTGCCAATCAATATTTTCAATTACTTTCATTGTCATTCAGAAAAAATACAACACGAGGTCATACAGTGGTAAAACCAAGTAAAGAAAATAAAATGATGCAGAACTTGGGGGGAGAAGGCACTGGGAGGGTCCGAAACTTTGAGGCACAACATACAATTTAAACATTCTTTGTTTTTCAAGGGAAAGGTTAGGTGTTTCAGAATAACTTCTCTAATTTTAGATCTTGGTGACATCTCGCTGAGAATACAACAGTTTCCTTTCTTCCTATAAGCTATTTAAAAAGTCATTAAACTTGAGCTGCTGCCACATGGCACTTTCAGTGAAATCATCACCTCTATTACTTCACATCATAACCTCCCTGTTTTCAACTACTAAACCAGCCCTATACAAGGTAGATCTGAGTGCATTTCAAGAGCTATGGGTCAATTATAGGACTTTTAAGTCAGAATCTTAGGACAGAATCCTGACCAACACAGTTCTTTGGTGGAGAAAGGGCTGTATATTCAAACATTTGTATAACAGTGAAGAAATACTTCCCACATGTCAGACTATAATGACAAACTTCCTGCTGTTGGGAAATTAACACATAGGGGCAACAGGTTTACACAAAACTTGTAGTAATTCAGTGTTGGTATAAAAATACACATTAATCAAATGACTAAGAAATTCAAATTACTTCATGAATTTCCCTTTTCCTTCATACAATGGGAAATCAAACTATATTAACTATGTATGAAGGTGAGTCTAGTTTTCAGTTAATCCAAGCACAAGCCTTTTGAAGGGGAACACCCCAAAATCAACAGCTATTTTAAAAGCCATGTACTGCATATATTGTAAGATATCAGATAATCCTCTGTGCGTGAGCCTAATATTGTCCTATTTTTGTCAGAATTCTCCTATTGGAAAAAGAGCTAGAATAGAGATATTTACTAATATCAATCTAACTCTTCCTTGTCTAAAATATTTAAGAAGTCCCAGACTAATAAAAAAATTACCAATAAGATGAGTAAGATCATATTGCTGGTCACTCCATTTATAGATTCTGCTTCTCCTGTTATTAAAAACCAATTTATTTTTCACTGTCAACTGGGGGAGGAAGAGTGGAAGTTTTTCAGGCAATTCTGTATCTCACAATCCAGACCTGAGAAATAAGCGTGGGGAGACAGGAAGGATGGTTTTATCCCTACAAGAAATCTGGAAAAATGAATATCGATATAGTGATTAAATATTACAAACAATTACACTATTCTTGGAAAAAAATCCAACTAAACCTTCGTCAACAAAAAGCTTAAAATTAAGAAAGTAATCACAAAATATTTTCACTGATCATAAATTCTGGTAACTCTTAAGTTCTGTTCTAGCAATTTAAGTGCATTTTAAAATCTCTTCTGTATTATCCATTTTCTGCTTTATTTTTTTCTATTCTCTTCCAGTTATGAGACCAGTTTTAATATTTTCACCATTGATACTTAACGAGTTATATACACAGAACATTAATTTAGCAAAGGTGAGTAATCACTGACTCCTACCCTTCTTTTAACAACTGTTTTAAACAAAGAAAGATCATACCTGCTGTGATTAAAAATTTACAAAAAAAAAAACCCAAAAACCTAGCAAAAGATGTTATATCATCAAGTCTTGGTCACTGTAAGATGTGTTGTTTCTATTCAGGTCAATAAGCTTTCAAACAAATACACAAATATACTTTGGTGCAAAAATTGGCTTATGAAGAGGCAGCATACAGAAGTTTACGTGAAAAGACTGACTTCTTGAGGCAGATTCCATTGCTTGTGTTGCTGCAAAACCAATGGATTCTGCACAGTTCTGTTAACCATCAGCAATTATCTTCCTGTCAAAGCTAAAGGTAACAAATTTCCCCATATCCAGCAAGGCTATATCATCAACCGGACACCAGCATCATTTGACGGAAACTAAATCACGACACCAGCCAAGAGCTCTGACAGACAAATGTGCTGCCTCCGAAAATCTAGGCCTATCACTCAGAGGAGGAAAAAAGGTTCTCTCAGCCGGTCTTTCTGAAAAGAGATTAAATGTTGCAGATTCTGTAAGTACAGTACCAAGCAAATCCTAAATATGAGAATTATTAATGGACTTTACTACTGGTCTTTTTAATCTTTTGCCAACATACGTTCATCTATTTTACCTTGGTCTGTCTTGTTTCCTGATGGACATAAAAGGCAGGAACTGTGCATTATCCTAGTCCTAATCAGAGACAGCAGCACAAGAACAATGTACCTCTGCCTATCACATGGATAACATTTTAGCACTAGCTGTTCTTTTATAATGAAGACTGGGTAATAAAAGATACCTCTAATATGTCCTGTCCTTATGCTTAACAATAACATTAACTTCATTATATGCTACATAGTGGGAATACCACTTCTTAACCTGCTCAGTAACAAAGTACTGCATTATCACAATGCAATTGCAGTTTGGCTGGAATTTCCTGATAATCTGTGGCTGGAACTCGCATTCTTTTCCCCAAAGGGACATACAGTACAGTAGATCAGCCTGTAACTGCAGAACTACAATTGCAGTATGGCTATCTTTAACCCATGTAATACCCAAGGTATAAAAATGTGATACTTTGTAAAATGGTGCTATATATTGTTAAATACAAATCAAAGAACTTTCACTGACAGGTCAGTGAGATATTTTTTATACACGATCTGGTGTCATGTTAAATTAAATCACAGACACAATCATCTGCTGGAAGTTCCAGTGGAAAGCCTATGAGGGGGACTTGATGTCTGGAGGGATTGATAGTGCCGGAAAATGCCTTTCACCCCTAGGTCACTGGTTCAAACGTGGGCCAAGCAGGTTGTGACCTAAAGCTGTTACTATTTGACAGCTGTTCAGGGACCTATGTGAAATGAGCAGATTCAGACCAGTACCTACTGGGCCAATGTCCACTCCGCATGGAACATACAGCTGTAGCAGATATCAACTGAAAGCACCTGAGGAGCTTCCAGCAGCTTGAGGAACTGTATGAACTGTATGGACGTGGTTCCCAAAGGCACTGATTCGAAGCAGAGGCTCCTATACATACACATGCTGTTTTTGGAAAGATTCACACATATCCTACATTTCATAATGTGATGAGACCCAGTGAGGCTGTTTTCCAGTAAAGCAAATGTTTACCTAAGATAACTTAAACTACAAGCAAAACCCTACAGAACACACTGTGAAATTTTCTAATTAAGTTTCAGACTCCAGATTGTATTTACCACAAGTGTTTATAATTCATATATAGAAGAGAGTACTTTAAAACCAGAAGTTCAGTTTAAAAGAGTACTTTCAGTTTCCTATCTTTTAAATTTTCAAGTATTCTGCCAAATTGGTAGATTTTACATGAAACGGAAGAACAGAGGGAACAAGTGAGAAACAGTACAACAAAAGGAGATGCAAGAGAGGACTTCAACAGCTTCATATTGACACATAAAATTCTGAATATAACATAACAAAGTTGGGAATTTTTCCCTCTTTGGAAGACTGGAGTTTAATGGGCATCCTACAGAGAGCTTAAATATAATTCAAATATTTCTATATTGACACCAAAGTCCTGGATGGTATATACTGAGGAAAGACATTTATGACTTTTTTTTTCTTTCCTTTTTGACCTGTCTCACATAAAGAGGAAAAAGTATTGTTTATTTTAAAGTTAGGAGAATACATGAGATAATGGATATGGCAGCACAAAACCTTTCAAAACTCCAGGAGTCTGCTTTTCTCTAAGTTTAGAGTTCACAGGCCGAACGTACCAAACACCTTCTAATGCCCAGGATCGGAAAAAAGGATCCTCTTAGCTAAGCTTCATATGGGCATTAGATCAATTAGAACATGAAGAAAATGTGAGCTCAGGTGCCAAGCATTCACTGAAAGTTCTTAATTATTTAATCTGATTAGAATAAGCAAGCTCTGATACTTGTATGAACCCACACTGCTGCGCAGTTTTAGAAACAGAAAAGCTAGAAGCTATTGATCTGGAGAAACGAGGTATTTAAGAGCTAGCAACTTCATTAATAAACTATTCAAACCAAAGAAAAAGCTAACCAAGATAAGAGATCAAAATTCTTAGCTTGACTCTACTTTTAACCTCAGTGCGATACCTAAACAAACAGGCAACTCATTCATTTTATATCAAAGTGATGCTTGTGAAACACTACCTTTTAATTAGTATGCTTTATAATATGGAACAAAAAGTATTGAAATGAAACACATAATTAAAGTACATGTCATGCTGAATCATCTTCATTTATATCACAATATACCAGTGCCATGACACTGTTGCTTACAGGCTCTGAGCGCTACAGAGGACATATTTACCTACCAGCAGGAAATTTCAACCAAGAGTGTTTCAAATCCTAGCTGTCCACATATGTCTATACTAATCCTATTAATGCACTTGCCATTGAGCCTGTTCTGGGAGGACCTATACATGCAGTCTAAGACTACAGCCAATACCTCCCCTCCTCTGTGTACTGATTAGTGGATGTATGGGGTTGGGTGCAAGAGGAGTAAGGAAAAAAAATGAAACTACCAAATTTTTCAGCCTGTCACAGCATAGTAATTGAAATATGCCTTTTTTCCTTTACAAATTAATACTTCTGCTACAAACCATTGAAGGAAGTTTATAACACCAATAACACCTAAGAAATCAGTCACTATTGTAGTTAATGACTGGTTTGGTAGATTGTTAACTGCCCTTAACTTCCCATGAGTGGTTAACTAACAAACCAGTCATTACCTACTTCATGGGGATTAGAGGTTAAACATAACCTTGATTACAAGCTATAAATGTGAGTAATTTGAAATGCTACTGGTTATTACAAAAATATATGGTAATAATTTCCTTTTTAATGAAAGGGACCATGTTTTTAGTGGTCCCTAATTTCTTGTTGGGGCTTAGAAAAAGAGACCAGTGTATGATTAACAGCTACATTTTCATGATGGATATCTGGGGCTAGGTGGCAAAAATGAATACTGACTACCTATCTGTGTTATAAGAAAATCATTCTTTTTGTAAATAAATATGGGGTTTGTAGTACATGTTCCTAATTTGAAGTTTAATATGTTTGCAGCAAATAGATGTGATTTTGCATATATATATATATATATATATATATATATACACATATAGGGACAAGGGTTAATGCTTTGCTCGTATTGTGGAAAAAAATCACAAATCTGAAGAATTTGAATGCATACAACTCTTAGTCCAGAAGAATCTTTCCAGTGTAGCAATATAATTACTTGCAAGAAACTGGAGTACACCCTCTTTCAAGAGAAATCCCACAGTGTTACAAGATTAACGAGGTAATTAAAAAGGTAAATCTTAGTCTTAAACTTTACTGAGTTTGCGACTCAGAACCAGGTTCAGAAACAACATAAAGTTTCCAGAAGAAACCAAGTCTAGCTGTTTAAATATCTGGGTGTAAAAAGTACAAATGCACCAGCTACTGACTGTGTTCTGTGGTGGCAGTGCAAACTGAAGAAATTACATTGTACAGTGCTAAGCTGAGATTTCCAGAGCCATCTGGATTTTCAGAAGTTATCAGAATGCCTTAAATCATTTGCAAGTGCTGAAAAAACTAAATCAAAGGTGGGGTAAGAAAATAATATTCCACACTTATCCTAGTAAACTCAGCATGGGAAATAACCATAACCTATGTTAATTAAAGAGCTTAAACAGCCTCTTGCACTGAAACTCATGAACATAAGTGGGACAATGGCCAGGGTAAGTAAACATGGAAAGTTCTAAATCAAGAGAAAGGCTCACAAATTGCAGCTTAGGGAAGATGACAAAATACTTATCCCATCCTGAAAATCCAAAAGCTAACTGAGAAAAAAAAGTTACAAAATACTCTTTGCCATCACCATTATTTGTGTTCTTTAGAATTTAGTACAAAGTTGGAGTTAGTGAGGGAATTGCTACTGGCATTTTGGGCTTGGAGAAGCCCAGATTTTGTGTGTCTAAACATAAGCAATTAAAAGTATTTTGTAGTCAGGGGTAGAATGATGGATCAAAGTTATATAGTTTATTCAAAGACTAGCATGCACAAAATAAAAATAAAAATAAATAGAAAAGGCTGATTTCTGAAGAATAATCATCTTCCCTTAGCCTGCAGCTTTCATGTCATAGCTCACTATCAGTTAGCTTCTAAACTGAGGGTCAATCACCTGTAGTTCAGCTTGATATATAGCAACCCACAAATTAATAAAAAAAAATAGAATTTTCTTCCGTGAAAACTATATTACTCAAGAATGGTAGACAAATGCGGTTGAACAGTAAAAGAAAGAAAACAACCCAATTTTGTTGATACATACACTTTCATGGTTTTCTTCCTCATTAAGAGTCTCTTGCAACATTGAGAAACTATCTCATACTCAAAATTGACCACTACTGTAGTCACCTTCTCTTCTCGAGGCCCCAGTTCAGTTAATACTGTATTAAATTATATTTAATAATATTATAAGTGGTGCAGAAACCCTTCCAACAGATGTCTGAGCCCCAGGAAAAAACATGGTTTCAATAATTTTCTGTGTAGTCTTATTGAAAATAGACTGGTGCTTTCTGCACTCACAGTTAAAATGTTTCAACACAGAGGGAGTTCAGGTCTATGTGTACCACACTAATAAACACTAAATAGTATTAAGTATCGCATATACAGGCCACCAGCTTCATGGCTCCATTTCAGCATTAATGCTCAGAATTTTTATGTTATGATTATTATACAATAAAGACAGGAATTTCTCATAACATTATTGGTGTAGCTATGATACCATTTATAAAGATTCTTAAACCTATCATCCAACTACTTTAAATCACTGGAACTGCTACTGGCTTCTGATCAGTTGAAAAAGAATTGTGTAATGAAACAGTGGGTGCTAGTTCTCATCTTCTGCAGGAAAATCCTTCAAAACACAAAGCTTTCAATAACACCTTCCCAAACTGCATGAAAACTTCAAGCAAGTTCATGTGCAAACATTTACAGGACATTTCAAAAACAGATACAAGGTGCTAGGAACACTCACATCCACCCAGTTCAGTCCTAGGGACGGTGCTCCCAATACTCACACACTCATGTAAGCACAGGTACATAATCCTCCACCTACTCAGCTCCGCTTTTATGGTTGCCAACCCCAACAATGTACGTATGCTATCTATAAACAAAGAAAGGGAAAAAAAACCCAAAACCAAATTTTGAACCCTTCCCTGAGGTAACTTCATGTCCTCTCAGCTAGCACAGCACAGAGGACCAGGCATAAGTGGTTGCTCTGCCACTCTCTGAACTGGTTCGCTTGAGAATCTGTCAGCCTGCCAAATCAGAAAACACATAATGAGAACTCGAGCAGGTCTAAGAGAAATAGAAGAGATAACGTAGGAGAGGACAGACGTAAAATTGATAGGAATGGAAGAAAAAGTGCCCTCCCCCTACTGAAGAGGAGCTCCTGCCAGAAGGTCTGTCACATAAGAGGGTATTCCCCAAAAGGTAGGCTGAGGTAGCAGGCTAACCTCAAGGTCAGCCAGCCATGAAGTGACAAAGCAGCAGCAATTATATATGTTGATGCACTATTTTTCTGCCTTACTAGGCCTCCCTTTTCACACAGCATAGCAGAGATTCTGTAAATTTACTATAAAGCTCCTACTGGCCTTAAAATCATCAATAACTACAGATACCATAGAAGACACAAGCATGCTCCTATGGGTAGAACACAAGACCAGAAGATGGCAGGAGGAGGATCTCTTCCTGGGTCTCCTATTGACATCTAACACCCTTTCTCTGCCCTCAGTATGCACAGCCCTGCATTTCATCAGGACAGGGACTTGTCACAATGCTGGGTTTGAACACCCAGACTACTATTGGCATCCTCTCCCTCACACACTAACACAAGTCTTTCCTTCATACCGCATTTTGGCAGCCTCACTCTATATGGACAAAATAACCTCAAATGAAATAAGGCAGAAAGGAAGTATGGAAGCAAGGGCATTTAACTACATATGAATTTCAAATTGAAGATTAATTTTTAAGCACACTATAATTTTGTAAATCATTTAATGATGATTAAGAGTTTTCTCTAGAAGAAATATGAATTTAGAGTCCAAAGTAAATCAAAGCTTCAGATATAGAATGTGAGGTTTTATTAAAATAAAACTGTTGCAATGTATGTTTTTTCTAGTTCTTAATGTAAATTAGAAAAAAGAAAATACGAATTAAACAAATATTCAGTAAATATTACAAAGAATATTTTCAGGTGCAGTGAGATCAGGTCTTTTTTTTTTAGGGGGGGGATGCGATGGGGTGGGGAGAGAAGGGGATATATGGGAGAGAAAGGATAAAGTGCACACTATGTACTTGAAATATATCCATAGCATTTTAAAAGCTGAAAATAAAGGCTTTTAAGAGATACATTTTGGGGGCTGAAAGGAGAATTGATACAGAAAGCTAACCTGGCATGATTTTAGGGGATATATCTGAAAAGCCTAATCATTGATAATTCACAATTTGTGAGCCTGGTGGGATTTCATGCAGAGCACTAGCCTCACTAAGGTAATTGGTGCTATTGAAACAACACTGGCTCAGCAGCATGCTGCTTTCTTCCTCGCCTCTGGGCACAGGAAGGATCAATATTTGTTAGGATTGCTTCTTGTTCCAACAATGTAAGATTTACAATACTTGCTAGGATTCTCACTTTGTCTTCACACAACTCATCAGTGGAACCCAATTACTAACCTCAGACAAACAACATTAACATGAGCCTCTATGCTTCTTTATTGCCCTTCATCCAAGTCTCATTTCAGGGTCTTCAGGCAGTGCCACTATAACAGATACTACACTTTAAAGTGTGCTCCAAGGAATAAATTTTCAGTCTTTCATTACTCGTACCTTGATTTACTTCATATCATCTTGCCGCTATAGACAAAGATAACACACTGTAAATTACAGCCATCCTGTCTTGTAGTTTCAGAGGTGGGGGGAAGGCAGGGAGTGATGCTTTCGCGCTACAATTAGCACTGGGCACCACAGCTTCATTGCTATCATCACCACTGACTGAAACTTGTTTTACCAAAGATGCAAAGCCATTATTTCATATAAATTCATTTCCTAAATTGCTTTATATTTATTTCACGCTCTGATAAATGAGAAACTCTACAGTAAGAGAAAAATACATATTTTTATATTGTTTATTGCATTAACTTAGGATAGGTAATCTCATTTAACTTTACTCATGGGGCTATTTCTGCAAATTTTTCAGTCCTGATGTCTTAATAACATAGTGGCCTCTGATAGTTTGCTCTTCCTTATGTTCTACTTCAAGCTCAATACACAGAAGCAACCCCCCAGTCTGGATAATTCTGTTCCAAATGTTTTAACTGTTAGTACATAGTCAGCAACGAAGGCTCAGAAAACAGTCACTGGAAAAATTCCTTCAAGTTAGCTGTTGCAGTACCCCCTTATTTGTCCTACAATTTCCTCCATCCTCCATCCTATTCCAGTGGCTGATAACTAAGAACATTAGTTTTATGCGACTTGTCAAGCTCAAATGAAAAGAGAGCTAACTTTAATGACACTGCAATTAATCGCCCCAATAGACAGACAGCTAAAAGACAAGATATTGACTTCATTAAGGATAATGTATTATGTCATTAAGTTGGTAGGGTCACCTTGTGTATCATATATGCTTGCTAATATATTGGCATTTTCCTCAAATAAGATAAATTCAGATATGAGTGATAAAGCTGATTAGAAAATGTTTAATCTAAAGAGGCTAGTTTCCTTATATTCCACTTTGCAGCCTCAGGTTTAAGTGGACTAGTAAAAACCCATTATAGATCCAGGTTTACCTCAAATAACAGGTCCCAGCAATTTATAACCCTTCTAGGTTTATTTTGGGGGTGGTTTGTGTGTGTGTGTGTGTGTGTGTCTTTTTTCCTCTCCTCTAGCTCAGGTATTATCTGTGCATTTCAGATTTGTTTTTAAATGTATAATTCTTTGCAGTACATGTAAGGTTAAAATGACCATGGCATACTAAATTAGCACTTGTGCATGAGAGCTTAACCCTTTACAAGCCAGGAGTTTGAAATGAGTTCAATTTAGAAGACATACTACAATAGTGAAATATTATAAACCTGATCATTCCTTCTAATTAAGAAACTTCCCTTTTTAGCCCCATTTAAGGTAGTTTTGTTTGGAGGAAACAATGGAGTTTTTTTAAAATCAATATCATGGAATATTTCCAAAGATACATCTACTTAATACTACACAAATAAAATAGGTTTTGATATTCACTGCCTTCCTACTCATTTCCATAAAATACGCTGGGTAGGAGTGTTTCTCTCAGTAACACAGTTTTTCAAGTTTTCAAGTAAACAGAGAGCTGCTCATTTCATTACACTAGTGACTATCTGCATATTGAAATAGTGTAATTTATTTAATAACTTAATTAAACCTAATGCACTAGAAGAAAACTGTTTGATACATGTGGTCTGCTCATTCCACTAACTGCTTCAATAAGCCGAAAACCAAAAATAAACAGGGCACTGTTTATTTTAAAACCTCTTCACTACAAGATTTTGCTATTCTGTTTAGATTTACATTTATTAAAGACTTCTCAGAGGCCAGGCTTATTTATTCAGATCTGACCTAACAATCCATCTAAATATTTTATAACCTTATTTACTATCACACTTCAATTATTTTTTTAATAAGTTATATACTATGCATAAGACAGGGGTAAAGAAATCTACAGATTTGCTTTATTCAATGACCATCAAACTGATACTTTAAAATTACCATGATTGTTTGCGGCTGTTGGTATTAATTTATTTCAGCAGTTCCTCAAGAAAAGAAAAAGATACCCTGGAGGAGAACAGTCTGTTAATGGTCAGTTTGCCTCAACACTACTATAGGCAACACACATGACCTCTCTGAAAAGAACAAACTCTAATTAGCATCGCCTACAATTCCTATTTCCAAACTGTACTTTTTAACCTGTACACCCCATCTTTTCCAATATTTCCATTAAGGCTGTCAAAAGCAGAAGTTTGGGAACCTTTGCTTGTGACCTTGGCATTTCTTCTCAGGCTTAACGTATTGGCATTTTTTCCTCTGACTGCATCGCTTCTCATTTGTCATGATTATTGTTGAATTTTTCAACTGTCATTCCCGAACGTAAATCAATGGTTGTCGACTTCCCCTTTGTCATATCTGCACTGCCAACAGCCTTTCCCTTCTAAATGAGGCTTCCTCCCTTTCCATCCATTAAAAAAGGCCTGTCTTTTGGAGAAGTCAATCCTTTGTTAGGTCACTCCATTTATCATTCTTCCAATCAGTACCTGACACACTTATTCAGCCAGGTCTTCAACCACACAATCATTGTTCATTTTGGGAGGGGGAAGAAGGAAAGAGAGAGAAGGGGGTACTTTATTTATGCATGGTGTTTTTTGCCATCTATCTTGACCGGTTTTATATTTTTCAATGCCCTTGTAACTTTAGGCTCCTTACTTACTTGAAGGGAACACCAAATTCAATAGAATAAAACACCTCACACCAACAGGGGAAAGGGGGGAGCGAATGCCAAGAGAACATTTTGCTATATTAAAAATAAGAGCAACTAGATCAGCAAAAGAATCTAACACAACAAATTCAGTTCTTTTCAAAGGGGCTCTAAAGAAAAAGAAGTCACTTTTACATTAAAAAAAACCCCAAGCACCTAACTGGAACAGAAATAGCAATGGATTGCATGACCTTTTTGACAAACTTTAAGACATACACAGTTATATTACAATGAAACTAGTTTCTAAGCAGAATACTGTGACTTACAGGAGCCTTTAGGACATGACTTGTTCAGTAAAGAAAAGGAAGTAAGTATCTCTTATTTATACGGCTACTGTCATGTTTGGTTGAAAAAATTCACAGGACTTCAATCCCTTCTACTAACATTTCAAATAGACCTGCAAATGAAGTTATTAAGGTACTACTGTCATTGCTGGATATTAAGTAGAAATGCCTGAAGTTTGCAAGACCTACTCACCCAAGCAACTAGTTTTTCCTCCATAGAACCTTCTTATTATTTTTTCCTGTCTCAGGTTAGAAATGAGTCAATATCTAATACCTAGCCATCAGGCATGCCTATCTCCAGCTTTTTACGGGTATGACAAGAAAAAGTCTCTACACCAAATTTCCAAGAGATATCCCTTACTGCAGTAAATTAGACCAGAAGTCCTATTCCAAAACCACTTCAGTTATTAAAGCATTGCCCCGTGTCATGTGCACATCTAGCCCTTTCCTATTAAATAAGACAAATGGGAAAAGAGCGCACTGTCATCATGCAACGGTGATTTCTCCCAGAAATTAAAACTGAAAGATGGAAGCTCCTACTACTGTTCCTTCCCAGTGTGACAGAACGCTTTATACCAGCTCACATACCTAAGTTTGATCAAAATGCTAAGCAGGAATAATTAGCAAGAGGAACACTTCTATGCTGGAGGAAACCTAGGCTGCAAGTACAAGTGATACAGTTTCAAGCATTGTGCAGACCTAATTTCATTAGCATTCAATATGTTTGTTAACCTGATCCTTTACATCAGCTAGAAATACACAATTTAGATACATTTTCTCTCGTACTTTGTAGAAATAAAGGAAATATTCTAACATATGAAAATTCTAGTAAGTGAAAATCTAAATTTAGGCAAACTAAGCAGTAGCTGTTCTCTTCTAAGATCTTACAGGGAGCTCTGTTGAAAAACCTTCAAAATCCTTCTGCTTTCTAGATCACCATAAGTGGGACTTTGCTTTACAGTGTCTGGCTCCCTACCAAAGCCATAAAATGCACACAAATCAAGTTAACATGTCTTTTGCTGCAATATCACATCCTACTTTTTCTGCATGTTTTCTCTACAAAGACTGATATATTTAACCAAAACCCACTATATTGGGACACACACACATGTATATGAATATACATACTTGGACACGGTATATTTGTTGCAGTAAAAGTAAAATACATATAGACTTTGGAAGTGAGATAAAAGAGGTGTGGTCTTTGAGATGTTTGATTTAAATTTCTTGCTGTGTCACAGATCTTAATTTGGGCTGCAGTCATTCAGACAGAAGCTTGATCTTCTACTTCCTATTTGCAAGTAATTACATACCCCTTAGGGTATTATAGAAATAAATTTTTCAAAATTATTTTGATGAAATTCATATGAGGATCTTGGGCCGGCAGATCAGCAGTAAAGCATAATGAAATGGAAAGTCAGGACATTTTCAACACTAAAAAATTCATTCTTTACTTGCTAGGGGTGACCAGTTTCGAGGTGTAAGTTTTACTCTGTCAGTAGAATTTATAAGGAAGAAAGCATTTTGCCTAGAAATAAGCAATATTCTCACACAGGATAACAACAAATATGCAACATTTCTATCAAAATCACACGCATCCACCAATTTACGACCAATTTCTGCATTCAAGACTTTTAGGTGAACACATATAAGTAGCTGAATACCTCGGGATATGCTAATTAATAATACTCTAACTCCATATACAACCAGTATTATGAGACGAATGAAACTCCTTTTAGGTTAGGTACTACATCACAAAAGATAAACCCGTATTTGCTCCCCTTTCTTTTAGGTGCCCCACATCCATGTCCATAACCTTGCTGCAGACAGGCAAAAGTGATTTCCACACTGCTGTACTTTAAGCTTTGCAATAAAAGACTCATACAATCACAGAATCTTTTGGGTTGGAAAAGACCTCTACGATCACTGACAACTGTTTGGGCTGGAACACGTTACTCAGGGAAGTTGTCACAGCACCAAGCCTGACAAAGTTTAAGCATTTGGACAATGCGCTCAGGCACATGATGCGACTCTTGGAGATGGTCCTGTGCAGGGCTATGGGTTGGACTCGATGATCCTTGTGGGTCCTTTCCAACTCAGCATATTCTGTGATTCTGTGAACTTTGAAAGCCAATTTCCAAGTTATCAAAATGTAGCCATCTAAATACCAACATTTAGATTTCTCATTAAATCCATTTTACTAAACAGATTACTAGCACTATATGTGGTGCTCCAAACTTGAGATGTGAACTAATTTGATTTATTCTTCTCTTCATTCCCCTTATATCTTGCTTACTAAGATATTTTATTCAGATACTGCTGAGGTAACAAAGGCAAAAAGCTTTTCTGCTGTTATGTCATAGAAGCTTTATTTATTTATTTAAGCTCTATATGGTAAAGGGTCATTTCCTTGTGAAAAGAATAAAATACAGCTGATACTGTTTTAAATCATATCATGTAATCCCATTCTTGCCCAAGCAATGGATTTACAGATAACAGCAGCAATCTTCCTAAAGTGTAAAAAACCAGTGACCCTTCTGGGGCCAGAAAAGTGACACAAAGAGGTGTTATTTGCAAACCAAAAGAGCTATTAATACACAAAATACAATATTGCAAACAACAGTACAGATTTTTTCAATGTATCAGAAGTAAGGAAAAATAAGCAGAGGTTGTAGTTCCAGCTCTAATATCACTGTTTTGTGCCTAGCAAATACAGCATATTTTATTGCATTTATTCTTTGCTGTTAGGACTTTCCCTGAAGAAAGAAGAGTAGAAATGAAGGATCTTACTTGGCAAGCAAATGCTGCTATTCAGACTCTGAAGGAATGTTGTGGGGTTTTCTGTTTGGTTTGATGTGGCTTTGGTTTTTTGTTTATTTTTTCTCATTTTGTCCAAGTAGATAGTTTTATCATTCATGCATTTACTTGTACTATATATATCTGTACTGAAATGTATTTATATGCAGGGCAACAGACACTATAGGAGAATTTCCTGAATAAAAAAACACAATCTGTAACATCATCTCCCATTTTGAAGCTTACAAAATATCTAGACATAAAAGGTATGGATTACTGCAATTTCCTCATTTATTTAGTTTTGCAATTTGACATTAGGTGCTAATGTGAGATGGCAGAAGTGAAGATTCTTATTTGATTTTTTCATTATGTAATTTGAAATTGCACCCACAAAAAAAAACAAAATGCCCTTTAAGCCCTGCGTTGAGAATCCTTAAAATCTGGGACCACCATACATCCCCCAAAGCATACACATTCAATACCTGATACATTTTTAAAAGATAGTAATGAACATGTTGATTCTCAAAAGCAAACAATGCTGTCTTTCAAAACATTTTTTTAATATGTTTAAAATGCCTAGCAACACTCCCAATTTTTCCTTGGTGCTAATATATTCTCAATTTCCTGCTGCTGTTTCAAAAAAAAACTAGTAGAACAATGCTTTTAACATTTTAACTGGGGGCCTTCTTCTTCAGGTTGTAATAAATTTTTGGACATTATGATATTCAGACCAACAAAAAGAGTAAGTATACTATGAGAGCAACCAATTAAATAGGGTTTTAAATCTCTATTACAACCATGACATAATTGTTTTTTTATTATCTATTATCTATCTTATTTTTTCTAATTCTATATCTCATTGTTATATAATTATCTATTAATTAGATAATATGTGTTTGTAGAGGGAAAATAAATTCTCCCATTCAGGACAGTGCAATAGAAGTAACACATGAAAGATTATACGGACAAAAGTATTAAAAAGTCCTTAGTTGAATTAGCTTGTCATTATAAATGACATTTAAGCCCAAATCTGGAGTGCTTATGATCAAAAACTATGAATTTTGTTTCCTTTTCAATTGCAGGTGAGAACTCCTAACTTGCATTTTTTTTCTGAACAGCCTTAGTAGCATTCAGAACAACGTCTGTGAGGTAACACACAGAAACTTAATTGCATTTTATAACTTCTATTATAAACTGAGTCAAATCCTGAAAAGTGTTGAAATCTACCTAACAATATTTCCTTGCAGCTTCCACTTAGCTCAGTATTTTTCCAGTTGTATTCCAGAACCTCTTTTACATGCAGTGAGCATTTTTTGAATGTCGATGCACAAGCTGTATCTTAATTTTTATTTGCATTTTTCTACTGGGCGTTATTTCTTCAGTTACGTTATAACAACCCACTGAAAAAATATAGTATGAACTGTGTTTCTAATGGCTTTCTTATACAGCAGGTATGAAGAACAGTGCCTTTTAATGTGCTATCCTATACCAAATATAGATCATATATATAAAGATTTTTAAATTTTTATATTTTCCTCTTTCCCTCATTTCTCCTTAAAAGATATTTGTAACAGATTATAACATGAAATTGTGTTTGAGAAATATTGATTTTATTATTAAAACCTGTATTGGCAGTTGCTCAGTTTTGTTTCTACAATCTTTAAAATATAAATAAAGTTTACAGCATTTGTGGAAAACCTTTAAAATTAATAAATGCTGCTATTTGCGTGGCACTGCACTAGTACCAGGTATAAATTGTAACAGTGTATAATTGAATTAATCTTGACATTCAAAAAAATTTTAAGGAAGAACTATTTGGTTTGGTTGATACTCAAATTTATAAGCTAATAAGTTATGAATGGCTAGAATGAGACCTCTGAGACAATTATTTTTGGTTCAAACACCAAGTTCTTCCAGTGCTTACAGGGACAAAGCTGTTTCCATAACAAAACCATTTCTGCCTCTCATAGAAGCAATGGGCAAGTACAGTTACACAAGAAGCAAGTGAAGGGAAGGTCACAGGGCTACGTGGTACATTTAAAAATGCCAGAAATAGATGCTGATCATCCTGTATTTCTTTTTCAAAAAAGCCTCTAATCAGTTCTAAATTTCTTAGACAGTTTGCTTTCTTGCTGCACCTAGAGATGTGTCATTTGTCTATTAAAAAACATAACAGCTCACCACCCCTCCTCACTGGCTTTCATTGGCCTCTCTTTTTTTCCCGTTTAATGTCTCTAACTTTATGCCATGTTCTTTTCCTCTTTCAGCACGGCTGAGCAAGGCTGACAGGCGGATTCCTTTGCTTTTCAGGGTATTAAAGCCACTTTCCCGCTCTGACAGCCTGTTCTACTCTGCCACCTTATAGCTCTGGCTTCACACTTCTCTGGGCAGCCACTGCTTCTTGACAGACCACTGTCACTTCCCATCATCCTCTCTGTATATCCTGTTCTCTCCCCC
Organism: Myiotriccus ornatus; assembly: GCA_036023395.1. Taxonomy (NCBI): domain Eukaryota; kingdom Metazoa; phylum Chordata; class Aves; order Passeriformes; family Tyrannidae; genus Myiotriccus; species Myiotriccus ornatus. The sequence goes on from JAYRBT010000178.1 coordinate 13,446,596, forward strand.
TCAGCACGCATCCCGACTTTCCAACCAATGCAATTATTTTTTTTGACAAGCCATCCATCAGCTTTAACTTTAAAAGCACTTTCCGCTGATATCCATTGTTAAATCCCTTGCTTTTTATGGAGCTTGCATGAGAGAATATGATATCAGACATTCAAACTACCAAACCATGTAAATTTACTTTGTTCTCAGCTATGTTTCCAATTTCACGTCCAATTTTTCGGTACATTATGCGTAGTTGTTGTGCTTAATATGATGTTGTCAAATCCCATTAAAGTTCACTGCATTGCACGGCTTTAAAAACAGGTTACAATTTGCATTCTATAAAGAAAGGAAGGAGTGCAGTCTGAAGTCAAGCTGAATCTTATTAAAATTATCTGTTCAATTGTTACATTTGTAGATGGAGTAATTTTGAGGCATTAGCTGAGACACATATGAAAATGTCAGTGTGCCAACTAATGACAATGAAAGCAAAAGGAATATATCTGTGAAACTCAATAAAGCTCCTTTGCTGGTGACATAAATTTGATGATAATCCGAGGAAATGAATAAGGGACCATCCAGTTTGAATAGGAATTACCTTTTCTATTAAATCACTTTGCTGCATTTCCACTTGGCCTACATCTTGGTCCTATGCCACAATGAGTCTCTCTCAGTGTACTAAAAAAAAAATCCCTACAGACTAACATTCTCTTGAGGAGTATCTTCCCTATAAGCTTCATAACCAATTTCAGACAGACACACTTAAAAACCAAGGAAAGAATTAGTCTCTTCTTCCTGCCTTCTGTATGTAAGGGCAGATGCAATTACTTGCTAATGTACTATATGCAGACATGTCCAGTGGTAAACACCACCATGCTCTCCATGCAGGGGTTTATGCACAAAAGCTTGCATTCTTATATACAGGAAGATAAATCTGTATAAATAGACACAGGTATAAATGAAAAGTTCATAAAATTGCCAAAATGCTTGGAAAATAAAGATTCGTGTCAAAATCAAAAATTTTAATGGCATATTTTGGTATACTAGCTCATAGTCTTTAAATGCTAACCTTGGCAAATGGTAACATGGCTTTTTCTTAGAGCAAGACAGGAGACAGTCAGTAATAAGTAATGCTTCTGCAAATGTCATTCAGTTACCATTGTGTATTTTTTGCAATTCAATAAAACTAAAACCTTCCATAAGTTTGCAAAACATAGTATATAGCTTAAGTTGCATCCCTGAAGTTACTCTTTGACCACAAAAAGAAAGAAATAAGCCTGTTTGGCATATCTAAGCTCTCACCCTCAGGTAAAATCTTTTCAGATTCATCCTGCCATTTCTTAAAAAGTATGTTAAGAGGTAAAGTTCAGACTTCTGGAACCTATTTAAAGCTAAGAGGCAAGGACAACACTAAATGCAACCAGCAACAGCTGCTCAGTCAATAGACTCAACACAGATGCCTGACAATGAAACAAATTCTAATAGACCCCAGCAAAAGTGAATGAAAAAGGCTTGCTCATCTAGAAGTGCTAATCTGACTAAAGATTATAATGATTTATCTTTTCCAGATCTATTTAAGATAATGTTATTCTGAATGGTTTTCGCATACTACTGTGACTTTGCATGGAAGCAGGTAAAAGTTCATCTTTGCACACATTCTCATAATTGTGTTTCTCCACAGAGCAATCCATTCTATTTTGAATTCTACACTCTGAATTTACAAGTTCTCTATCATGACTCTTAGAGGTCTCCAAAACCTCTGAACCTCTTGTCCTTCTGTTAATCAACTACATTCAAATATTACATTACCTGCCAGCTGACTGTACTATCTCAGTCCAACCCAGTATGTACTAATAGACCATACATTTTAGCTCCAGTTTTCAAGGAAAACATGACCACTAGATAGCATATAGGGTATGAGTTCCACATCAATGTGAGGAAGAACTTCCTTACACCGAGGGTGGTAGAGCACTGGAACAGATGCCCAGGGAGGTTGTGGAGTCTCCGTTTTTGGAGACATTCAAAACCCACCTAGACACCTGTTCCTGTGTAACCTGTTCTAGGTGAGCCTGCCTCGGCAGGGGGATTGGACTAGATGATCTCCAGAGGTCCCTTCCAATCCTAACTATTCTGTGATTACCTTATTTTACACTAAGTTCAGTTTAAAAATTTTAAAGACTAAACTAATAAGAAAATAGGGAATGTGCGAATATAAATTAATAAAAATCAGAAAAGTGTAAGTATCCTGCATTACACAATAGTTACATTTATTCTATGTGACTAAAACATTATTATTTTTGTGTCATATTTAAGAAATGGACGAATGTAGTTCTGTCCCAAGCAGCCCATTAAAGATACTATGCCTTCTTTAAACCTCTTTGGTAAGCTCCTGATGTTACCATCTACAGTTTTCACCTCGGCATAAACCAGTTAAACAGAAATCTTCCCTGTCAAGCTGTGGGGTAAGATACAGGCACAGATACTAAAACCTCCATGCATCAGTTCCACTGGGAAGTTTGTGCCAGAGAACTTCACTATTTCTGAACTGTGTTTGTGTCCAAACTTCCTATAGGACTTCACACTTCCCAGGAGACTACTTCAGTATGGAAATCTGTAAATCAGTACTATTCACATGAGTCTGTGAAGTCAGTTTTCATGATAAAGGAAGAACAGAGTCTGAGAGTTTGCATGTGACCTATGTAGTTAAGGACAGCTGTAAACATATATTCTCTGCTTTGCGGTTATGTTTTTTGAGCATTACACTAATTTTTTTACCAGAAAATAAGCAATGCAAAAAAATTGCACTATTTACTAATAAATGAGAATATAAATTATATATTACAATGAAGAGGGTCACTTGTTTCCCCATTTTATCCAACTTGCTAGTAAACTAATTTCTAGTAAATTTGTCTCAAAGACACCATCATTTAAAAAAAAAAAAAGCAAACCCACAACTGCTTTTGCCCTTTACACAAAGGCACTCACAGACAAAAATATACACACATATATATACACACACACACTAGTCTTTATAGGGTCATTAGTTAGCAGTTCTGTAACAACATAAATCTCAGTGGTACCTCCTTTAAATCTATCTCACACACACTTCCAAGGTAAAGGATTGTGTTTAGGTATTAAACACATTTGTTAGCAACGTTTAGAACATTATGGTATTTCCTCTGACAACTACATAAAAATATTATGGTCTACCAACACTTAAAAGCAAACTAATACTGATATTAACCACTTCATATGAAGGGTGGTGAGGGTTTTTTGAGTTTGGGGGTGGGGTAGTTTTTTTACAGTTCATCAAGTCAAGATCATTGGTCCAAAGGGAAATCAAAAACTTTTCAATACACCATATAAGTCATCCCAGAGGATATGAAGTGTAAACTAAAGCAAACAAACAAGGAAAAAAAAAAAGTTGACCTAGAGGAAGATGTCTCAGTTCTTTCATAGAACTGCTTTAAATCTCAGAGTTCCATAAACATTCACCAGTAGAAATCATCTCCTTCCTTCTTTACCCCACCCATCATTCTTCCAATACTTTTAATTAAAATTTTGAGGCTTTATATACCCTGAAAGAGTCAGAAATCACAGAATCAGTTTGGCTTGGAAGGAGCCTTTAGAAGTCACCTATTCCAAATCCCTGCAAGATGCACAGATATCTCAACTAGATCAGGTCACTCAGAGCCCTATCCAACCCATTGTTGGATGTTCCCAGGGATGGGTCTTCTACCACCTCTTGAGGGAACCTGTTCCAGTGTTTTACCACCATCATAGTAAAAAAGTTCTTCCTAATATCTAATCTGAACCTACCCTCTTGTCAGTTTAAAACCTTGTTCTACTACATGCCCTTGTTAAAAGTCCCTCTCCAGTCTTCTTGTAAGCCCTCTTTATGTACTGGAAGATCATCTAAAAGGTCTCCCTAGAGCCTTCTCCAGGTTGAACAAACCCAACTCTTTCAGCCTGTCTTCACAGGAGAGGTGCTCCAGTCCTCTCATCCTATTTTCCCAAAAGAAGATAAAGCCTATTCACTTCTCTCCTGAAAGTGAGAAATGCTTTGTAAATACACTATGGGTGCACTAACCTGACTTCTAATATTACTTTAGATTCCTGTCTGTCTTAAAAGGAGGACATGGATTTCTGTAAAGTGAAGCAGACTGAGAATGCATATGGAAATGCTAGAAAAAAATGCTGAGTTCCTATCATGAAACAGACACGCATTTACACTTCACAAATAGTGATTTTAACCCATTTTCAGATTAAAGGCAGTGAATAGCAGCCATCCCTCAGAGTGGTAGAAAGAGCGCTGTTCATAAGACTGCACCCTTTTCATCAGTGATGATGCTCTAAAGGCACAGTAAACAACAAACTGGAATTACAAAGACTGATGTCCTTTTAGTTCCTGCCACTTATTCTAGAAATTAAATGCACACATGTATCAGAAAGATGGTGACAGAGAAAAATTTACTTTCAGTGTGCGGATGAAAAATGATACCTTCTCACTACCAGAACTTTCCCAAATTTCACAACAACCTGTAACTATGGGTTATAGAAGTGTTCTAAACAATAATTACTTTCTCACACCACCAAAAAAATAGTGTATATAATTTTCTGCTTATACAAAAGCCATTCTTCACTTCAAACATGTTAAATCTTCAAGAGCACAGAATTAACAATCATGTGCAAGCAGGAGCTCCAGTTACCCCAACATTCTCATCGAAACTTGCCACAGTTTTCTTAATGTGTCACTTCAAAAAATAAAATTGGCTACAATGAATGCCAACATGTTTGCTTACTCTATTGACCTTTTACAGTTTCCAAGTAAAACACCTGTTGGGGAAGGAACAGAAATGGGAATCTGTTTATACAGTAGTCTGATAAAATTCTGGTGCTTATTACGACATTTTTATTAAATATATTGAATCATCAAAAGCAAAAAAGCCAAGAGGTAGGTATTCTGCTGGTATACTTCCATTATCTGATATGCTTTGTTTGTAAAACATTAAAAAAAATTAGGGCAATTTCAAAATGCAAATAACACTCAGATATCTACCATCAACAGGCCAGTAGATTAAGCCTTAGATATAAAGATATTTTCAACAGCTTTACTTACTGTAGAAACTATACGTTTATTATATCTATTTTTTAACCAATCACACATCAACACAAACACACAAATAGGATTAATTCAGAATTAAATAATAATTTAGGATTCAGTTTGTCATCATCAAAAGGGTTAAAATGTCTTTTCCCCCACCTCCAAACAGTGACCGCATTTTCCCTTCCTCATTTATCCTATTTTCTAGCTGTTAAAAAGAAATACAGACTTCTTCAGAGCCAGCAGTTTTGCTTAACTCACTTAAGCATAAAGATTCAAGGCTCTGAGCCTCTGTTCTTATCACCATCAATTCTAGTCCCACCTGAAATTTAAAATACTAAAGTGATTGTGGTGAATTTCTGGGAGTCAATCTTTCTGGTTGAATGGTTGTCTTCTTGATAGAGAACGGCAGTTGTCCCTGAGGAGAAGCATAATAGTAGGATTTTGTCTTTTCCTTTAAGTCAGACTAACCACATACTGCTGCTGAGTCAGCCGTACCTGCAAGCACACAGCAATCATAACATTGTTGATCAAGTCTACCTTTCCCAGGAGCACCACTGGACACAAAATAACAACTAATGTCACTGAAAAACATCACTGAAGGGATGTTCTGGGTTGAATATATTAAGAGATCAACCCAATACTTTTCTAGTAGCAGAACATTACAGTTTAAGATGAAAGAGCTAAAAAGATTACCACACTTTAGAAAAAAAAAAAAAAAAAACAGAACAACCAACCTAATGCAAGTATACTTAAAAGGTACTGCAATATTCTACCTTGATTTACAGAAAAGTTGTGAATTTTAATAAATAAATTATTTTACTCGAAGGCTGCCATTTTATCTGCAAGCAGTACAGTATATATGATTCTGTGTGGAATAATGGAATAACATTAAATATATGAAAAAATATATCAGCCTATGCTTTTAAAATGCACAGTTCACTTGATTGGTTATTATTTCTATATTGGATATAAACTTTGCAGTAAGCAAATATGCCCATTTGGAGGCCAAACTTCTGAAATACATTGCACCAGGGCATGCTGGCTGTTGCTAGGTTTATCCAACTGCCATAGCAACTGCAACCATAATATAAAGAGCTTCTCAAAGAGGCAACTTTACATAAGGTCAACAAGTCCCCTGACAAAAATTTTATATAGTGCTCCATCCTAGACATACAGCCAAATCTTTGTTCTCTTCATAACCCTTAGGCAAAAAAAAAAGCTAATGAGAATCACAGGCAACATATTAAATGATAGTATTTTCAATACAGCTGGGATTCTGATCTATAAATAATTTTAAAACTATTACCCAACAATGTATTGCGATAAAAAGCTGATGAGGTCTTGCTCAACTAGCATGGTTTTGCTAGTAGGGATGAAAATTTTTCTTAAACGCCTACAGTGATTTTTCAGATCCTTCTTTAAACACGCTGCTGTCACTTATAATCACTGGGATACCTCCTTTGTTAAAAGTTAAAATTAATAAAATCTTGAGACTCAAAATAGCAGTAAATACCATAATCAGACTCTTCCATATTTCATGAGCATATAAGATTTAGAGGATTTTTGCGCAATGTTTCATAACAAACAAAACTCTAAAATCTTTAATCTAAAAATCATTGTTTCACAGTGAAATAATGGACAAATCTTTAGCCTTTTTAGCATATGAGGCATTGGAATGGGCTGCCCAGGGAGGTGGTGGATTCTCCGTCCCTGGAGGTATTTAAGAAACTAAGTGCCATAGTCTAGTAGCGGATCAAGGGTTGGACTTGATGATCTCAGAGGTCCTTTCCAACCTATCTGATTCTATCCATCTGATTCTATGTTTCTATGATTCTGTGTTATACAAAGTGTTATTAAGATATTCATCTCTGTAACTGAAGAGGAGACAACATGCTAAAGTGCACATTTAAAAACCAATGACCCTCAAACTGCTGCTTGCATTTAAATTTGTCCTAACAGTCTGAGCCTTGGACACATATCTCATGAGTACTTTTATCCAACTGAAGCCTTGAAACAATGTTCAATACAACCAAAAGAACTCGCGAAAATTATGAAAAACCAATTACTTGCATTTTCAAAAGAGATGTTTGATATCTAGAAAGTAAAACAAAAAAACCCATGAAGCCAGGCACTCTGGGGAGTTGAAGAAAGAAGGTTAAGAAGCTTCTATCATGTCTGCCAAATTTTTATTGGTTTTAAAGTTTTTGAAAGTATTTTAATATCCTGACTTGCAAATCTGTTCTATCACATCTACTTCTCATATTAAGCTCTTCTCCCAAGCCTACAGGAGCTATCACACTGCCTACAGAAATACACCACCCAGCTCTCTAACCCAAGAGCTATACCTCCAACAGAATCAACAATGATGAACTATCTTGTTAAAAAGATTTATTAGCACTAGATCACTATGCAAGAAAGATAACAGAGAGATGTAAGAGTAACTTTTATGCTAATGAGCTAAGTTGTGAGCAAAATAACCACAGACAAGTGAAACTCTTCCAGCTGATAAATAATAGTGATTTACCAACTACTACTGCAACATAAAGTCTGTGTCTTAGTTCATGTTAATGTAATCAACAGGTAAACTTCCACTTGATTTAATACCGTCATCTCCCCTTTAAGAGGCATTTTAAACTGAATTCATAGTTAGCATTTCTCAAAAAAAAATGGAGGATGTAGGTGGGTAGGACAAGAATCTATTGATTTTGGCTGTTGCCCCTTCCTTGGAAGTACAGAGCATGATCGCATGAAGAAAAATGAAGAGCACATCACAACAGCAAGTTCTGAAAGGGACAGAAAGTCAAGACACTGATCCTGAGCCTCAACATTCATTTTCTTGGGTGAAAAAAAGGCCTAACACGTACACCAGTGCAGCACCTCTTCTGTCCCTGAAGCCAGGGACAAATAAAACTGACTTATGAACTCCAGGGGCAAGATCTCTTCAGATTCAAGGAGGAGAGCCTGAGCAGGTCTGTGACATTACTGACTGCTAATGTAAAGGAGAGAGGCTGGACACCACTCTGAGATAAAGATAGGGGTATACTCCTGTAGCAAATGCTCAGGGAAATGATAACTCCTTTTGAGTGCCATAGCCCGCAGTACATTTGTTGCATTTTCTGTTTAGTAGAAACAAAAGAATTAGATTTCCTGCCATCAATCCTTCAAAGCTATACTTGTCTTTTCATTAAACAGCAAATGCATTTACCTCAAATATTTTCAGATAAAAATCTCTAGTGATCCTGAAATGTTAAGCTGCTCAATCCCCCACAGCCTTGACAATTCTGTAAAATTACTTAATGCAAAGGCTAGAGGCCTACAGAGCAGAGCTGATTCCTCCCAAATGATGGCTCCTCTCCCCAGCTGGATGTAGTTCTCCCTGGGAACCACTTCATGACATCCATTTCTAAAATTATTCAGGTCAGTTCCACTTAGGAGAGAGTGTTAAGAACACCTGAAGAGCATGGAGCTAACACCCCAGAAGGCTACACACATTGCTTTTTTATACATTAATGTCTCACAACTTTTACAGTGTTCCCTTCCACATTCCAGAGATGTGAAAGCAGCACTTCATACACTGATTACATTACTTGCATCAGAAACAGGATTTTTTTCCTCCACACCCTCCCCCCCCCCATACTAAACTATATTTGTTCTGGTTGTGTGGGAGAGGCCTCTTCTAGCTGTAGTTACACTCTAACATTACTGTAAAGCAATATTATGCTGCCATGCAATAGCTCTTTAATGTCAACCATAACCTTCATAAATGGGTTTGTAACGAGAAACCCTTGTTTGTCATTCAGTAGGTATGATTGATGCTATGTGAGAGAAGTGAAGCCACAGTGACCATCTCAATAACATGAACAGCTGCCAAATATTCATTTAGCAGAATGAGTTTAAAAAACTTTGAGCAGATTGCTTTCACAAGGCTGCTTTCAACAAAAGGAAACATAATTAACGAGCTAATATCAGCATGTGTCTGGCTAAGCTAATGAATATCAAATTACACAGAATCCTGTATAAATCATCATTATCCTGAATTTTAATTGAACTTGCAATTAAACATGACAAATTTTATATAAACTAAACCTTTAATTTATACTTTCAAATAAGAAATAATTTATCATTTTTAGTATTTCATAGTTAATTTCCCAATATGTACACTTCTAATTAACAAGGACAGACAGGCCTTAAAAAAAAAAAAAAAAGCTCCAAAACCTGCTGAATAGATCCATTGGTTACATCAACTTTCAATAGGTTGAAATCAGGGGCTAAAAACTTAGAACCATGTGGCACTCTACTGCTTCTGCAAAACATATTTAATTTCAAACTAATTCTTAGAATACCATATGCAGCTAGAACTGAAAGGAGTTGCACCAATGGCTACAGGGCAATTTGCAAACTGGGTTAGGTTTCTGCAAAAGAAACAACAGTTTTGGAACAGATTTGTAGTGATAATTTTAATGCTCCATTTATACAGTTTGTTAATCTTATTGTCACTGTGGACTAGAGCTCTTTAATCTTATTGTCACTGTGGACTAGAGCTCTTCACCATACAAAACAGTGCTTCTTGACCGAAAAATATCTAATTCTTATCTAGTTTAATCTTAATTATAGTCTCTCATTTATGATCATTCCCTTTTGCTTATCTCCAGAACATCCAAGAAAGCAGAGGATTCCTTCCCCACATCCTAATACTCACATGCTACTATCACTTTTTTTCTCTTTGTTCCATGAAATTATTGACAATTTTTATTCGTTTCCAAATAGAAAAAATTTGACTCACTGAAAAAAATTGGGTCTTACAGCTGTGAATGTGAAGTTTAGAGGTAGAAGCAGGTGCATTGCTGTAAGCAGTCACAAAGTTCTGATAGCACAGCTAACTCAGCTGGAAGAGTGGGAGGGAAAAAACACCATGACAGCCATGACGGCAAAATCCGTGGTATAGAGATGGTCAGGATGACATGACTATGCGTTTGTTCACTGAGTTTCAACAACACTAGATGAAAATGCTCCTTCTTCTGGCATACCCCGCTCTGCCCAAGGAAACTGCCAGCAAAATTATGCCAGTACAACTGGCAAGACATTGACCTAGCACAGTCAAACCCCCAACTATGCACAACTACATGGCACTCTTGAAAGATGTGGTCAAACTCCAACTGCAATTTATATCTAAATGGTCACAGTTAAGACTTAAACACTTTCAAACAAAAGTCTCATGGAAAGCTCGAGACAGGTATAGAACAGATTAAAGAGAGTATTCTGTACTCAAGTTTTTAAAACTTTCTTTCATTCAATTTGGTAACACTATTCATCCTTCAAAAGTAGATGGATCTTACAAAGTCCTTATTAAAAAGAACAGTCTTGATTGTGCAATTTGCTGAATCTTCAAGACAATGCACATTGTCAAGTCCCATTGCTCGCTGACCATAGCAATGAAACAACTGAGGAAATAAAAGGAGAAAACTAAAAGAAACTGAAATCTTTTTCCACTAGGAAACAGCTTTAGGAATTCTATTAATTTCCATAGCAAATGAGATCAATAGCTTCCATATTTACAGCACTCAGCACTTAAAAGAGTGGAATTTCTGATGCAATGAGCAGCAGAATCAGGAATACAACAGACAATTTCCACTACTACTGCTAATCATAGTAAACATGTTTGGGTGCTTCTTGCAGTCCTTGCTTTTCCTCAAGCTATCCACATACCTTTATTCTTTTATTTTTATTCACTGCTCTGCGTGCCCTCCTAGGTATTTAGTAGCTAGCCGTGCTCATGATTTTTTGAACATCCTTAAGAATGAACATATCTGCCACAGCCATGCTGATTACATGAGATCTGGAGATCCTAGAAGAAGCTCAAATGTTTCCAAGCCATTTGAAAGAAAACCTCTCTTATGCAGCTCAGCAGGATTTCATTCCTATACATCCATTTGCCCAAAATGGTTTGAGAAATGCAAAGCAAACGACCAGCAGAAATAGCAGGGAGTCGGTGAATGATTTCCAGAATTAGTTCTCCACCTTGTTGGTACAGTTCCACAAGTTACTTAATCCCTAACAGAAATCAGAGACAAAAGGCAATTAATCAACAGAGCAGCAGCCATCCCTGAATCTCTAAATACTGAGATGCTGTTGCAACTCTGCCACTGTTTAACTGTATGATCTTCAATAACTACTCTGTCTCTGTCTTCCCATTTATTCTCTTTGAAAGAGGCATACTGATGCTTAACTTACCCAACAATTTTTTTTCCTCCACTAATAAATCCTTCTACAGACTATTCACACATTTTTGCTCCCATAGTTCCCACTCAATCCACATGCAGAGCCCTCACCTTTCTGACACCACTCCTTCTGCAAACACAGATTCTAGTCAGCAAAAATAACATTGGCTACCCATCACCAAGAACAAATAAATGAAATAAACTTGGACATAATTCTCCTCTAGGTTTTCCCAGTGCATTTTGCATTGTCTGTCTACTTAGATTACAAGCCCCTCAGAGCAAGGACACGTTGTCTTGTTTGACTTGTACAGCTCTGAGCACACTGTTTGCACATAAATAATATTAACACCAATGATAATACTGGTTTGGGCAGTCTCAATGCACATGAAAATGAGGCAGTAAGTGCTTCTATTTTTCTTTTTCACATAAGGAAGTGTCATATTTCTTCTCATTTTTCAGGGACTTACAAACCTCATGGAACTGCACATACCAAGGCTCTGAATGTTTAATGCGTCTGCTGAAAAGCACTATGTGTTCACACAGAAGAAGCAGCAGGACAAATATTTTCACACATTATCAGATAGCTGAGTGAAACAGGCTCCACCAGAATTTACAATTGAAGGCTACCAGAATTTACAACTTGTGAAATTGTGGCTGTCTGTATTTTCTCATTACAGTGCGCTTGCCAGAGATAGAGAAGGAGCTTTCTTCCCCTTTTTCTTTTTTTTTTTCGTCATCTACTGTCGCACTACTTCCTAGTTAAACCTTGTCTCAAGTTATCAACACTCTCTGGAGAGATAAGCTTCTTCTCACTTACAACCTGTCACTAATAATCGAACTTTCAAGACTCCATCTCGAAAAGAGACTACTGGAGGCACACAGGTCACAGGAATTAACTGCCACCAGTCCTTGCAGAAAACTAAGCTCATCAATCTATAGCTTCTCGTCATAATTAGAATAACGGCTTCGAAAATTTGGGCTGATCTTGACTCAGTCTTATGCCACAAAGACCGCTGATTAAAATCTTAGTGTGAAAGTTAATGATAAGTGCTGGTGGCGTTGTCGTGGAGACAGGGACAAACAATTCTCTTGCCGTGACATTTTCAATGTCCTGCAGAAGAAAAACTGTCCTCTTTAGTGTGGCACTGTATGAAGCTTATTTATGGCTACAGGGCTTGCTGGATTGATGACTGTCGTAACACACTGTCAAATCCTTTACTGACACATTCATTTTTTGAGCCCCTGGTGTGGCAGAAATAAAACACAACAAAAATGTGAAAGTATTATTTATCAGTTACTGTTTGAGTAAATAGTGGATGAAATAAATTTGGTATATGTTTGTACCCAGATGCGCACACAACTCCCTACCTTTATTAAACACATTAGAAACAAAGCGTACTTAATACACTTGAATATTCTCTTACAGGTTTTGACTGCAGTTCTGCAATAGATTTTTAATGGACAAAACCCAAAACAACTAGTGTAGTCAAAGCTCTCAGAACACAGCTTTGATTGTGCTGTGTTCATAGCAAAATATAGTACATTGCACACTTGACATTAAAATTTAAGATCTCACATCAGAACTGGTCTGATTTCGTTTTGATATGGCATTTCAGAAAGCTAGTCCAAGGTTGAAGTGAGTCTACAGTGTAAATATTCTAACATGTACATCTTCAGCTATTATTTTTATCACTATTTGAAATTAGAAGGTGATCTTTCTATCTTCTCTTTCAGATAATATTTGTTTCCTTCATTTTAAATACGATAAGCATTATTTGTTAGCTTTAAGTTTCTTGTAAACTTCCTGAAGCTTCTACTATCTTCATGAATTGCCCATTACAAGAATATCACTCAGGACTACAACAAGTGAATTTATGGTCAGATCATCATCACAGAGAAATCAAAATGTATGTCTGAAATCTCTGCACTGAACACATTTAAAAGTTTCTGTATATAGATTTTCCATACTGATCACATCTCCAGGAATCATGCTTGCTTTAGCTTCCAGGTTCAAAATTATTACAAGACTGCTCTGCTTCAAACCTCAGAAGAACTTCTGTCTCTCTAGGAAGTAAAAAAAAAAAGAAAGAAGTCCAAGATGTACTTACTCCCTGTGTTACAAAAAGAAAATAAACCCACTGTCATTTACTCTCTCTTTTTTTAGAATAGACTCCTCTTGCCTCTATTTTAAAAATATTTATTGCATCTCTTCTAAGTAAAAAATCCTCAGGGAGGGAGGTGTCAAATTAGCATGCTGTTCTTTCACCATACTTAAATAGGAAGGGAGTGAGCAAAAGGTTGCTTTTCTCTACCCAATAATTTTAATTCCATCAGTGTTATCCACAGATATAACAGAATACACTAAGAAACTTCCACATGTAAAAGGAAATCCTTGTACTTTACTTTTTGCAAATGGCTGTCCAGATTTATATATTCACAATAAGTGAAAGTGGGCATTGCTTGTCATTCAAGGGCCTTTTCTCATCATTCTCTGTGGCCCCATGCAGAGAACTGTTTTCCAGAATAAAAGAAATTCAAACCCTAATGCGCACCAATTTCAGAATTTGGTGACTGAGCATGATTAAGACTTTGTATGAATAATCTAAAAGCAATATGATAGTTACATGGAAACACTTCAATCCTCATAAGCTGACTCATCTTGCCTACCATCTATGTACTTCCACAGCTTTTCCATCACACAACATGACTTTAATATATATCTCAGCCATGGAAATTCTCCTAGCGTGTTTACATGGAAGTGTCTTCAAATCTGGGCCCAGAAAAATCATTGCTTCCCTCAAAACCGTGTGTTTGTCAATCTTAATAATTGTTATTTATAGTCTGAATCTTCTCTATTTTTGCATTATTTTGGATGACAACTTCAGATTTTGGGCTTTATAAAAGTAAAAGAACTTACATCTCTAATCTAGTATTTGATAACTAACAACACACACTACGAGTGCTCCTAGTCCCATCAGTAATTTAAGAACATAAATAAAATGTGCAAGTTTGTCAAGACACTTACGGGTCTCTACATAAGTGTTATAATTTACTTCACAAAACATTATGAAAAAAATAGTCAAGGAAATTAAGACTCAATCCTTCAAAGCTATAAAAAACAAACAAATGAAGGTTCTATTTTAATCCTTCAGATTTCATAGGAAACTGGAAAGTTTCAGCTAATACTGAACCATACTAAAACACAACATAGTTGAGAATTATTTGAATTTCTCAGCTGCAGCATTGAGCCCTTCAAGTCAGTACAGAGCAAAATAAATCTGCCCCTCAAAATTTCAACTTCCAAACATTGACATAAATTAATATAAGTTGTGATCAATTATTCCTTTTTCAACTCTGTAAACTGTATACAGAGATTTCAGGTCAATGTATCTAGTAAGTGCTGCAGAATTTCTTGTAAAGATTTGTGACCAAATGTCAGCCTTTAATTTTCTTTGCTTTGTTGGTTTGCAACTCAAACTTATGTGAAAGTGTTTTTTAAAGAGGTAAAAGTAAAGTGGGCTAAAATGGTTATAGAATACAGTTTATACCCTTCTTTTGCTTGATGAAAAAGCTAAGTGTACCACATGGTAACTCTGGGTGACTAAACAGATTGTCAAATATAAAAAAAAAAAAAGAAATTCTAGAAGTCAGTTTTAATTTTTTCACGGCCATCAGCCTTTCTTGTCCTATTAGTTACCATAATAGCAACACAGTGTTGAGCAAAATACCAGAAGCTTTCATTAGAACCATTAACATAATTTGATAACTGATGGTATTTGATTTCTGACTTTTGAACTTTGACTTAAAGCTTGGTGTAAGATATAATCTCACTGATTGGATGTTTTTTAAAATACGAAAACTTCATGTTACATTGCTTTGTTAACTGTAATTAATGTTCACATTTGTCACAAATTATATTATTTAAGAAAGAAGCAATAACGATGAAAGATGTGACAATGTTAAACCCATGTCATCTTGCCCCAAATGATTAAGCCTAATTTAAGGATTGCTTAAAATAAACTGGAGCCATGCATGCAGTAACAGATATACACAAATAAGAACTTTTCAATAAAGTGTTAATGCTTTTGCTTAACCTAAAAACAAATTAAAAGATTAGTACTAAATCCATCTATGTCAGACACTTTAGAGCTATGCTCAGGTTGTTCTACTTACAATACAGTATTCAATTACATAGCATTTTCCTAATCTTTAAATACAGAGTCAAAGCAGTAAAGAGAGCTTTCTTGGCTCCTGTCTCTGCTAGAGTGACCAGGAATTTTCAGACTGATACAAGCTTCCCCTCTGCCCAAAGTTCTTACTATCATAAACTGGCTCTGCTCACTCAGCATTTGGCCACATCAGCGTTAGAGCTTGTGCAAATAAGCTTTGCCTCCTGGGAGAGCTCCCCCTGCCCTGTGTACTTGCACTGTGCTGCCAGAACAGGTCAGATGATAAGTGTAGGCAGTTTTCTCTCATAACCAGGCTCAAGAAGCTCATGGTTATCTGCAAATCACTATGTGGATGTGTCCAGGTCAATTACTGCAAGCCACGTGCCTCTTTAGAATGGCAAGCAAAGGACTGCAATATCAATACAAACAGGATGGCTCAGCTTTTGAAAGGTATTTTTGTATTAACAAATGAGTGAGGTAGGTGGTGGGGGGAGGGATAGTTCTATTTAAATTGGTCAGGTTAAGGACCTGAAAGGGGCTTTAATGTATAAAATGTTCTGTGTGCATACAGCACAACTAACTGGCCTGCAACAAATAATCACATATAATGCATCACCCATGTCATATCAATGACCCTCTCGCTAGGCACTGTATACAATCACACAGATGCTCTGAATGCACATTTATGGGATCTATATAAATACTACATCACTACAGTTGCATTAAAAAAATGCAAAGGAACACAAACTATCATCTTACAAAGATTCCAGCTGGGTTCACTGAGGACTGTAAAAACAAACATTCACATCCAGACTCCTTGGCAAAACTTTAAATGTCAGAAACACTCAAAATTTGAAAACTCTATAGCATATTCATCTAAAATGCTACAGGGGAAGGGAAAGGGTGAAAAAATGCAGGAAGATGTGGCTCAGAGATCATCTTCACAGCTAGCCTTGAAAAATAATCATTAGGATGCATTAATCCTTCAGAAGTGAGAAGGACCTATAAAATTTTTAAGTAATTTTCTACATAATATTCTTATTCTTCTAAAGAAACAGTGATTCAGTTAGCTTAGAAAGTAGTGAAGTCAATACAAGAATACTTAATCTTGAAAGATAATTGTTATTTCTAATTCCCAAGATTCAGCTAATGCAAATGACTAAACTGCTCTTACATCCAAAAAAATAAAAACAAAAGGAAAGAGGGAAGAGATTTTTCCAGTACTCACCCATCTCTCTGGAGGTAACATTAAACCAAACGTTTCCAGATTTCTTAGAGTGGAATTTAAGGCTCATGTGTTTCAACAGGTATATTTTCCATCAGGAATTTGTACTTCTTAAAAATCCTTTCTGAAAACACCTGATACAAGGGCAGGGCTCTTATTTGTCTTAGATTTGGAATGTCTACCATGACTTTAGGTGGCAATCAGGTAAAGAACAGAGATTTAAGTTTTGGGGTCCACTACAGTAAAATCTTTCTCAGCGGTGTATGGTCAGAGAAAAAAGCTCAGTAAATATTTTTTACATTACAAAAGAATTTCAAGATACAGGGCTGAAGTCTAGTCATAGAAACATACCACCGGTGTCATATCCTGTGAAGTGGGCAGTGGCACACAACTGCGCAGCTGTTCTTTTTCATCAGGATTGCTGCTATATTGTCTCCTCTGCAGTTGATGTAAGAGTATAAATTGTAATCCTGTATGCCAGTATTAAAAATTAATTAATTGTCCATAAAACACATTCAATCCAAAGATAAAATATACTTTGGATCCCATGTCATATTTCCCTTAAAATTTCTTTCAATTTCCTGGCACAATCAACTTCTCTAAATCTCGATGCAATATTAATCATTATAAGAATTTATTTACTTTTACTGCAATACTGTTCAATTTGATATAGGATGAATACATTTAAATTTTTCTCCTGCAAAACTTTAATTTCTAGAATTTATAAGACACAACTGTCACAGAACTCAAACTTTGTAACAAACATTGCTTTGCCTTTAATTTTTTTTCCTCATAAAAACAATTGAGGGAGAGAGGAAAGAAGCACTGAAACTGTATTTATATCATAGGAGACTGCAGAAGAAAATACATAATACAAAGCCAATTCGTTAAGAGATTTATCAGAAAGTATAGTCATGCCATACTGTACAAGGACAGTATGGCATAACTATGCTTTCTGATAAACCTTTATTTTAGTTTAGTATGCTACACAGTATTACAACATAAACAATAAATGATGATATTCTGCTGTGTAAGGGCTCCACTCAGCTCAGTAGTGAAGACAGCAAGTTCATCTCTCAGTGGTAGTTTTCTAGGTTAAGAGTCAGAGATTGTGTACACCTTAAAACACACACTGAAATGCGATTATCTTAGCTTTTGGCTTTGTCTCATAACCAAAGCAGCACTAAGCAGCCAGGACACTGGAATATCTGCTCACCTATCAATAGACTGAGTTACCAGAGCATATCTGAGCCAAGAGAATGATTTCTGGTACAAGGTTAAGACAGGAACAACATCTGTTATAGAACCACTGAGTTACCACTTCTCCAACAAAAAACTACCAGGAAAGTAAAATCTCAAGGAAGCAAGGGAAGCTCTTCATTATAGGAAATGAGAAAACTCAAAGCATGTTGCACTACTAAGAAGGCCATATGTGGTATCGCAAACAAAATACACCTGAAATTGCCACAAAAAATTGAATGGTACTTCTTACCCATACATCCATGTGCTCAAAGACAAGCAGTACACCTCCTATGCACTTATAAACTTAATCACAAAAGTATCCTATATGGACACAGGTTTTGAATAATGTAAACAATATTTCATAGAAGTGACTTCAGTTACTCAAAAGGTCCCTAATATCCCCATAGAGGCAGTGTACACAACATCTTCCAAAAAGACACAAGAACACACAGTTTATAGAAGCAAAAAATGCTGCTGAATTAAAAAGCTTACCCATAGTTTGTTCTAATACATCAGTTGTGAAGATGTGCAGAAAAGAAAACCAAAACATATTACTCTAATGCCTGAACACTAAACTGTGAAGAAACCAAACAGAGGATATATTCTGTTCCTAAGTGTTAGAAGGTGTTATCATTATTCTACCATACCAAAGAAAAAGAGGCTATTAAACATAATGCATAAAATAACATTCAGCAAGGAAATCAGGATAATTACTTCACAGAAAGGACATTCAGTCAAGTTCTAAGCCATTGCTCTGAATTGAGAATTACTTATGTCTAAGTTAAATCAAGTAAAACATCCTAAGCACTCCCTTAAAGAACACTTGAAAATAACAGGAGGAACTACCTAATTCATTACACTTTTTTTTTTCTTCTGTTAAAACCAGGGAATTTCAGGAGGCTTTGACATTACTTTTCTTATTTGCAAATTCAGTCTATTTATTGCAGGAATATAGATGAACATATTTTGGTTCCATACAAGCTCTGAAATGAGCATTCAGGTTAGTATATGTAAATCAGATTAGAAACCAGTACAACCAAAAGTAAGGAACATGCTCTGCTGGGTACTGTACAAACATCACAAAACAAAAACAAGGGACATAAAAAAAATTTGAGTCAAATATGTTACAGTAAGGAAAACCTAGCAGTGAGATGTGGCTATCATATATTTAAAGTAAAGGAATAAATGTCACTTGACATACAAAAAATGCTACAACAACAACAAAAAATCAAGAAACATTCAAAAAAGGAGAGTACACCATTACTAAGAAAGAACAAATAGAGAAGCGTGCTGTCCTGTCTACTTCTTTGCTACATAATAAAGCTGAAGAGCCTATCTATAAATGCTACTTATTAGAAGTATGTTGAATCACTTCTCCATCACTTCACACACCCAACATCGATAATGTATTTCTTCACCTTGAGTGGCATAAAATTTTGCAAAAGAAGTGAGTCTGACAGTTGTTCTTTCTGTGATCCTCTAAATAGCAGCACAACATAACATGAAGCCTCTAGATGCGTACAGTTTTCTATATGCTACAATTCTAAGTGTCCCACTGACACAAGATTATGGTATCCACACTGGCCAGGTGGTATCAGAGAAATAAAAGTAAACTGTAATAAAAGCTTGTCGCAGGATCAATGTCTACTACTTTAAAACTGAGCATTTTGGCTCTGCTTCAGCATTCATCAGCCAGAACCTATTATCCTATGACAATATTCCATTTCACTGATATCTATTCATTATAAAATATATATATTTACAGTATTTGGAAGGTGATTTTTAATGCTGTGAATGCCCTTTAAAAGGAGAGTATTTTAACATTATAGATTCCAAATGACTAGTCAAGGTATTCAATTCCCTGTTTAAATCTTTAAATATACTTAGGAATTCCTTATTTCAATAGCCTTTCTAATGCCTGTTCCTTTACTGTTTAAATATATATTACAACGTAAAAAGTGAAAGGTCTTCATTAACTCATTGCACTTGGGGAACTCACCTTTTTATGATATTAGTTTCAGTCATTAATCACAATGCTTTACCCGCAACCAAGAAAAGTGACAATAATATTTATGTAAATCACTATACTTGAACTTGCAGGTTTTGAAGAAGTCTAAGAGAGTTGAGTATCCCAACATATTAAATTTGAAAACTGGAACCCTGACACTGGAATAACAAACACATTGCATTCTACCCATGTCCATGGGTCTCAGCCTCAGTTGGTTACCTCATTAAAGGCCTTTTCAAAATAATTATCATCAACAGAAATCTCGTGGTGTTTGAGATAATTTTTTTTTATCCTGAAGAACTCAAAAGGCAAAATATAGCTCTTCTTGTTGTTTCTAGGAAAAAAAAAAAATCTTTATTTAGGCTGTATATTTAAGAAGAATTTTAAGAAGTGATAAAAGCAGTGAAGTCTAGAAACTGTACAGAGAAAATACCTAGTAGCATCTGAGACTGAGTACGATATTATCAGTGTCAGCATACTGATGACCCAGATGGTATTTGTATGTTTGAAGTATGACATCTTTACTCTTCTGTCATCCAACACAAGTAATTAACAATAATCAAGTGGGTGTTAATTGGATATAATGGAACAATCTCCAGTCAGCCTGAGCCTACTATTTGCCTCTTACTAGTAATTATGAACACTAAGTACTCACGCTAATCTCCTTCTTCTCACTGAAGCCAAACAGAGGTGCAGTATTTACTCAGCTGATAGCTTGTTTTGTCTGCAATTTAATCTGTTTTAAGCCAAGAAACTCATAATTTGCAGAGCCGTCACCAGCTGCCAGGATCACACAAAAGAATGCAAGGACCTAGATGACAGCAATTCAGTATATATAAACCAGGGGAAGAAAGGACAATTATTAATTAAACTGACCTGTTACAACCACAAAACCTGGACACATAAACACTGAAAATTATCCCTTTGTATAATATCTGATAAATTCACAATTCAGATCTATATTTCTTATCCAGAAAAAATGCTGTTTAAACACAAAACTTTGAAAGCTGCTATTCTGTTACTACTATGCAAGACTGTAACAACCCTTTTCGCTGATAGTAAAGTGGTGAACTATCTCAGCCACATCACTGTAGAATGTGCTTGGCTGTTTGATTACTACTACTGTAGCAAATTGAAAGTATCTTATCAAGAGTGACCATTAGAAAGGTATTACCAGCCATTAAGCACATGGTTAGATGTTTTAAAATAGCTTCTACATAGCAATAGAGTCCAGACTAGTCAGCCTTATTTATAGTTCTATTAAAGGCAAAAAGGAAAAAAAATAATACAAACAATTTTTTTATTTTTTTTTTTGCGGTGAAAGGAGTCATTTTTTGGTGGTTTTCAAGATCATTACATAACCAATGTATGAATCAGAGAATTCAGTACAACACTTAAAGCCCACTTAAATGCTATGAAGCTTACTTTGCTTGTAAAAAATAACGCTTCTGTAATTGTAAGACTTCGATTGATTCAACACATAACATGTAAAAAGGTAGCACACCACATTAGACAAATCAATTTTGGGGACAACCTTTAGGAATTATTCCCAATAAATTGTTTGCATTATTTAATCCATCCCAAACATTGGTTGATTTTAGAGGGATTGATTTGTTCTGAGACAGACTTTTTTTTCTTGTTATATGTAGATGTCATCACTATGTCAATAACTCAGACATGCACTGATTCACAGAAATGATGCACTATTTGGAATGCAATTACTGATTTATGCAGAAGGCCAGAAATACAGACCATTAGGTACCATTATACTATTAATTCCATGTTTAAATTTGGGACAATCGCTCTGTGTATGATGAGAATCTTGCAATTTCCCCATGTCAATTCACATCTGCAGTTGGGGCTTCAACTTACACAGTTTAGATAGGAAATAGAATTAGATGGGGCTTTTAAATCAGATACCACAAAGCAATCTGAAAAGCAGATCACAGTAAACATTCACTACTTTAACACAAATAACATTCAAACATCCTAGTGGCAGCCCCTAATTCTTTACTGAAATACAAGCATGTTTAGCTATATCAACCAAAATTTTTATCAATAAAATCATACTTTGCAGCTATCATATCTACCCTTCCCCATTATGGAGTTAAATGAGTGTTACAGAATGACACAGAATGGGTAAGGTTGGAAGGGACGACAGTGGGTCATCAACCAATTTCATCTAAATCTTTTCACACTTCTCCCAAACAATATGTGTATTTTTTAGTCTAAAATGTTCTTTTAAGTCCTCTCCAAATTTATTTTTGGATATTACCTCCATAGATTTCTAGAAAACCTTCTGTTGTGCCATCCAGAAAATGACCTACTAGAGTTCATCAAGCAAATTCATTTTGCACTTCTGTGGACTGGGCATGCTATCCAGAGAAACAGCATTTTCACTCCTGTTCAGCAGAAGTCAAAAGTGCTTCCAGAAGAAAGGATTCATTTGCAAGGGCCAGATTACTATTCCAGCTACCCTTTATCACACAGTCTTTAGAAAAAAGAATTAAGGAGAGTTGCCATGGCTGCACTAATATTACTAGACTGGAAGTGACCAGCATGATTCAAAACTACATGATTCATCTTTCTGCACAGTGCACTAGCTGGTAGGGGATCTCCTAGTACTATTGGTGCACTTTCCATTTCTCCTTTTTGAATACTGTCACTGTCCTGAGGAGGAAAAGGAAGAGAGGCAGTGGGGACTAAATACCCAACTTGTTGTACCACAGCAACAATGGAAGGAAGGGAGTGAAAAAAAGGGAAAAGCATTCTCCTGAGGGGACAGGAAAGGCAAAAATTTAAAGTCTTTTCACATGACAAGGGCATTCCTTGACTGTTGGTTTGGTTTCTAAAGAAAGAGCACAGGTGGAGAGATTTCAACTAAATGACAGCTTCATTTAGGATATACCCATAATGCAACACCTTATTTTGATTAGTTCTAATGCAAAGTAGCTTTACAATCATGCACTTTTCATTTAGCCAGCTGTTTTGGATCCCACTCTGAAGTGCCTTATTCATGTTATACATGGTAAAGGGTATTCCCATTTGGCACCTACATTAGCATTTGGTACAACACAACAGGCACTTAAAAAATAGGTATTTCAGTTACAGTACTGTATCCATTACTGAATGACTACTCAAACAACCCAAATTTATTTAAGGTTTTTGTGTTTGCTTTTTTGATTTGGTTTTGGTAGTTTTTTTGTTATGTGTGGGGTTTTTTGTTGTTGTTGGGGGGGTTTTGGGGGTTTTTTGTAACTGAGCTGTCAGTGTTTGTTCACTACATTTGCAATCCGAAGCAATGAAGTATCTGAAGTAAACTCTGTTTTAGCTTCTTCTTTCTAAAAATGTGTCCCCTGAGCAGATCACACTTAGAAAAAAAATTATAAAAAACCCCCATCAACAAAAACTAGATGCTTTTCTAAATACCATTTTGAATTAAGTCAAAGAGGACAGAAAATATTGTCCAACTGAAAAGCCAATCTGAGTTTAGAACTTAAGACAGAAGTAAGTCTCCATCAAGTGCATTGGGAGCAGAAAATAATTCTTAGCTCATCAATTCGCTGAACCAAAATGCTTGTTAAAGTCACAAAGCATCAATATCCATCAGAATATATATATTAAATATCTTGGTGCCATCTATGTCATCCGTGATTTAACTTCTGATATAACTGCTTTAAACAATTCAATACTTTGCAATAACTTGAGGGTAAACATGAAATAGGGTCTAATAGAAAATA
Source organism: Myiotriccus ornatus (assembly GCA_036023395.1). NCBI lineage: Eukaryota > Metazoa > Chordata > Aves > Passeriformes > Tyrannidae > Myiotriccus > Myiotriccus ornatus. The sequence continues at coordinate 13,470,284 of JAYRBT010000178.1, forward strand.
CAGTTTGAAAATAAAGTTGATTTTTCTACTAGATCTTTCCAGGAAAATAAAACTTTAACACATTATTTTCTTACTATTTTCATTCCTTTTCAAACAAAATGAAATGTCACATAAGAAAAAATTCCAAATCCTATTTGTTAGAAAACAAAGATGGGCACTCCCCAAAATAAACCACAAAAGGTTTCCATAAGACATGTTTTAGTCACATGGAAAAATTGCCTGTGCAATCTTGAAATAAATCACCTTTTGGTTCAGAACGTAAAACGCTTAAGATAGTTAGAACACCTGGTATCTCTCAATGTACACTATTGTACCATTAAAATACAAGCTTAAATGAACACAGATTAAATACTGAATTGATCCATATAGGTGAATACCAAAATCCTGATGTTATTGCTATCCCACTTTAAAGAAACCTGTCAGGACTCTCACTGGCACTGTGAAAAGCAACTTGAATGGCAGAAATTTTGATTGATGTCACTGCCTGCCTGTCAAGTGAAACAAGCGGGGCCAACCTAATCATGTTAGATTAGCGGATACAGACATGATATAATATTTTTGTGTTATAGATATGCATGTAGTGTGCATGCACAGAATCATAGGCATATAAACATATCTTTCAAAAAGTACTATGTATCAGACAAAGTGTATCATCATCAAACTCTTAAACAAAGCCTAGGGGATTGGGGTGGGCTTTTTTCCCCTTTTACTTCTGTAATCATATGCAAGTAAACTTGATGGATTTTCAAGGCTTTGCAGAAGACTTTCTGCATATTTTCTGGATTCCTAATTCATTAGTTTTCTTTTTGTATTGGTATACTGAACTAAATAATTCGTATTATAAATCTAGAGTGAAATTGATTGATCCACCTTTTCTAAATAACAGACTAATACACAGATTTAAATATATAGTCAAACTAACTTCTGATACTAAGGCCAATAAATTCTAAAAAGTGAGAATATATGAAGACAACAGACCTTCTGTAAGGTCACAGAAAGAAATAATCTTATCAGGCAAAGTGTGCAAACCAAAAAAATATCTATTTCAGACATGAGACTGGAATTTGACTACAGTTGTCTGATCATTTATCACTGAAATACTTGCTCAGTTGATAACCTGTTGACTGATAAGTAGAGTAACCAATAAGAAGCACCTCCAACTAGCAAAAATAACGCAGATAGTCCAGGCCACAGATTATCTTAGAATAAGGTATCCTAAGAATAGTTACAATCAAGGTACTTCAATATCATATGCAAAAGTATAATAAATGTGGAAAAAAGTCAAACTGCAAAACTAATCCCCCCTACAGCACACCACAAAGACTTGAACTTACCTGGGTATTAAAAAAAAAAAAAAGTCAAAAGCAACCAGAACTACATTTCAGCTGAAAAGAGGTAAGTCTCTGAGATCCCATGCCTAACACTCTAGATGACAAAATGGTTTTTGTATATTTTAGACCCTGTGTTTAAAATCGAACAAATACAGTGCCCTTTGGTCACTGCATGACTACAGAGTTCACAACAACAAATGTACAGAAATAGTTTCAACTGCATGGAAAACAAACATTTTACCTTATATACTTCAAGTCATAAACTTCTTTTTTTTCTAATCTGTGCCCTAATCAATACTAAATATAGATGTCCATTTGGTATTTCCTGTACAAAATGCATTCCATAGGTCTGAGGGGAAAAAATCATCTTTGGGATTTAGATAATGTTCAATAAGAGAAATTGCATTATGTGTTTTCATTAAATATCCTTCCCTTTCCTTGCCATTGGAAACAAAACAGAAATAGGCTTGATGCTGGATTTTCCTGATTTTGAACCTGGTACTGAAAGGTACTAGAGAATTTTTCTCCTTCACTGAGGTCATCAGATGTACCAGTATCTTTAACTGAACTGAGCCTCATTTTGTTTTGTGTTTTACCTAAGTTTATTAAACTTAGAACAAGGAAAGAAGAACACAAGCTGGAAATGAGCGTTTAGTTCCTTGACATAGATTGCATGCCCACCTCCACTAGCATTTAATCTTGAGCCTTAAAACCTGACAAAGAGATAGTATCAAAGCACATCCTGAATAAATTGCCACAGTGTCTTATAAAATGGTTGCACACTTGTTGGACAGTAAATTTAAAAGAATTTTCTCCAACATTTAAATACAATCTAAATGAATATATCCACACACATCCCCTATCTAGCCATATAGAAGTAGCTACTTGCACATAATCCCGGTGAGCCTTGGAAAGGACAGCAAGATAGAACACAAAGCATCTATTGGAATAAATTTGCTTACATATACATAAACAGAGCTCTCCTATTACACTTCCAAATACAGCCTAGACAACACTAACCTGGCCAAACAACTGTCCCTTTTCAAGCCTGATCTCCTCAATGCCTTAACCTAAAGCAGCCAGCTTTCTGTTTGCTCATTTCATGAAGGAACTCTGCAGCTTCTGCATGACTCCTGTTTTTCCAATCTCAGATGTGAATTTTGCTAGCTTGAAAACGTTTTAGGGCTTACACAGAGATTTGTAAAATGTCAGCTTGAAAATTTTAATTGACTTATTAGCAATATCTCTTCTTTGAATGACCTTTTAGTCCTCCTTATAACATATCACCTACTTTTACTACCTTCTGGCTGACAGCTTTTAATATATTCCTTCCTAGTGGATGATATCATCTGTCCTTGGATGGAATTAACTAAAGTACTACACATTTAAAAGCTGACATTAATCCATATCCAGAGATTTTTAACAGCTGCTGGGATAAATATTGTGTTTCCATGCATTAGATTTTATATAACAATGACTAGTAGAAATAAATTGAGATTAAATAAACACTGGCAACATCAAAGCCAATGAGAAAAAACACTCAGCTGATAAATGCAGTGTTTTAGTGGCTGCATATATCAATGACTAAAAATACTTACTATAATTAGCAAGAATAATTCAGTTATAGTGCAAACAGAAGGTATATTTTGTTACCATGGCATTGTTGTATCTGTTGATAATCACATTTATTAAAAAATTCAGTGATGAGAGTGCTGGTCCAAGACTCAGGTAATACTTTTTATCTCTTTCAAAAAATACAGCCACTATTACCTGTCACATTTCTTTTGCAAATCATGTATTTAGGTTTGCACCTGTAAAAGAGATGAGCAATCAATGACTCTAGATTAAGAGCAGGGATGAATACTCCAAGTGGTGCACAGGGAGGTAGCAGTACATCTTATTGTAAGAGGTAACTGAACAGAACTCCCTGTGAACCACTGAAACTCACTATTTGTCAAAGTGAAAAACATACAATTCAATAGACCTCCCTCCCCTTTCCCTTTGTCTGCCGAAAGAAAATATACATCAGTAAATTAATGAGAAACATTTGCAAGAACTTAAACATGTGTGTAAGGGAACTCTTGAAAGTGAACATTTACTTTCACCAGAACATGTTTCATCACCTCCAAAATTGCTAGTCTAGAGTCAATGTTAAAAATAAGCAAGGGTTTGTCAGCTTTGTGCAAAAATTTCTGAAAAATAACAATATTAATCTTCCTCAATACATATACAAAGCACTTAATAGAAGTTTCTGGACCAGTGTAGAGACTGAGTTTCACTTCTAAATTAGATATTCCAATCTGATATTTTATTATGTGCCCTCTGCCTGAAATTAAATATGGTTGGGAATAAGAGAATCAAATACTCTATTAACATAGCAGGGAGTGCTTAGCACCTTAAGGGTGTACTATCCTCTCAGACAGAGATATTCTTGTTTACAAAGACAAGGGCAGAAAACACCTGAAAGCAGGTAACCTTGTTTTGTGTTTGATAAACAGATTAAATAAACATATAAGTTTTCCTGAGCCTGATGTGAAATTGTGTTAAGGAAAAAATATTTGTCTATTTTTCTCAGTAGTTATCATTTTACACTTAATACCTAATTTCAGATGTGCTAACACCCTTGAAAACCAGGTTGGGACTGGAAGGCCAAGTTTAACATACCAGAATATGGTGCACAACACTAATAACAGTTATTGTGACCTATATTCTGCTTTAACTTAACTCAACGGAGCACTTCTAAATAACTCAGAGTTTGGATTACAAAGGTGCAATAGGAAGATTAAAATCTGACCCTATAGACGTAAAGTAACCCTTCTTTTTGTTGATATATAAGACAGAATTCCATTATTACCCCTTTCAAAGCTGCACTACTAGTAGAAACTAAAAAGAATAAAAATACGTTTTTTTTTTCACTAAGGGTCAGCAGATGATACTTTGAATAAGCCAGAAAAAACCATATAAAGTCATAATATGCTTTTACAGACAACTCACAGGTTAAAATTAAACTGTCAAACAAAAAGACTACTTGTGGGTCATAGAGGAGAAAGACTTTAAAGAATTTATAAGTAATCCGTAATATCTATAAGAGAGCAAAAGTTTAGGACTATTCATCCCTGTAGTGTGCAATAGTTGCACAGTTATCTTATGCATAAGGTTTGGGGGGTATTCTTTTCCATTCTGTTTTCATTCTGTGAATACATGAGTTTCTTCGATATTCTTTTTTAAGAGGTTGTGGGGTTTTGGGTTTTGCCTTTGTTTTGGTTTTAACTAAAGAGCATCAGAACCTTAAACCTCCACCCTTCAACAAAAGCATCCCACAGCTATTTCTAGGACTTGCTTTCAGGCATCAGATTCTTCTATTCTGTCAGTTCCTCATTAATTATCACAATCTTATCACTCTAAAAAGTACAGAAAGAAAGTAGAGAAAGAACATAAATTTCTTAAAACAAAGTTTTCAATAGAGATGCTAAAGAGTTCTTACATTTTCCATACATCATTTGTAACTACAAGATCACAAAGTAGTAACATAAAATTGAAAGAAATGGATTGATATCCTAATTAATTTATAGCTCTTAATTTACAGTTGTGTGAACTTAGCTAAAAATGTAGTAAGTTTTGTAACAACTGAATGAACTTCTTTTGCTATGCTAAATATTTTGAAAGCAATTTTACACATGTATAGTGTTTAATATGGCTAGGACATGTAGCAGAATAAAAAAAAAAAAGGCAAACCATCAATTACCACAGTTCTATCTATTTATTTCTGATTATATCACTTTATATCTCTTTCATGCAACATTTGAACACCCAAGAGTGAAAATTCCTAAGTCACAGTTTTAAGTTGTTTAGTCATACAGTCATTTTGTATGGATACAAATATTGAAGAGACAGACAGTTACACCATTTAGAGTCTGATTCAAAAACAGGTCAAGCCTGGATTGGGTGCTGAGGATGAGATTCACTCTTTTTACCCATTCAGCATATTCTATAGGAATGAGTCTAACCCATACACATGCCCACAGAGAAACAGAACAGTATTTTGTATATTCCAGGATGGTATTAGAAGTTATAACTTACATAATTGTACTGACACCTATCAATCCTACATCAAATCTCTTAAGCTTCATACAATAGACTGCAACCAGTCTTCAGCTCTTGCACTTAAGAAAGGTAAAACAAAAGAAATCACTGTCTTTGACATCAGGTAAGTGGAACTCAAAAGGCACAACTAACTCCTATCCTACAGTCTCTAGAAACATAGGAGAAAACCAATGCTTTCTGGGTCTTCTTGCAACTAAGCAGATAACCCAGGCTGCTTTATCATATGGGTGATTCAAAATTGCAATTTTTTTCAAAATAGACATTTTTTTAAGATTTAAAATACTTTGCTTTAGAATTGAGAATCTGGTAGACAATTTCCACTAAAAAGCATATTAGCAAGGTTTTCCTAGAAAGTCCAGAATTCAAACAGTTCCTCACATTTAGATGAAATTTTGTGCAAGACATGCAGAGGTAATAATATAACAAGAAATTCCTGAGGACACAGACACCTTTTTTTTAACACATCACTTTTGCTAATGTAATCTGGGGACTCAAGATGCTCAAAGAAACCTTCATCATATATTTGTGTTTCAACTTAGATACACTTACTTATTACACTGAGAAACAAAAGCCTAAATCTCAGAGACATTCCTGTCATAGCACACTATTTTGAACAGGATTTTTTAGCTCTGTAGAAAGATCCCAGAACTTGTTTCTCAGCTGGAAATACCAGCTCTCAACTGATCCACACTTTTTAGTATCGAGTAACCTATGTTTTCAGGCTGGACATTTCAGAGACTTCTTTATTGAGCTTAAGAGCCTTTAGTAAGCCATTAACACGGCATGTATTCCTACATATCACGAAACTGATGCAAACCAAGAAATCCTAAGAAGAGCACAGAAAATGATACATAGAACAGCTTGCCCTGGTCCTGCTCAGAGCAGCACATCTGTACAATATAGGCAAAAGAATCTTCAGAGCCCTGACACAAGTACCATAAAAGTCTTCCAGAAACAGCTGCGCCCACACTGAAAAAGTGTTATAGATATGGTTATATCTCTGCTCTTCCAACGGCAAACCATACCCAGTGGGAGAATGGATAGGTGCTCCCTACAGTATTGATGAAAATAGGTCATTAAGCAGGCAAAAAAAGTTAGAAAAACTCAATGCTCCCTCTTGGGGTGGTACTGTTAGTAGTAAGAAATCAGGACTTGGACTACAATGAGAGATCAGATGGAGGATGAGGAGAAGCTAGGGAGTGGACAAAGTAGGGAGAAGAGGAGGAGAGCAAAAGAGACCGTATTAGCAATTTGGTAACAGCTAATGATAAATCAGACTTGCTAGTTACATTTAACACATTTTAGTTTTAAAATAAAAAAGAAGAATGGGGAGGAGAGTCTTTTTACTCATAGATGTGAAGCTCACATAAATCAGAACTGGAGGTGAAATAAACCAGAGATTAATAAATTATTTCCACTGAATTATTTGGTTTTCTCTTCAGGGAAAGAATAGGCTACAGATTAGAAAATTTAAGATATTTTCCAATTGACTGAGGTTTATTCATTCTGTTATATAACCTCTCACTCAAAATCTCCACATGTAGTAAAAACCCCATTTAGATATTCCTAGTTTATTATGCATATATACATTTGTGTGTATGGAGTATTACCTCCCTTCTTTTCATCTGAGAGGTGTAGAAGTTGCATGCTTGGGTAGAACAGAAGACTGAAGGGGTTTATCTAATTCCAGATTATGAAAACCCTGAATTAATAGAGCAGAAAATGACAATGTATATATGATACTGTTCTTTAATTACTTTCCTGTTTTAAAGCAGAAATATATACATTTTAATATATAATATGGAAAACGGAATATATTTATCTGGTTTTAAGACAAAGCTTTGGGCTGAATTTAATATGCTATTGTTATAATAGAAACTTCTTCATTTCACTGGAAAATTTAAAATGTTATACTATTGCCAAACCTTGGATTTTGTTGCCTGGGAGAGGTAACTGCTTTCTTATGACAAAGACTTGAAAGATATATTCCTTTAATTTTTTTTCTCCCCTACTTCACGTTCACATGTGTTGAAACTCATTGCTTCTGGAAATGAAGATGCTCTGGTGTCAGCTGTAAAATCTGTATCTCACTTCCTCAGACAAGTGGATATTTATTGACAGGGTGTGAGAGAGAAAGAGAGGAGAGACTGCCTGTCCTGGAGCCAGTAACCTTGGTGAAGACGCAATGTCACAAACACCAAGCCATCATTCTCATAGATGTACAGCATATTATTTAAAGGGAAACAAATATCGGCCACTGAATGTCACTGCAAGGACACATCTTCTGCCTCTTAACTAAACTTATCAGTGCTGTGGTTTAATATGGTACCTTTTTCATCCTCCCCTCAAATTCATCTTATAGAGCAGCTCTTGACACTACCAGAGAGCAGTCAAGACTAAGATTTAGTGACGTTTTCTTCAAACAGATCTAGATTTATTGACAGTTGTTGCCTGCGTCTTCTCTCAGTAACTGCACACAGGATTAATTTTAACCATTTCTTAAACTCTGAAAAACTGCATACTCAAGGTAAAAAAAAATTCAGCCAGCCAAATTTGTGCTACTTTGTATATTTCTATGTTTAATTAGAGGACCAGAACACTTCAATCCTAAAACCTTTAACATGAGGGGAAGGTTTTGCTGGAATTTCGATGAAAAAGTCATACACCAACCCCTTTACAAAAGTAAATCTTTTCCAGTAGAAGGGGAGGATTTATACCTTGGTGGTTTACAGAAATATGTGATTAATAATGGTACATGAAAATACTGCAGGAGGAGAAAAGCCTCATCTTTTAATAACTACTTCAGTAGTGAAATATTGCTCGACTAATTCAGTCTTTATTTATTACTATGACCTGTGCCTTATATTAACTTCTAAACCCCCAAATTAATACACTCTCTATGCTTCTGCTTTTCTACAAAAATTGTATCATAGTGGCTGAATAACAGAAATTTCTTTCTACAAGGATACCTAATTCTCTTGATGTTAATCCTAATAAATCACATGGACTGATAGAATCCATGTTTTTCAAATTTAGAAGTGACACTCAGAACTCAACTCCACAATGATAAAACACTTCAGCTCATGTACAGTATAGACACATACATCTCTTAGTAATACAGAAAAAAACACATCTATATTTTAAAAGGATGGATAGATGACTATACTCTCCTGACTCTCCTAATATTAGTTAGAAGTATAAATTTGCAGTGTTCTGTAAAAGATTAACTACTAAACGAAAAAGAACTACTGGATATAAATTTATTAGTCCAAAAACACCCAAGAGGCATAACTATAATTATTGCTGAGGGAAGCTGTTTAAGACGAAAAATACATTTCCATTAACAACCAAAATTATTTTTCATTGCCTTTTTCTCAAATTTTCAGTGAATAACCTTTGATGATAGCACATGATAATGATTTGTTAGAAAAAAACTAATTTGTATTTCAGAAGTGTGCTTATTAAAAAAAGAGTCAGAAATCATACCAATGAAAATCAAATGCCAGAAGATGCAGAGGACTGTTTGGGGATGAATAACATTCCAGAATGGAAGACTTACCACCAGAGTACATCCTGTACTTGTGCATACAGTTTTACAGAAAAATTCTATTAAGATGTATTAATCAAATTAATTTATCCTTTGTTTTACAAGATATAAATCCCTACAAATTGTGCTATCTACTCAGTGTTATCCAAAGTATATTTGGTGGGAGAAACACCACTGCGTACAGAAGAGCTGCAGACTATACATCAGATACACATCAGCTCAAAAGCTGGATGACAAAACACAGATTTTTTTACAGAATTTCTACATGCTAGAAAAACACACTTTAGTTTATGGGAAAAGGCTACAGTGCATCCTTATAACAATATAAATCTCCAGAACCCTTGTGATGATATCTAATTTACGTGGCTGTCACAGGAAAATGTGTTATAGTGAATTATACACAATACTAAGCTTAATTATGAACAGTAACCTAGAAATCTTGATTAGAAATCATGTGCTCACAACACCCAGAGTCTGAAAAAAAAAATGATGAATTTATATAGCCCACAGCGATTCCAAATAAATTATTCCTAGAAAATCAAAAAGAAGGTATAGATTATATAAGAAATTATTTCTTTGGATCACTGTCAAACTTTAACTACACTATCAACTCCAGAGTCGAGGCACTTGAGTTGCAACTCTGCTTTACATAAAAACAGCTACCTAATATACTATATATCAGTTCTTTCTATCTTCAAAACTAGGCATTTACAAACTATGGGCCAGATCCTGTACAGAATTGCACATATTTCATGAGCGAACATATGATAGACGTTCTCACATATCTTACCATTGCCACATTCTACCACTATATTATTTCACACTAAAGCTACTTGAATGCAGGTTTTCAGAGGGATGTTACCACTGCAGGAGTGAAGAGGGCTTTCCCAGCACACTTTAGAAACTCTCCAAAGGACAGGTAAATGTTCAGTACCTTCTAGCCTGGGTACGTTTAAAGCTTCTCACAAAGGGTACCCCAGTTGCAGCCATATTTGTCAAATTTCAGAGTTTCTGTCTCCCTTGCTGAAAAAAAATACACTCAGGACTACTACATTGAGTCATAAAGCTAAATCAAGGAAGGTTTGAAGTGATCTGATGATCATTAAATGAAAGAGGACCTGTGAGAAATAATAATTTCTAACATTAGTATTGCTTCACCTCGAGTGTAACGCAGTTGTAAATAAAATGTCAAATTATAAAGATCACCTGATTTTTTTATATAAAAGAAAAAAATCAACATTAGTATGGTGAAGCGCTCGCCATTTTCCCCTGGACAAGTCCAGTCACTAACTTCCTAAACAAAACCCTCTTTTGGCTAAGAGACCTCCTGAACTATACTATTTTATTTCAGAGAAAGCCCTTATATGTAGAAAAAGATTACATAAATCATTACAACAGTAAACATGTAAATTCTGATCAATAAGCACTTGTCTCCCCCTCCCCCCAACACTAACAGCTGCAATAAAGCTTTAAATGTAAAGCTGAGCACAACCAGCCATAAAAGTATGTAAAATAAATGAGGATAACATAATGAGGGAATCCAACATTCATCTCATAAATATAACATAACGACCACAACTAAAATGTCAGAGAATCTAATAAATCAATATGGTAGGACAGAGCTATCTTTACGCTTAGCATACATAAAAATATATTTACATGTAGGCTTTTTTATTTATTTTTTTTAAATGAAGGATCAAACAAGAAACATTACAAGAAACTTAACTCCTTATTCACTTCATTATTCAAAATTTGATGTTATTTTTATTTTGGTTTTCTATCCAACTGTAGAGAGCTTACAACACTTTTCTCCCATAAAGTAACAAATCAAATTAGGTTATTAATTATCATATATGAAAATATGTGTTCAAGCCCCTCAAATGGACAATTCAGAGATACTGCTTGAAAGACTATCTTCAAGAGCAGGTGGGGAATTTTGTATAAATTAAAAAAAAATTAAAAAGGCAGATGTTTTGAAAATCAGTTTATGACAGCGCATATATTCTTAATATCATCTGAGAATTTATATCAAGTATTTAACTACAGGTTACATAGTTGTTGCAATACTAAACCTATCTTATCTGCTACTCTAGAAACATTTAGTAGTATGTATGCACAAAAGCTATAAGAAAAAACAAAGCATAGTGCAGACTCAATAAAACTCAGCTTTATTTCCAGCTCTGCCCCTGATTCAATTTCAAATTCTACAATTTCTGAGATCTTTAAAGCTTGTTAGCACTTTAAGGACATAAACCATCATGACCCCACGTAGTACGAGATATTACGACTCATGCTAATCAAAACCCCTTCTGTTTCTCAGACCTGGATTTTTGCTCAATCTTTTGCATTTTCTCACCATGTTGTTCTCCCACTTGGCATCCATGGCATCACGGTAGAAACACTTCTTAGTAATGCCACTAATAGGCATGAGGTGGCATTGGAACAGCTTATACGAGGAGACCACTGGTTAACATGCTTCCCCTAGTTTGCCTACACCCCTTAGGGTAATCAGCATGGGATAAAAAGCCTTTCACTTGGCTTGAGTACCAGTCAAAATGGTCAATTCTGTTGATCATCAAGATTATGTACTACTTTTATAGCTGCAACACTGTTTTTACTGGAATGGCTGTGCAATCAAATACATACCGTGATACTGCAGCCAATGGCTGTTGATTTTCAAGCATTCAAACACGTCATCCTAAGCAATAAACAAAAGCTTCTATGTGGCTCTTACAACTAGATATCTCAAAAAAGCTAAGTAGAGAAGACCATGCTTCCATATTATAGTGACTTCTAAAAGTGTCTAAATAGACATTTAATCTAAACTAGACATTAATTATTATGCCCAAGATTTAACACTATGTTAAACTGAGTGCCCTTTGCTTTACATTCTGATGGCTCCAAGTACTCTGTGGTTCAGTGTCACCTTACTATTGCAATGTAAAGAGGATTAGTATTGTCAGTCATTTGTGTCTCAGGATAGTTAGTAAAATCATTATCAGATACTTTCACAATATCCAAAGTTGGATAATATCTTTTCCAAATAACTACTAAAAACTTAACAGTAGATTCTGCTTTATTTATTTATCAGTGCCTTGTGGAGAAGCCTTACAGTGAAACTTTACTCCTATAGTCAGAAAATTACTTAATTTCTTAAACTTAGTCCTGTAGTGGGGGGCGGGGAGGGGGGAGGAAATATTTTGTCCTCTCAGCCATCACTTACTGTTGTTGACCCAAAGATTTGTTTAGGTCTTGCCATCTTCTAGACTTCTCTTCATATTGTCTTTCTCTAACAGAAATGGAACTACCTAATCATAAATCAAATTTGCCTTGGAAAAAAACCCAAAAAACAAAAACCACTACACAGATTAAGTAACTGTTCTTGAAGCAATTAAGAGAAACAAATTCATCATCTTGTATCAAAGCATAAGACAGGAATTTTGTGAGGATCACCTCCTACCTAATGAGAAACAACAGAAGTTGGAGACTCCTCAGTAGCACCCTATATCAAATAACATAGAGGACATACAGGACTTGCTAAGTGCAATAACATAACTGAGGTACTTTCTAAAGCAGCATGGGGACTATTTTTTTTTTCAGTAAAAACACAACATTGCTTTTTTTGATTGTTAACTTGTATACAAGTCCGTAAAATATGAACACAAGTTCATCTAAAGTACATCTAACTTAGGGGAAATCTTTCACAGCAGGCCTCTGCACTCGAAAATAATGACAATCAAAAATAAGAGATCCTGACATCAGACCACTTCAAGGAAGATGTGAAAGAGGTATCTACAAAGACGTCTTCAGACTGACATTTTCAACCACTTACTGGACTGCACCCTATACTTGCCCTTCACTAATTAATACTGACATACAAATCAAACACCTTTGTCCAAGCAAATCTAATGCAACTTAAGTTTATTTTTAAAATCAGTAACTCAATTACCACAGTAATTGCTCATGAACAGTTCCTTGCATTTTGTCAAAGAACCTTCTTTGACAGCCTTTCGTAATCACGGGATTATAAATAATCATAACAGAAACATACTGGAGAATAAAACTGAAAGCTCAGATCTCAAAAGTAGCCTTCCCCACTAGCATAGTTCACAGACTAATACAAAAATTACCTGAATTTTGACTGATTTGGATTCTAAAAGCATTCCCTTTCACTTAGCAATATGTAATATACTTTAGCAAACCCTGCATATAATAACCATTCAAAAACAGTGTAGGTAAATAAAGATGTTTTCACTATATTAATAACTTCATTTCTCTACATTTCACTCAATTTATTTTGTTTTGGCTAAGAACAGCAAAAATTTTCTAGTTTCCATGAGAGGACACTGAAGTCCTCTGAAAAAAAATTTGGTGACTTCATGCAGATTGTTTTCATTCACATTATTAACTCAAAGATAAGGATTTATTCCCCTTAGAGCCTCCACAACTCACGTAGCTCAAAACATAGAACATTACTGTCTTTGTACCAGTAGTTTAATGGTACTGCTGTTTCCAACAACCTCTTGCAGTTTCAGGGGGTGGAGATGCTGCAAACAGTGTACTTGAGGACAGAGTGGATATGCAGAGGTTTTCAGTTGATTCATGATATTGAACTATAACAAGTACATAAGATACAAGGCATCAGAGATTAAAGCACCAGCATATCACAAATAAACCTTTACATGTATTTAGATCTTAAATTAAATAAAAATTTGCTAATTCCTAATACAGTCACATCTATTTGACAATGAAACAGGAACTCTAGTCTCATTTGGACAAAGTTTCAGAATTCAAGAAATTCCTGGAACGAGAAGTATTGTAGCATAATATGTAGCATTGATTAACCAGAAGTGCATAATACTGCCTATGAAAAGAGAAATAACGTGCAAATATAATATGACAAAGTTTAATTTTCAAGACTAAAGAGATGGGCGTATTCAAAAGTGCAAACTCAGTTTCATTATCCTACATTTCAGTGCTCTTTCAATGTGCACAAACAGCTAAAAAACATACAAGAACCCTATTAGTTCCCAGATCTATTTATAAATAGAAGATGCACCACTCTGAACTGTAAATGAAAATTGCCATTGAAAGTATTGTTTTTTAAAAAGAAAAATCCCATAGTACACCTTATAGGTTTGTATAAATAAATGATGTCAGAAGGAGAGCAGGAGAGAACACTACAATTAAAATTATTTTCATGTTCCACAAGTTCCAAAGCTTTTGTGGCAAACTGGGAAAATGTTTGTTTTCTGTCCACTTTTTCCTCAGAAAATCTATAAATTTAAGAAAAGACTTCTAAGGCTTAAGTAATCATAGTGTATGTTTTATGATGCCTTAGTAGAGAATAATGTGAAGTCACATTTTTTGTGCAGAAAGGTAGAGGTCCCAAAGAATACATATTTATATTTCTTGCTGTCTCCATAATTGGTTGTCTAGTGCACGGGTCAACTATGGACATAAAATCAGATAAGCATATATGAAGTAAGAGCCTGGTACTGAGTCTAACCTTTTATATACTACACTTTTATATATATTATTTATATATATTTTTTTTAACACATACACACTCTTCTCCCTGTTTTTCTCTGACATATACAGTTTTATCCCTGTTTTTAACCTTTTCCTTTGAGTCTTTCTCACCTACCTATCATAATGTGTTTTCCATACAATCTCAATATCTCTTTAGATGAGAGAAAACATGAAAAGCTGAAACTATAATCTAACATCCAAGACAGTAACACTATTGTACTGTACTTTCCAAGGACAGTTCTCTGACCATTCACCTTCCCTGATTCAAAGCAAATCTACTTGTATTTCATTAAATTACTTGTGGTACAAATGAAGACACATTTTGGCATAATCAGATGATACACACAAGGAGGTTCCAGCAGAACAAATTAAAATTAAGATATTGTGCAAGGAGTGTTCAATAACTTCAGAGATAGTACAGCATTTTTAAAAAAAGCCCTACAGATATGTCTTCATATCTAAATACACATAAATACATAGATAAACTGCAACAGAAATATGTATACATTTTTGCAAGAAGAATTTACCTGTCATTCCAAATTCTTGCAATATGCTGTTTAGACAAATGCACAGCGTAATTTTAAACTAAACTAGTCTGCGTGCCCATTTTTTCTTGCTCCAGACTTTTTTATTGACAATTTTTGTACTGCCATCTTAATTATATCTAGCTAATAAATGAGAATCCCCTAAAGTTCGAATTGACTGGAGGAACCCTGCCTGACAAGAACAGTAGGTTCAGCTTCAGACTGACCAATGCATAAGGCACAGCTATTATTCTGACCAAATAATTTTCTTACAGAAGTATCTGCTGTTTTCATTAATCTACACTTTTTGGTGCACTTTCTGCTTTTCAGCAGTCATACTACAAAAGGTGGGTTACTTAAGAAACAATTAGGTGCGTATACAAAACAATTTGCAGGCAGTCTTACTCTTTCAGCTTCTTAAGTGAAGTGCCTTTCAAGGCTGATTTATAACACTGTCGTCTTCAGAAGGCAAAATAATTAATAGGAGCACGGACTTCTAATTTCAGTGACTTCCAGAGAAAGTGGATTTCATTTGATTTATGATGGCCGGTGACTTTGCATTTTATCAGTTCATTCACTCATTATTTATGCTGATGACCAATTTCAATGGGTCGCTATCATCTAACTCGCTACTAATCAAAGAGAATTAGGGTTCACTGCATTATTTAGAAGCCACTAATTTATCTTCAGAGCAAGTATCAAGAATAGTTTGGGGCCTTCTACACTAAAAAGAAGCACAGCTGGCAAAGTCACAGCATTTGTGTGGTATTACAAATGAATGTCATAGGGGCTACTTCTAAGAACTACTACTTTTCACAAAAGTTTTAAAACAAGGCAGACTCTACAGATAGAAGACAAATATGAAACACTGAAACAATGAAATGAAACACTTCCCTTCTGACCTCCTATGTCAAAATATTTAAAATATGTGTTTTCTGTTCTCTTTGCAAGTAATTCAAAGACACTATTTAAAAAATTCTCTATCCTTCTCCCTGTTAACTAAATAGAAATCTTTGCACCAAAACAATCCTAATTGGCACATTTCTCATTTTAAAACAATTTGAATGTATTTCTAGACCCAAGGAAATAGATCAGACTGAAGCTTAAGCATACAAAAATTGAGTTTAATCAACAAGAAATAATGCCAAATCATATTCAATCATTTAGGGGTAAAATCCTTCCATAAGAGGAAAAAATAGTTGCCTGTTTTGCTCTTGGTGAGCAGAGTACAAAACCTTCATTTCAGTATTTTTACACCTTTGCACTTTGCCACAGTTTTATCCTCTGATTACCAGGGTGTTTTATACTGCCCAACATTCTGAAACGCAGTTCCATCTCAGGGAATAGGTGCACGACCTTTCTAAAACGCAGGTGCAGTATGCAGCCAGTAAGTTGCCAGAAAGCCAACACCACGTGCCAGGTAAGTTTTGGACTTTCTCCTAATAGAGCAATAGCCTCTATATTGTTTTATCCAAGTTTCAAATGCTAGGCATAGGTGGGGGAAAACAAATAAAATGTTGAGTCGAGAGAGGTGCAGAAAACAATTTCTTGGGGCATCCACACACACTTCTGGCAGTCTTCCTGAAAATATCATCCACTTCTCTTTAAGCAAACCTGACGTTTAAATGTGCAAAATCAAAGATTTCCAAGGCTTCTCCATAACCCCAACATCCCCAAGGCAAGAAGAAAAACTGTCACCTTTTAAGCCAGAGGAGGAGTGGACCAACGTCAGTGTTTTTCACTGCTCTTACTCTCTTCTTGCAAACAGGTGGGGTGTCAAAAGATGGGATGCAATGAGCCTCCAGGAGAAATTAGTTCTTTTTCTCCTCCATGTATTAAGGGATGCAAAACAGCCCCAAGCAGCTGCCGCCCCCCATGTGCTCACTGGCACTGAGAACCAAACCCCTGGCCTTGCCTGGCCCCAGCTGCCCCCAGAGAAAACCACATGGGGTCGGTGGTGGCAGCAGAAATAAACCCACCACCCAAGTGCCCCTGTACAGGCACAGACCCTCATGCTGCTGGTGTCCCTTCCCAAGGTACCCATGGGTTTACCTAGGGCTGTGGAGGTGGTCTGCCAGATCTTTCAGAAGAAACTGACACTTGGGTTGAAAAACAGAACACTGCTGTGCTCCCCCCCAAAAAACAACTAACAAACAAAAAACCTCCACAAACGTGGTATCAATGTGATATTTCAAAATATGTATTTTTCAGATGTTTCATAGAAAAATAGAATATCCTAAGCTGGAAGGGACCCATGAGGATCATCTAAGTCCACTTAAAGTCTCTCCCCTCCTTGAAGACTGCCATTTACAGAAGTAAGATTCAGTAATTTCTCTAAATTCTTTAATTACCATTTTTATTTTTTTTTTAACAAACTCTTCATTTCATGCTGTCTAAATTGGGGGTTTTACCTAAAGCATATACATATTCCTGCTGCCTGCAAAAGGTGATTCCCATATACACTTGCCCATAGTCTGAGGCAAAGCCACCGGAACATTAAAATCAGAAAAGTAAAAGCTGAATAATCATACTAACACATGACACTGAGACAAGACTTGAAAGGAAAGAATTACAAAAATAATTATATAAGGCTAGCAGTTTTATTGGACTAAACTGGTATTTTTTTTGCCAAACAATAATTACCAACTGATTGAAATGACTAAGTAGCCATTCAGATTAGTGTTCATCAGAGTTTTGTTCACATAAACACAACATGCTCATCATACTAATGATCTGAAATAAAACCCATGACTTGGCATAGTTTTCTGCACCATAACACAATTTACATTTCATTGCTAGCAAAATCAAGCTGAAACACTGCAAACCAGTTTTTTTTTACACCGGTTTGCATTTTCTTTACTTTTAATAAGCATTTAAAGGATTTTTCTCAAATAAGCATTTACACATAACTTACCACAATTAAGACACTTCTGCTAGTAAAATTGTACATTAAAACTTCTTATTTAAATTTTCTCATTTATATCAGTAAGGCTATAATCTCTTTCTTCTGCTAACAAATGTATCTTTACAAAAAGGATGTATATCAATGAAATCTGCTAATAGACTTTATTTAATGGAAGTTAAAAAATATAAGTCTTCAGTCTAATGACAGCACACTGAGTCTTAAAACATAATACTATGAAAAACACTCCTGTGTACACCGTTCTTGCAGAAGACAAAGGGAAGAATTTTTTTTTGTTCAACTGTTTGCTTTCAAAATTTCAACTTGCAGAAAAATTCACATATGTTCTACAACATATAAAACTGCTCATATACTTCCAAAAACCATTTCTATAGCCAGTACTAGGGACAACATTCAAAGTGGATGAAATGACAACAACTAACAGTGCAAGACAAAGGTGTGAGAAATAGTTTAGGCAGTGGCTAAAATAAAGAGATTATTTTTTCGGTGCTGAAGAAAACCCTAATACCCACATGAACATGTGCACTAAGGACATGACCTGAACCACACATCATTAAAAACAGAGAAATATAAAGGGAAAATGCTCCAAAGACCAGTTTACGTCAACTGTGGCAGAAAAATCCATGAGTATTTGCAAAGTCCAGTGGAAAAAATCTTTATTACTCTGGATTTGCCATAATACTTTCCCTGTGTCTCCAAGACCATTTCTTTATGAAGTAAAAGATCCACTCCAAACCATAACTGGATTAATCTGAGAAAAAGTTTTAAACTAGCTGACAAATCCTAGATATTTTAGAAAGGGATATGCTTCAAGACTGATATTCATGTCTTAGCTTTGCAAACTAGTGTAATCTACAAACTCCATAGAGGTCTCCATCACATGTACATGTCTGAAGTAATTGTTTGCTTTCAATCCAAAAACTCAAAAAAAAGGATTAAAAAAAAAAAGTTGCCCTTTTTCACCTATCAGGCACATTCTTAGAATAAATTTTGAAACAGTTGGTGGAATCAGATACCTTTTTTAAAACATTTTCTAGTAATTATACATTTAGCAATGCTATGAAGTAGCATCAAAGCTTTCCTTTTCATATTTTTCTCTCTAAATAGCTATTTTGCATTCCCAACAATTGAACAAATAAATTTTTAGACTCCAATATGACCTCTTCAAGCAAGCAGCTGTAAAACTTCCATTGTTGATGAAATCCTGCACATATACATCCCTAAGTCCCCTCTTCCATTCAATATATATGAAAATGCAATTTACTGTACGTCAAATGAAAAATGCAGTTTTCAAATGCATGACAACAGGTGCTAGTTAAATGATCAGATACTATTTGTTACCTAGTCTCTTACTCTCATTTGCAGCATGATAAATTGCATTTTAGCAGAGCACTGCGATCTAAGGGGTCTTGACATGCTTTTATTGATTTGCATAGGTTATATGCATGTATTCCTGTTTGTAGGCAAATAGTGCCACAAGTAAATTCAAGTTACTGTGCCTGTGTTTCAAGAAAATTGCAGTCATCACAGGGGAGCCAAGATGGAGTGAGGTTGGGTAAAAGAGACACATGCAGCCCACTGGAATCTTAGAACCTCTATTAAGATTTATAGGCTGCAGGATTCTTTTGGGCTTCAACATTATTCTTAGTAAACCCTTTCTGTCTTCAGTTGTTTATAAAAACTGGCAGCTTTAGCAAAGACAGAAGCTCATGTTGTAAGTAGCACAATTTAACATAATAGTGATAGCCTGTCCTCTAAATATCCTGATACTGATTTTGAAAGAGAAACAGTGCATACCCTTGATTCCCTTTAACATAATTGGAAAGGTTTTCTTATTATTAAACAATAATTTTTCTCACATGCATTTCCATAACACTGTGGTCCCCATCAGTTAAGGTTAGTTAAGGTATTTGTCCTCTTTTACCTCTTCTCAAGTCAGGTAGTATCATTATTCCTCTCTTAACAAGAAGAAAAGTATCCCGCACAGAAAGTTCAAGTACCTTCCCTACGAGGTAAAAATAGCAGCTTTAGGATCAGGAATTGAAACTTCCACGCTGGTGTTTGATTCAGGGTGGGAACAGTGTGATTCACTATCACCAGAGTTTGCATATAATTCCCCTAGTTTGGTTTCAGCACATGCATACATGCCAACACTTACCCCATCCACTAAAAAAAAAAAATCTGTGAACATACACAATACCCCCACACAGGGAGATTATCTCTATGGATGCACACATATCGTTTTGTATCACAAATGTTGAAGCTGCCATGACATGTTCAGACTGGCGTCAACCTATACAGGCTACTGATCCAATCATTTCCTTGTAAATTTGCACATTACTGATAAAGGTTCAGTTTACTGGGGGAACTGTTAATCTATCAGGAAAAGGATTTAGACTTGACAGGTATACTTACACCTCAGAGTATTCAAGGAGCTCTTATTTATATGTTATTTCAGTACTTAAAATTTATTGAGGAACTGTTTCAATGGTAGTTTATCATTAACTTTGATGGAATTCAAGAATTGTATTCTCTCTGTAACACAAACCCTAAAGTAAATCAAAACTAATCTAATTTAAGCTCTGAAAAAGAAACACGTGAAAATATTTGGAAACACATGGGATAAAATTAGAGCAATACAGAATGCAGTATCTCATAAAACATTCTAATTTAACATGAATAATTCCATTCACGTGTCAACTAGAACTACTGCATGTGGGCCCCCAGTAACATCTAAAATAATTGGCCACATTATCAATTTTATCTCCCTACAAGTTTCCCAGTTTACGAAGATTCTATTGTATGTTTCTCAACAAAGAGTGAACTACACTGTGTTAAAGGGACTATAAAGTTGAAAGTATAAGCACATGAAAATGAATCCTGAAAAAATTTTTGTTTACTGTACGTCCAGTATATGTTTCCATACAGTTTAGCAGATGAAAATGGTGCACTGACTGAGGATAAGAGACACAATGAGGTAAGAGTTATATCTAATTTATATCTAAATATCTAACTGGGAACTCATAATTGAATATGAAGTATGTTTTTTTTAATATTAAGTCTACTTGAAAAAGCCATCATTAATTCTTTTAAATTGATACAAAGAGCTGTGCCCTTTAGAACATGTTACAGACAAATGACTATTCCATAAATTTACAACTTCAGTATTATATGATTTTGCTGAAGTAGTATTTATATAGTTCTGTTTAGCAGATTCACAGTGCCGTTTGAGCAAGACTTGCAGGTCTACTATCTTCAGCTGCTTATTTGTGCTTCCACACTAACCCTTCAATTGGACCAACTGCTTCTGAGTTACATGACAAGCAGCAACAGGGAAATGTGTTGACTAGGAACTCTTTTCTTAGATCATTTTTGTCATGAGTAAGTTTCTGATCTGGTCCATCATTCAGCCCCAATTATAATAAGAATGAAGAAACTAAAGTGTCCTACAGTCAATGAAAGTTGGAACAAATGTTAATGACCATGTAAGACAGCACTACTCATCAGATTACTGCTTATTAACTTACATTTTCAGAGAGAAAACACACAGAGAAACATTTAATGTGGAATAAAGAGGTTAAAAATGCATCTGTGAAACAGGAGAAAAACAATGACCAAAGGAAGACAGAAGAGTAAAAGTATACTATGCAACACCATAATGATAGACTACTGTCAAATCTTGCATGTACTATGTATCAGAAGAATTTCCAAAGGAAATTAAAAGTGGTAAAAATGAGGTAGCTTGTTAAATGCATTTGGTTTTGGGAAAGCACAAAAGGCAGCAGAGTAGAAAGAACACATTTCATCTTTAAAACAGTTTGTATAAAAATATCTGTTTATATGCTTAGTCCTGAATTTATAAGGATGTATCATATCAGAGGAGACCTTATGAAAATACAGGTCTAGCCATTTTTACTTATCCACAAGAAAGAAATTTTACTTTACATTCCACTTATAGTGTTAACATTTAAAGTCATGTGAATGTCTAAGCAGAGCTGACCCCAGCAACTGGACACTCACCTGTGAATTATAAATTTTCTTTAAGTAGGTTTTGAGTATTATTGGGCAAATTTACAGAATTTTTGTTCTGATTTTTTCAAACCATTTATGCAACTAAGCCATTGCAAACGGCTTGAAATTCCTTCAAGTCATTTAGTTTGAGAGAGAAAGAGCAATAATATCTACAGTGCCCTGAATGAGTTCTCGTCTCCTGACTTTCACCCTCAAAACCCTTCTTTAAGTCTCCAAAAATGGTACACAGAATAAAGACTAATCTTGCATATTACCACTCTGTCAATGAAAAAAATTTCTGCTCTCAGAGTATCAGTATTGCCTCTGCTTAGCCTGCTGGGCTCATTCCCTAGTCCCATGTTCACATCATGGGTAGCCTACAACAAACCTTACCTTTCCAAAGGTTTTGGCCATTAAAACAAACTTTTAGAAAGAGGTTGCAATTCAAAACCCATGATTTTTTACTCATTGACACAGTCTGATATTAAAAAAGAATATCCACCAGTCCCCAAGTCTACAAGCTTTCCTTCTCTGCGAAACGCAAAGATCAGTTTGTGTCTTCTTTCCAAACAGGAGACTAAAAATATGCTAGCAGAAGTGGCCACAAGTGCAATGCACTACCACAGTGAAAGTCTCTTCTTTGGCAAGCAATTAGTCATATCTAGCATAGCCCAGCAACTTGACTAGGCAATAATAGTTACTAGAAATCAAAGCACAGAAAGGTATAATGTTAACAAGGTCACCAGATGATTTCTCTTAAATTGTAATAATCTTCATGCTAAGAAGAATCTATGATACTATTTTCATAACTAAGCAATAAAAAAAAACAATTCTCTATCTAGTCAAGACAAAGTTTGCAGAGTAAAAGGGGGGGGGTGGAGGGGAAGAAAGAAAGTGTTTTAGAAGTTCTATATTGCAAAATTCAAAAGTCTGCAGAACCTAAAAGGGCTCTTGGGATTTCTTGCTAAAGACCTTGCCTCTGGTACAAATCACCTATTTGTATGAACCTCAGAAAAGATATGAAAGGTTGTTCTGTTCTCCCTAATGAGAGTCATTTACCATTGTTGGCATAATATTCCATAATGTGTTTCTATGCAACATCTTCACTAACACTTCAAAAGCTATCAAAAATTTAACAAGAAAACTATAATTAAGATTAAAAAATGTGGAGATTAACAAATTAGAGTAAGTGCCCCTATCAGGTTATTGTTTTTCTTCCCCTTTCCTTCTGCTTTGTGGAGAAAAAAAATCAAGATTGCTTGACTTACAATTAATTTGCAGGTGTAAAATACATGAAAATGGATCATTTCCATTCTGGGACATGTCTATAGAGGGGATGCATGCCTTTAAACAGGGAAAGGTATTACTGACCACTGTGTCATCTCTCATAGTTATGATACTTCAAAATCAGATTTTTCCCCATATTTTTGCTTTGTCCTCTCCTTCTTTCAAGGTCACCTTCCTGCAACTTTCACTTAAGCCTGTAGTCCTGTAAAAATTTTTCTGTACTTGCAAAAATTCATGCATATGAATATTTGAACACATTTGTTGTGCAAGGCTAAGGACACATAGAAAAATTCCCAGGAACCTGGCAGAAACTTTGGGAGTAGAGGTTGTGCCTAGCTCATGCAAATATGTGAGAAAATCTTTAAGCACTGCTTTGTTTGTAAGAGCACGCATATTGCTGTAAAAGACTTTTTTCTTTTCTACATAAATGGCTAATAATTAACATGAAATAGTACATTAAAAAACCCCAAACTCTTTGGTAAACTAAGAGTGAGCATTTTATAGATGTAGACGACCACCACCACAAAAGCAGCTCTCCATCATGAAAAGAAGATTGTTAGGTACTTGTAAAAACAGACTTGAAACTCTATAGTTCATCACTGAAGAAGAAAGTACAAAAAATGGACAAAAGGACTTTAAAAGTGAGGTAAAGATAAAACGCACTCCTCCAAACCCTTTGGACATTGGGAATTAAAATATTATGCAGGGAGAGACATTACAATTAATATCCAAGACTGAAAATTCACAAAATTCCTGAAAAGATGACAATATATAAAGCAATTTTTTCACATGAATGGAGAAGCAACAAATCAGCATTAGCACTTAAATCTTCAGAAAGGTAAATTCCACAGATCAAATGGATTTTCAGGGCATTCTTTTGGCACTCAGACCTTTATATTGGGAAGCTTGTTGAATAAAGGCAGGCAGAGAGGAAAGCAGCCATGTCAAACCAGACGTGCAAGCTCAGAAAGTTGACATGCTATCACCACGTGTAAACAGGAAATCTATCTGCCTTTTAGTAGCTCTCTATCTAAACCCTACTCCCTCTGGAAAAAGTGTGTTCAGCAGTATTAGAGCACACACACTTTGTTTGTGCTTATTAAATAAAAAGAAAGGATCACCTTCAACCATATTAATGATGGACTGCTGGATGAAGGATGTCTGCGAAAATTCACAACATCTGTTTGCTCCACTCTCTTCTCAGTGTGCTGCACCTATTCCTCATGCTTAATGATGCTCATCCACTCTGCAAGTTTTACGAACAAATGTGTGTTTAGCCACATTCATCATTCTGAATGAGCGTTCTTGATGAAGCATCCACTGGCCTGTTTCGCTCTTTCTGCTACACTTTAACAAATGACAACTGCTCTACGTATTTTTCATTTGTTAAAAATAAAAAGCTAAGTGAAGAATAGGCCCAGCAAATTTTTCTTTTACTCCTTGGTAACTTTACTGGAAAATGGAATACAACATGCATTTAAACTGTGTACAAGTTCACATGCACAAATCCAAATGGTGCATACAGATGTATAGTATTTTCAGAACACTACACAGCACAATAAAGTGTTTCTAGAGCTTATCAGAAAAATGTTCTATCCCATACCAACAGGAGTAGTTCAACCTTCTTATGAAAGTGATGTATTATTTCTCACTATGATCAGCTAGGGGACTGATTCTGTGATGTTCACAAGGCCCTGACACAAGACACTTGGCATCTTTTGGTACCAGGCCAGCAATACATCACAATGGGCATCTGCCTCCCATTTTCTAGCTTTCCTCCTTGCAAGCACATATTTGAAGATATGTTTCCCAGAAAACGTGCCTACTGTAAATGCCATCCTAGAAATTAATACAACTGTGAATGGCAACACATGTCAAATCCATGGTAATTTTTTCAATTAGAAAAATGGACTACAAAGAATATTAGCGAGTCATCAGAGCTAAAGAACCAAATCTAAGGCAAAAAAAAAGGCTCAGAAAATTTTAAATGTGGAATATCTTTGGAAGTTATCTTTCAGAATTTAGAATAACTCACAATTTCCATTTGAGTTAGTACACAGATAAATTAAAACATTCATCCCAATGGTAATCTTCCTAAATGTGTCCTTAGGAGACACAGTATACAGTGCAAGCTTCTCAGGCTCATCTTCTGGTAGTATATTCTATGTTTCCAAAAACTATATAGATCAAATAAGGTGGGCTTTTTTGATTTCATTTTTTTTTGTGAAGGCATTCTACCACTGCATATTGCTATTTCTTTGCTTAACTGAATGAGCCCTTTCTAGTCTGTAGCGATTGTCTGTCTTTATCTGTATTAGTTACATCTAGGGAGCCAGTGAGTGCATTAGATGAAGCGTGTTACATTCTAAAATATGAACGACCTTTGCCATGAAGAATGTTTTTTGCTAGACAGGCATCTAAGACACAGGCAAGTATTGTTGTTCTGGTTTTCATGTTGCCCTTTTAATAACTAAGTTAGGGGAAAAAAGTGGATCCTGTAAAAGGAACTTGCAAAGTTTTAGAGAGGCTGCCTTTCTTCTGAGAAGTTCTACAACAATTTTCTTTGAATAATGTACTTTGTGATAGTTGTCAATTAAATAGTTATGGACTGAAATAAATTAAGGAGAACATTTTTGATCTATACCATAAGAAAAACAACTCTATTTATAAAAATACCCAAATCCTAAAATCATTAGGTCTAGATGAAAAAAAAGCATAGCAATTCTGTAAGAAGTTATAATTCAGTGAGTGGGATCAAAAAATGTAGAAATTCTAAGATACAGAAGTTATTTTAAAAAAATGGACTGCCTGTGAATTTTTTTAAGACAACCAACAGACACAATTACCAAAATAATTTCTTCCTGAAGCAGATAAAAATTCTCCATTAAAAACTCTCATTTAAATATACTATATTGGCATATACTAATAAGCTCATTCCTAACAAAAATAGTCTTAAATTTTAATGCCAAATTATATTAATTTCTTAAACTTAGAAAATGGCTAACACTCAATTAGGCAATGAGTGAAATGGAACTAATTATCAGAATTCAGACTTGCACTCCAACTTGGCAGCAATAGCATAGCATTTTGGTGATATGCAATTCTATAAAAGTAAATCGTACACTAACAGTATAGTCAGTTAGTGGAATTCTACCTTACATCACATAACTTAGAAGACATCTTAACATTAAATAAACAAAAACTAATTGAAACCCTTAAACATTTTATCCCATTTTTCCAACATTTTAAAGTAAAAACGAGTATCAACTCTCTTCATCTCAAGTCTTTAAATCAGAGATATTAACTGGGAAACTTACCACAAAGCATAATTTTTTAGCAAGTTATGTTCCATATAAAATATGCATGATATTATGTAATACAGATAAAGACGTACTCGAATTCAATAAGAGTTATTATAAATCAGCATGCAATGGCATACCCCTTCACAAATAAGTACAATGTAAAATGACGATCACAAAGTTCAAGAATCAATTTTTTTGCAGAAGTTTAGCAAGAACTTCCTGTGACATCTCAACATGGATTAAAAAGAAAAGGATCAAAGTAAAGAACTATACAGCAAATAAAATGAAATATATAAAAAGGGAATTACTAAAATTTATAAGAAATTGCAACAAAGTCTATTCAGGCTCCTCTGAGGTACAAGTACTCAAGGAATCCATTACTAGGCTAAACAGAAAATTGGCCATGCCAAATTTGTTAACTACATAGAAAATATTCCTCTTCAAATAAGTACGACTTTGTAACAGAACTGATAGCAGTTGTGTATTTTTGTTATACAAAGAATTTGTAATTATAATAAAATATACAAATTACTATTTCCTTAAAAAGAGTGCCTCTGATCATCGTATTTCAGAAATGAGGTCCCACAGAGGACTTTTTTTAATACGAAAAATTAATTTGCACTTTTTGCTAAAAATGCTTTTTTCTCTATTGCAAAACAGATCTGTACCTGAAAATAGAAGAAAGGATTTATGCAAAAATAACATAAAAGGGGATCATTACAGAAACACAAAAAGTAATTTTCTACTAGAATTGTAAAGTGTATTTGCAGTAAATGTTTAAAAATACAGCTATAAAATACATAAAACATACAAATGAATGGGATCTAATACAACTGCAATAATTTAAATGGTATCCTTATTTTAAGTGACTGACTGATAAAGCATAGTTCTGGAAGAAGGAGGTGGGGACACACCTTTAGGTAATCTAAAAATAGAACAATACTAAAACTGATAAACGTATTTTGTACTATGTAGATACACAGCCATCACATTTATTCCCATGAGTTACATATGCATGGAGTATGGATAGTTTATTACACTTCCTGAAATAAATCTACAGGTATAATTACTCGACAGAAAAAAAGAAGAGAGGGGGAAAATTGACAATATTGAAAGCAACAAGTACAGTTTCATAGCTCTAAAAACAAGAGAAGCTGAAAGCCAGGATGCTATCACTCCTTCCCACGCAGAATTGCAGTGAGTGCTGTGAGCACTTATTCTCACCTGAATTAAAGAGTAGCTGTCTACTTTGCAAGTCCTCCCAACAAGTCCGCAAATGTCAGTGTGCCCTTCCATGACAGGCAAGGGAGGCTACAGAACTTGCAGGGCAGGTACAGTCTAAGTCATACGTTAACTCAAGCTGTACAATAGGTCTCAAGAAACACATCACAGTACTTTTGAGAAAATCAGAGCACAAATAACCCACAGATTACTGCAAATTACTCTGACAAAAATAAGTCCAAGCATATCTGACAGTAAAATTACACTCTCCTCAACAAGAGTATCCCTTAGGTAATCCCCCTTCTCTCCCCATCCCGAATGTTAAATTGTCTCCTAGCTTTACAACAAATCAAGGCTAAAAGCTGCACACTGGCAGTCAAGCACTTCTTTTCATTTTACATGATTTTTATTTCTTCTTGATAGCATCAAGTGTGGTATATTTTATGAAAATTATGAAAAGCATCAGAAAGAAACAAAATGTTAATGATACACCACTTCAAAGCATATGAAGGGCACTGTTTCTGCTATCTGCAAGAATGTCAGACCATTTCTTCCTCTACTGCAGCTTGAGTTCATGCTTTACCATGGAACAACAATGCCTGTGAGCTATGGGGTTTGCACTTCATTTTTTTTCTCATAGAAGTAAAAGGGTTAATATATCCTGGACTCTTAGTAATATGACGATCTCAGCTGAAAACAACGGTTAGTCACCAATATAATATTAAAGATGGCACTTAGGAAAATATTTAAATTCTTCAAAAAAGGCCCTGTCTTAAATCTTGCCTTAATTTTCCTATGGACTGAATCAGAGGTTTTATACAAGTATTGCCTCTTTTTCCTTTTTTCTCCTCCTGTGTGTGATCTTATCTGGCATGAAAGGTAGCTCATTGTTTTAATTTATCTGCATAATCAAGCTGACACATAGTCATCCTACACACAGAAAACACAGAAACATGAATGGGGACAGGATGTATTAAAGCAGAACATGAACTGCTGACAGAGGTTATCTGTGACTTCTTTAACATACCCTTCAAAAAGCAGTTTATGTATCGAAAATACTTATTTCTGATGTTTTCCACTAGGAACAGTTCCATATCATAAAACAAATCTTTTAAACTTTTCTCCAACTTAAAGTTAGTTAAAATTTTAAACCAAATGTTGCTCTGCATATTTTTGAGTTATTCTTTTAAAAAGTTTCTCCCTTGTATTTGCAACTGCAGTTCCCCATTTTCTCCATGTACCCTCAAACACTCTTGAGCTCTCTTTGCAGAAATATGTAATGAACAAAGCAATACTGTGGATATGTACAGCAAAACAGGAAAAAAAAATATTAAATACAATTTGCCTGCATATGGTTCCCAAACCTTCCCTGTACATTAGAGCTTTCATCTAATTGGATGTCCCTTATCAATCATTTCTCCCTACAACTTGTTTTTGTAGCTTCTTATCTCTGTCTAGAGACTGACTGTGGTGGGGAGACAGTTTAAAAACCCCTTCTCTGACATGCTAGCTGAAATTTTTTTTGAAGTTTCATTTTTGTCTCTACCAATCCCTTTGTGTCACTTCCCTACCTCCGCAAGTGACCAGGATTACCCCAGTTTTCTATCTTTTAAATAGTTAGTGTGCTGCTTCCTTCCACACCAAGGCAGACAGGTAGCTCTGTCAAAGACCTATTGAGGATTCTGGACCAATTCCAATTATTTACAACTGTGAAATTTAAATAAATAAAACAAATAAATCTTTGGTATTGGGATTTTGTAGTAGGATAGTAAAACAGTCATAACAGGAGAATATATAGCAAATTAGTTTTGGCTGGTTCAGACAATACAAAAGTGAACCAATAAAAGACTTGAGAAACACTGAGACTGAGATCAAATGTTGTGTTCTAATGACAACAGGCAAATCCAGCTTTATGAGAAGGGTTTTTCATCCAGTGTTAAACATTTTCCTCCTTAAGCACATTAGTTCCCCACTGACCTGAAGAAATGTTGAAACTAAAATGAATGCCACTAAGAAATTTAGGAATTGCCAAATTAAGACTGTCCTGTGCAACTTTAATGTAGTTTCCTAGTATATATTCACTATATTGCAATAATACAATCACGCTTGCTTCTGACATTACCTAACTCTCTAAATAATACTCTGCTAAATGAGGAGATGGGATGAGAGGACAGATATGTAGATGAAGAACCAGAATACTAGGGAGGAATGGGGACCAGCTGAGCAACGAAGAGACAAGAAACAGCCAGGATGGGGTTAAGATCCCGGGAACAACTGACCCTGGGGCCTGGCAAGCCCTAACTCAAGTACAAGAAAAGCTGAATATGTCAGGGAGACAATGAAAGAGATCTCACATCTGACAACCAAAATGTATGGGCAGAGATAAAAACCCATGGAGAAGTCTAAGAATATGACAGAGAAGATCTAACCTATTCTTCCAAAAGGTTTTTACCCTGACTCTTCCATAAAAATTAGGACAAGATGCAGGGAACATGACCACATTTCCAGAGGGGCTGTGTATCAGATTTTCTAATCAGATCTGAAAAAAATCCAAGAAGTCTGACTGCTGTGAGATAAAAGAAACCCCCATCGTATAGCCCAGGAAATAAAATTATGAAGTTAAAATGAAGGCCAAAACTGATCAGCAGTATGATGTTACCTTGCTCAATACTGTTGCCCATGAAGCACCTGATACCCTGAACCAACAGTGAAAAGTCACATACCACAAGGGGTCAATCTGTTTTCTCCAGTTTAACAACTAAATAAAAGATAATAGCAAGTTTCTAAGGGCAAGATAAAACCAAAGGTACCAGGTCTTATTTGGGTTAGCTGAAGATAAAAGTGCCCTTAGTTCTCCCCATTTTTCTCTTTGATGTATAGCCATAGAACAACATGCATAAAAATAATACTACTATCGAACTAGAAACTTAGGTGCTAACTTTTCCATAACTCTAGACTTGCCTTGCCTAAACTCAGCATTCCGAAGGACTGCCCTAACAGCCTCCAACACCTGACAAGACAAGATGAAAAAGATGCAGATTAATTGAATTGACTGTCTGTTCCTCAATCACTGTCTGTTCATACAAATATATTTCTAACAATATGTATTAAAATGACATAAAAATTTTCCTTGATTGCCATGCCATGTTCTTAGATGAGAAACTTGGTAACTTCTCATGTGTTCTTTGGAAAGAAACAAACATAATTTCCAATGTTATTAATGTAGTTTAATCTCAAAATATACAATTAAATCCAAATTTTACAACACTTGCATGTTATGCAGCACTTTAGAGATAATTTGAGAAGGCCCAGCAATATCCCTTTATAAAAATTATACTATATTTCCTTTCAGCAGAGACTCAAAAGACAAAATCCTTATGACACTGATGTCTTTAAAAAATAGTCCTTCACTGATGTTTTCTTTTCTAGGGGTATCCAGAGAAACTTTGTTTTCATCTAGTTTTATTGTACAACCCTATTTAAAAAATGTCATCACATGAATCTAGACTGACATGTATAAATATTTTACACTGACTAATAAAAGCTTGACATAAAAAGAATAAATATTGTGTGTGCTAGAGCCAGCCTCTACTTTAGACACACCTGAGTTCACATCTTTTAAATAGGACATGTCAGCACTGTGCATCTTGATGAAATCAGACAGACCACACACCTGTAATTGAAGTAACTGGGCAAAAGACATAACTGGTGCTCAGAACTTCAGCCAGAAATGCTATTATTTGGCAGCAAGAAAATTACAGTCAAAGAATGAAGTTTAGCAGAGACATTCTGCAATTACTGGTCCATCTCTTTATTCATTTGAAGTGATAAAGCAAGTTTAAATATATTTGACAAAACAACACGAATACCTAAATATAATTTCTTCTGGTATAATTTTATACTTTCAAATCTTTGTTTTATTAGTCTAGCACAGATAGCAAATGATTTTCATTACTGCAATAAATGAAGGATGGCATCATGAATAGGCAAGAATTTACAATTTTTAGTGTCACTGCTGCGTTGTGTGAAGAGTTCTAGTGCACAGCTCTAGGTGCATTTCTAGGCTATGACACCTAAACCTTGACAAGGCTGCATCCATCTTCTGAGTTTATATGGCACAACTACAACACATTCTCTTAAGATAGACTTAGTGCAAAAGGTTATTTTATACTTTTCTTCATTATAAAAAGCTCTCCAATTATCATTCTCGCATACTTTGCCTTCCAGGTATACACATACTTTAGAAAAGGTGTTTACTTTTTCTTTGCCTTTCACAAATTGTAATTCATCCATTTCATATAACAAGTAAAGCATTATATGTCCACCTGCCCCGTGTGTCCTCCTTTCCCATCAGGATATTTTGCTGGGATAGAATTTGAGGACTTCTGGCTTTCAGCAAGGACCTGACCACTGGGCAGGTTTCAGTAAATCCCTAAATCCCAGAGACACTTCCATAAAAGCCCAGAACTGGTGCTCTGCACACTCAGTATGTTAACTGATACATATTTCTTTCTTTCTGAGAAATTCCAGGCAAAAAGCAGAAACCCTTATTAAATATGAAGCCTGTTCTACTCCTGGCTGCTGATCTACAGCAGCCTACAAGCCCTACAAGCAGACCTACAAGTCTGATCTGTACCTGCAATTGTTCAAGAATGGTACTTTGTTATTACAAAGTTGCTTCCTGGTAAATTTAAGTTAATACACTTTGAAAAAAAAAAATGGAAAAGGCATTCATCATGGAGTTAGTACACTCATAGCAAAATTAATCAAGAATATAACTATATAAAAAGAACTATTTAAAAAATGCATTTTTGTATTTCCCACATTAATTTCATGTAAGAGCACTAAACAAATGCTTTAAATGTGAAGATGTTCTTATCTCAGTCTGTAACAGACTTAAAATCTGATTACAATTAGTCACCTGATTAGTTATTCATTTCAAAGCAACCCAACTATTCTAGTCAAACTTCTCAGAGGAGAAAAATTAGCTCATCTCATTTGCTCACAGCAGCACATGTAGTCTTCAATCTTATATGTCATAATGAATTAAGAAAACTGAATTACAAAAATAAAGAAGTCAGGAGGACGTATGACTGTCACCTGCTCCAAAGAGGTGCTATATGGCTCTAATAATATTTGTAAAGCATTTTGGATTCACAGATACAAGCAGCTATTCACACAGGGAATATTACTGCTAGGGAACGTTACAAACACATGGTTCTTTCTTGAGGCCCTGCTCTAGCTGTAAAAACGCTTGCTCTTGGCTCTCATTCATTTAGCTCCAACTCTTGAGAAACTCTTTGGAGCTCCTTGAACTAAATTAAGATAGAAAAGCATGAGAAACCGAACAGAACATGAGGGCAGGGTGGAAATCAACAGAAAACATTGGGGAAGAAGTGAGATTGCTCTTGGAACTTCTGGCAAGAGAATAAAAAAGGAAGAATATTGGAATGACAAGAAGAACAAGTGGCACAAACAACTAGCTCTTGGTATGAGGAAAAACAAAGGTCCAGAGAATTCCCAGAATGCTATGGGAGGGAAAAAAAATATTAAAGATCAGAAAGATCTATTGGCACAGAGAAAGATGGTTCAACAGGTTTAAAAGATGAGAAAACTGTCCGGTGTGAACAGAAATATGCATACAGCTGCCTGTATAATGAACTTGGCCTACTGTGAAACCACCACAGCCCTAAGCATATACACACACAACAGACAACTCATCCCTAGAGTAATGCCTCAGTGTTTTGGGGTTTTTAAACCTGTCAAAAGTTACATTACATATCCTTTTGCATATTTTCTTTTGCAATGTGAACACATGAACACAAAAAATTCCGTAGTTAGCAACCCGTTCCAAGAGCGAGAGAGAG
>JAYRBT010000178.1:13504032-13577722 GCA_036023395.1 Myiotriccus ornatus
TTGCAAACTATCACTTGCAAAGAAGGAATAATCTCCCCAGACTCTTGTAGCTTCTTTCTCTATGAGAAAAACCAACAACGGCCAGATAGAGGACATGTTTCTGAAGATTTCGAGTCATCTTTCTTTAATTCTGGAAGGGTCTGTTAGTATTTATTTGTATTTGCTGTTTAACTTCTGACTATGAAAGAACATCAAGCCTTTGGAGCCAATATTAAGATGTCAAAGCACTAGGAGCAAAGCACACAAACAGTGGGAGAAAAAGGAAATAAGTTTCTAATGCAAAGATCTGGAATCCCAACTGATAGCCCTGATTCTACAAGCACACCCATGGGTTCATACTCCTTCCTTCTTTCACAAGGAAACAATGGCAGGATCAAAGTCAAAGACTAGTAAAGACAGAAGCTCTTTCTTTGTATTCAGACTCAAAACAAAACAGACAACATCAGGGAAGATAAAAAGAAAACATCCCAAATAAACAAGGCAGGGCGGGGTTACTCCTTCAAACTTCTGTGGGTTAAGGTATGTAATTTGCCAAAGAATGTTCTTAAAATACAAAGAGATGTTTTTCTCTTAATTCCCAAATACTGGTCAAGACAATCCAAGTCTTAAAAGTTCAAGTATTCACAGTATCAGTAACAGTTAGGATGGAACCTCCTCAACCTCACCTGCTGAGGTACATAGACAACGGAGAATATCACATAAACATCAGCCTAGCTTATTTTGCATGACTAAACCACAGTTTTTGCAACAATTCTACTCTGTTCTGACTTCATCTCATGTTCTTCAGCTTGATAGACTGTGTCTTATTTGCATTACAAGCTTTCTTAGCAAGTCACTACTTCTCAGAATGAATCTTGACACTACAGGTATCAGGAGTCTGTGCTCACATACTGCTAAAGTGCCTTTTCTAGGGCAAAGATTACAGGCAGCAGCTGCTCCTCTGTGGACTCTGTTCAGCTGTAGCTGGGCATCCCAACAGAACATGCAGAAGAGTCACCTCTGCTTCAATACAAACCAGAGAGTCTAAGCCACTATAATACAAACAGAAGACCCATTGAACTGATAGGGTATATACCACAGCCTTCCCCAGCCCAGAAAAACAAAATGAAAAGGACAGTATGAAGCCAATGATCTTTTAAAAGAGACTGCTCCACTATGTTTTTCTGCTGCTAAAGAAACCAAACAGAAAAACAAGGCAATATTAAGGAAAAGTTATTTTTTAACTTAACAGTGCTGTACAGTTTTGTGACAGACTTGCAGTCCAAGTTCTGCTTATACTACTTATTTGTTTTTGCTAAATATCATATATTGAAAAAGTACATTAAAGATGAAAAGGTATTCCTTACTTCTCCCATTGTAGAATGTAATTTGTAAGTTGCATTCATAAGTTTAGAATGTTTTTTTAAGACCTAATCTGGAAGTAAAAGCTAGCTTGGTGTACATTAACCATCTAATACTGTCTGCTCAAAGGTGACTTGTCAGAGACCAGCAAACAAAGCTAAAGGTAAAAACCTGCTCCCTTCAGGATGCATCCTGTTGTTAAAATGTCATTGTTTGCATAATAAAGTACTTCATGTCTTTAACCTTTGGTGTAAATATTGTAAATGATATTTCTTTTTCTGATAATTAAACTTGGCGTACAAAAGAGTGACAACTAGTTATAAAATCTCATTTACATGTACCATGCACACTGCTTTTAGAATGAAGGATAAGGCTTTTAACTATCTTCAGTGAGAAATACTGATTATAACAGGAAACAGTTTTATACCTGGACACCTTCATGAATCATTGAAATCACTGTTTGTTAAGACTACTCACAGAAATAATCCCACTGAAGTCCAGGAGATCTGCTCTAAGAAGTACACAGCAATGTCAGTATGGGCTGCGTAATTGGAGCCTCGATGATCCTTCCTACTATTACCTAGAGGCCAAACCATAGCATTTCCCCCTCAGGATCTCCATAGTTACTTCTTCAAGTGTTGAACAAGTTAGGTCCAGGTCTGTTTGCAGGAATTGCTTGTGGTAAACTTGCTTAGGATCCGTAGTCAGTCAGCTTGCAATCAGCTACAGATTCGTCATTATGTAACTCTAATTTATTCTCTGGCACATCCTTAACTTTTCGCCTTTGTTCATCTGCCACCACTTTGGTACGACTCTAACTCTTTACCCTCAGACATATGCCTACCTGGTACAATTACCATTTAGAAGAACAAGTACTGAATATTTATTTTCAGGCTACTCTTCATAATGATTGTATTTCAAACAAGTTTTGCTCCATACATGTCATACAGCATATAATAAACCTGTTATATGATCTGCAACATGCAACTTTTAGATGAGTATGAAAGGTTTGCTGTAATTGAAAAGGAGAAACAAGAATCACTGACTCCTGACAAGCACATGAAATGCACTGCCATATAATGGCTTTTCTCAGAACTCTATTAGAAAGTGCCATGACATAATTTCATTTTGTAATGTCCCATTTTTAAGCATCATCTCATGCAAGTCTTTAAATGTGCTAATTGGAAATCCCCACTATGTACAGAACATTGCTTTTAAAATGACAACTGTTCCTCTTTTATCAGAGTACTCAATAGCAGGAGAAAAATACTTTCCAAAATTCAAAGCATTTTGATCTGGTTCTGTCAAAATGCTATGTGTTCTCAGTTGGTAATCTCTCTTCAGTCAAAATATGACTATTTTTGTTCAGGATGGCTTTCTGAATATGAACATCTTCAAAAGTTAAGAAAATAGAAATACTGAAAAAAAAATCTACTATTGCTACTCTGCTGTACTACATACTAGGAACCTTAGTGTGAGCGTGTACAAACATTTCAATTTAAATTTAGAACATTTTAAAAAATGTCTAGTGCCAAAGAGACAGCATATGGTTTATTTCATTAAATATATATCCATTAAGCACCAAGATTTTTTAGGTAGCAGAAAGGGGTATCAGTGATTGGCATTCAGCTATTAATTTGTGGGTAATAAGGAGCTGCAGCTCACCAGCTTTTCTTTTCAAAAAAATACTAGTACCTCCCAGATGTTTTCCACAATAGTCATATACGTCATACAAAGAGTATTTTAGGCTCATTTCCCTATCACCAGTCACAGAATGATGAAAGGGATCTCAGAAGATCACCTAGTACAACTCTCACACAAAGTGGGGTCAAAACCAGTGTTAAATCAGGTTTCTGACACACCCCACCAGTGTCCACAATATTACTTTGAAAGGTAAGTTAATTGTGGAATTATTTAGCCATTAAGTGTTCTTTTGGTGGCTTCTATTTCCATTTCCATTTGGTACAATAACAGTGCCTAACCATAAAAGCAAGCAGGCTGGCAGCTCCTCCTCGTTTCCAACTGCCATTACAGACATCCAGAGTCATTTTTGCAGTGAAAGCACTAGACATCTGTAGAAGCAGTAGGCAGCAAAGCGATTGAGCCAGGAGCGTGCAAGTTGCCAGATGCATATGGACAACAAGTTGTCTGCAGCCTCAAGTGTGAGAATCAGCAGTATAAGAATCATGCTCACTTTAATCAAGGAAAATATTAGAAGAAAGACTTAAAGCTGAAGTAGCTAACAGTTTTGCTCATAACAAAACAGCAGATTGCTGACACGACAGGGTCCCTCTTAAGCATGCCGAATTGCAGCAAATGGAGCAGAAGACTGGATAGTGGGTTGCTATATTCCAGACTCCGTGTAAAAGGTGGTACACTGTACACCTAAATATGCCAGGATGTCTGCCCTGATGACAAGCCAAACCCACCACTGAGCTACTGCTGCTGGGCTAAGCCACACATTATACAAAGAAAGTTTACAAAACCCTGGCCTACCCACTGGTCTTCCTCACTCTCAGTAGCACACAGCCCTTAACAAAGTTGAAGTAAAATCACACATGGCTGTAGATGTCCGAGTTGTAGCCATAACAATTAACAAGTATGAATCCATACAATAACATGAAAGCTGTGGCTCTGACTTTACTGACCTTCAACAATACTGAGGAAATCAAACATTTGCAGTCACTTCAGAGTGCTGCCCGTTGTTACTACCAACATCAAATCTCTTTCTCTCACTTTTGCTGAAGCAGTAACTCTCAGCAATACAAAAGATCAAAGTTTGGGTTTGTATGTGTGCTTAAACACTTCATTCTCTACCCATCCCCATGCAGACCAAAGCAGGTGCCAAATGGGGCAAGAATTATTCTTCCTTTCCAGATGTGCATAAATAGAACCTACCATCACAAATCTACATAAACGTATATATTTTCACTACTGGAAATAATAGAAGTTTCTCAGACAGAGCAAGTAAATCTATTAAGAAAATGACCTAGTGTGAAGTATAAACTTTTGCAACACAGTGTGGTTCCAGAGGTCTTTCACAATGGATACCGTAAAGATCACGGTTCACAAGAACAGCTCTTCAAGAGTCCCCAGCATCTACAGCACAATATTATGCAAGGAATGTTGCAACTGAATGACCAACATGCTGTTGCATAACTTAAATGGTGTGAAAAATTATGAAAGGATGGACTCAGGATTAGCTTTTATGACACCATTTCTCACTTTGCCACTCCTCAGTTGCCAGTGTCTTGCCACAGATTAGTCTTATCTGTTGCAGCAATTCAAGCTTTTTTATTATTATTTTTTACAGAATCATGATCTAAAACTGGGTCTATAAAACAAACTGCGTAAAAAAAAAAAAAAGACATACATGTACATATTGAGAGAGGATTTTTAGACTACAGACCATAAACAACATAACTGCAATAAGGACAGGAGATGGGATCAGACACCTTAATCCAGTTTCATCACTGGTAAATGACAACTTTGGAATATAAGAATTAAGTTAATCATGAAGTGAACGTCTTAACTGAAAACATTTCTCCTTAGTTTTAGTGAGTTGGACTGAGCCAATCTACATTATCAAAACCACAAAAGGTGTCCCTCACAAACAGATATTATCAGTGCAAAACTTGTTCTGTATGCTGAAGAGCAGACCTACTGGAAAGCATCTCTGCAGAGAAGGACCTGGACATCCTGTTGGACACCAAGCTGAACATGAGCCAGCAGTGTGCCCTTGCAACGGAGGCTGGACTCCTGGGATGCATTAAGAGTGTTGCCAGCAGATAGTGTGAGGTGATCCTCCCCTCTGCTTAGAAGAGGCAAGGCCACATCTGGTGTGCTGGGAAACATGGACATACTGCAGTGAATACAGTGAAAGGCCACAAAGATGATTAAGGAACAGAACTGTCTTTCACATAACAAGAGACAGAGCTGGGACTGTTGAGCCTGGAGAAGGAAAAGCTTGGGGGTATCTTATCAAGGTGTATGAATTCACACACAAGGGGAGGGAAAAAATCAAACCAAACCTAACAAAAACCCTCCACACAAACAAACCAGATCTGAAAGTTTAAATAGTTTTTCTCTTTGAAAGCTAATTGAAAACCCACAAGTCTCTGCTCTTCATTTCTCCTGTGGCTACCTTCTCCCAAAGACAGTGAGAGGTACCTAACAGACATAAGGAAAGCAGGAGGCAGGAATAAAAACTCCTGTTATGACTTACTGTCTGTATCAAGAATAAAGAAATCAGTGATTTCACAAACAATATTTGTATCACTATATGACTGAATACACTTCATTGTTCATATGACACGATCAAAGCAAATCTAATTAAGATAATTATGAATTCTTAAGTTTCATTCCTTCCTTCCAACTCTATCAGAGTTAATTTACTCCACAAGACATCAAGTGAGGCTACACTGCCACTACTGCTCCACTCAGATGGACTTTTCAAGGTAGCTAATATTCTAGTAAAAGTGGCTATAAGTTTCAGCTCTTGGCCTGCTGCACAAGAACAGAGTAAGATCTTGCTTGAGATAATAACTCCTGACATTTATCTCCCTTAGTGTTTCCTATTTTAATGTTGAACTTCAAATATTCTCACAAAAGTTGTTAAAAAGAATACAGTTACTAACTCAGTAGTAAAAAATTACCATAAAACACATTTTCTATCCATTATTAAAGTTTTCCTCTACTTTTAGAGCTAATGAAAAATTATTTTCCATGTTACATTTATTTTCTCAACCTAGGTGTCTTTAACAATATTAACAGTGTCTGATATTATTTATCAACTTTTTTCTTTTTTTTTAACACTTTTGTGGCAAAAACACACCTGTTGTTGGTCTAATTAGAGACTGTAACAGTCCTTAAAAAAAAAAAAAAAAATGGCAGTGAGAGTCAGGGTCTTATGCCATGACTAACTTTATGGGCTGACTATAACGTGAACAACCTCAAGCAATGATATCTTACCCTCCGTGAATGATCTGCTGATTTCAAGTGAAAGCACTTGTGAAATTAGGTACTAGCAAATATCAAAGTATTACAATTCAATCCTAATAATAATGCATTTTGGAAAATTTCAGGAGGGAAAGACCTCTCTAAAAACCGTAGATTAACTGATTCTGAAAAAAAATTAACAAAACACTGTTAATTCATCAGCACACTTGGACAACTAAGTCCCTGCATTTAATAAATCAGATAATTTTATATTTTAGATTCCAATATGATTCACTTGTGCCAAAAACACAACCTTGAAAATGCTACAGTTTTAAAAATCTGAACGCTTTTTAAATACAGAAAAATTAGGCTTTTTCTCTCAATAAAAGAATATGCCTTCATCAAATGAATAATTTAAAACCCTCAAGTCATCATATATTCCATTAATCTTTCTGTTCAATACACATATTAGCAATGAGACATTGTTGTGAAATCTTCAGTAGAGGCCCAATTCAAACAAACAAACATGTTTTTATGCTTATTTTTACGAAATGTTGCCTAGATGAAATAGATCAGTCTTTAAAATTAAACAGCAGGTTGTAAAAACTGCATTTACCATATTGTGAGCCTGTTTGGAATCATCATAAATACAGGTATATTAGACTTTTCATGTATAGCAGATCAAAGTGCATTACATTAGTTCAAAGACACTGCATTATTCCTCTTCCCATCTACAGTATACTATGTGAATTCTTGTCATTATATCAATTTAATCCACTGCCATTTTTTAGGCTACTGTTTGTCTAACCGAATGAAGAACAGAGTAGTTGGCATTTAATGTGACTGCATCACTTTTTCCAACCCGCCTACTTTAAAGAAGAAGTTTGTTGAGTGCACACAATTCACTTTACAGATCATTTGAAATGCATAAACAATTCCAAATGCAGAAATAACAAAAACAATAATTTGTCATTTTGAAATGCTGAAACGCTTGGAGGAAGATTTGAATATAGTACACTCTTTTGTTTGTAAGCATGGTGATTTGCCAAGCTACACCTCACGCTGCACTAACCCTAGGGCATTCCAGTCACAAACACACTTTGATCTGCTGTGCTTTTGGATTCTCTCTCAGAGGGCTCTACCTTTCTTGACAATCCCAGAGGGAAAATGCAGCCTTGCATTCCTTCCCAACTACCACTCCAAAACGAACACTCCATATGCTTGCTGCTAGTTCAGCCTTGCGCTGTTTTTCCACAAGCTTGTTTGTATAACAAGGACAGCTGCAGGATTCTTCAGCTTGAAGTTGTAAATTGGATATTAAAAAAATAATAATAATAATTTAAAAAATTAAAAAAAAAACCAAAACCAAAACAAAACAAAAAAAAACAACCTGGAGATTATATGATAAATGAGAACTATAGAAACAGTATTACTTCTGCATGGTCTTAATACATACAGTGAAAACTAGAACGCAGCCAGAACATTGTATTGGTGTATTTGGGCATCCCATTTTAAAGGGGACAAAATACAGTTAACATTTACTTTATGAAATTAACAGTCAAGAAACAAATATCAATGTGTAAGAAAGAAGGCAAAAGTCAGTGGATAGGAAGTGTAGAATCAAATCTGTTTTTCAACTCGTCTGTACTCAGACATGCTGAAAAAGAATAAATATTGCAAAGGAGTCAATAGTGATATGAATCTATTACAGAACATATCTGTATGCGTTAATAAAAATGATAGTTGTAGCAGTGTCAGGTGGTTTTGGTGTAAATACTTTAATCTTGTTAAAAATATATTGACAACATACAGAGTCAAGCAGCAGCTTATCCGGCACTATATAGTTAAGGATGAATTCATAGGAGAGTAAAAGAGAAAAAAGGAAAACAAACGCAGCAACCCTCAGATCTTTTGTCCATACTACTCTTCAGAGTTGGTAATTGAATGTTCTTCTCTTTGTGTTCTTAATACCTTTAGGCAGAACACTTCCAGGGCATTCTGTTGACATATTTCACTCATGTCTTCTACCAGTATAACGGAAGTAAAATTTGAGGGGATTTAACATTAAGCCAACACTATATCAAGCTCCTCCCCTCCCCCCTCACATATTCACCTACTCCTTGGTGATAGTGAAAAGGAGAAAGCCAGCATCAGAACTCATCTCTGGATGGTTCCAGAGGTGTCTTGTGATTGATTTTTTGGTCCAGTCACATACAAGCCTTCAAATTCCTTCTTCTACAATGAGTACTAATGGAATAATAGTGATAAGGGAAGAAATGCCAAGTACGCTATCTTTCATATTCACTGTGAAAGCCTTAAATGAGATGCTTCAGAGTCCCAAAAGTATCACAAGAAATTAGTTAGTAATGACTAAAAAAAAAAAATACAAACATTTTTTTTCTGGAGTGCGCAATTTGGCTACTGATAAGGTATAAGGTCTCTTCCTGCTTCAACCCATTTCCACTAATCATCAGTAAATAAAATATCCAGCAGATAAAGCTTTGCAATAGATGCTTCACAAAATTTTTTCATCTGCCAAAATACCTTAAAAAACCCTCAACAAACCAAGGAATCAAACCAAAAAATCACAACAACTAGGTATAGTTAAATTCTAAGGCAGCTCATAATGTTGAGCCATATTATTTGTTATCATTTCTGAAAAAAAAAAAAAATCTCTGTTCTTAGAATTTCAATGTATTGATACACCGAACACATTTTTAAATACAAATATATCTAGATTTTATGCAAACCTGCACATATGGAAAGGGAGCACCATTCCATATAAAGTCGTTTCATATTCTCTCTCTAAAGAGCTAACACTTAGGAGCAAATCAAAATGCTATATCATATTAAATAAAAATAGTATTTCTGAACATTAATGATCAACAACTAAATGCAGATAATATCGTAATGGTTTCACTTTCTAAAATCGAAAAGCAGCCACTTTGCTTCCTTGTCTCAGAGTGCA
This sequence comes from Myiotriccus ornatus, assembly GCA_036023395.1. Classification (NCBI taxonomy): domain Eukaryota; kingdom Metazoa; phylum Chordata; class Aves; order Passeriformes; family Tyrannidae; genus Myiotriccus; species Myiotriccus ornatus. The sequence continues at coordinate 13,513,280 of JAYRBT010000178.1, forward strand.
AACCACATAATTAGATTCTTTATTTAAAAGTAATCATGTAAAACATACCAATACTCCCATCTATAACAGCACTAGCAGCATAACTTTACTAACATAGACATGAATTAATATGCTTAGCTTTTAATACTATCTAATGGAAGAGATGGAAAGCAGGGAAAAAAAACCTCTTCCACATATCAGGAAGAAAAATCGAACGCTTGAAAATTGAAAAACGCAAGATGCCAAAAGAGATTCTTCAATGTCTCAGCCATTTACTGAAGAGATCTTTTCTCATTTGCTGATGACTTTGGCAGACCTGGTTTTGTCACCAGTCACTCTGTACTTTGTTTAATTATGCAGTACACCAACAGAAATTTTCTTTCTGATTGCATAAATCACAGTGCTTTGACACCAACCTCAATAGGCGCTGCTAGAACAATACAGTGAGAGCTATTGACTCCATCTCTCAAGTCCACAAGGTGTATCATTTAGCCAAGAGTGATAATTAGACACAGAATATACTGAAAACTGTCAATAGGCATGTCAATAGGAGGACTCTTAGCATCTAGCATTCAGTGAATCAATGGTGTTTTTTCAGCTATAAAATCAAGAAAATGATAGCTTTCAAATGAATGGTGGAAAGGAAACACGAGGCTCCTTAGGGAGGAATAAAACAGCTCAATTTTCCTTCACTGAGTGGCTCTCCAACTGCCTCACTCAATGGAAAAGGTCACAGAACATTACAGCAAAATATCTCTGAAACAAGATGTACAACAATGCTGGGACATGACATGAAGTACAAGTACACTACAAAGACCCGTATATCTCTGGCCTGACAGAATTAAAGCATGGGTCAGCAGATGCCAGACAAGACAGGAATTGAAAGACAATGATTGATCTGTGCAGAAGAAAATATGACTGCCTGTCCATATCAAATATGTATGTATGCATGAACTGGATTATATGTACAGTATGCCCCCTCCCCTCACAACAGTTTTTAAAGCCATTTAAAGCCAAGGTTTCTTTTTTTAAAATTATTTTATGCATATAATTTTCAGTTGATGTCCAAACAAGATATAAAGCTCATCTTTTTGATACATAACTTCTTGTTAACATATTCCTACCCTTCCTAAAAAATGTACCAGACTTCAACTGACCCTGGAATACCACTTGCATATATCTTTTTAAGACACATGCACAGTTCTTAATACTGGAAGATGGGTGATAGGAAGCCATTTCCATTTACTCCAAACTCGTTCAACTAAATGTTTTAGTTGTCATAGAGAGACAAAGGATTCCAGTGGCAAATAACACAAAACCTGCTCTGAGAATCAACACATCTTTTGCAAAGCCTGGTAGCAGCTGTGAAGTAATCATAGCCTCTGTACCACGGTTAGTTGAAATGGTTAAAAATGAAACTGTAAACAAGAACTACAGTGCTCACAGCACAGTGGAGGAGACTCGGAACAAAACCAAGCAGTTGAAGAATTTCAAAATGGTCACAAATTGGGATTTTTTTTTTTTCCCTTGGCCCCTAAGGAAAATTATCTATCAAAAGGTAGTTGTGCACTAGTTGTAAAGCCAAGACTTTATACGATACCTACCTTTGGACATCCAATACATTTTTTACTCCTGGAAATGTATGCAATCCATGCTTCTCAACTCTTCACTAATTGCCAAATTGGTTTTTTCAGTAATTAACAGATACACAAAATGATCCTGGGATCTGAAAATCAAGCTCAATTCCGTTCCTGGATCATCTGAAGTATAAAACCACTCATAATTTAGGTTAGAATCTAGCTCATGCTTCTCTGCATTTCTGAGCTTCACATAACTAGGAACTGGAAACAGCTACATCGTCTCCTCATTAAAGCCATAAAAGGGGCACATTCATAACACAAAGAGGGAGCAGATAAGAAGCTGCCATTTTTGCACTCACCTTTCCATAAGTGCTTTTTAATATCAGTGTGTTTCTTTCAGTATCTGGACTAGAAGTATACAAAATATGAAGCCACATGTAATATGAATCTTAACTCATACTGACAGAACCAACATAAAGTAGGTTTCCTTCTGTCTTTCTTGAGCTGGAAGTTCTTGCACTGAATAAAAGATTAACCTTTTTTTTTTTCCTCCTCTCAACAAATTGCTATGTGAGAAATTTGAGTTCAATGTCATATGAAGTGTTTCATCCTGGAGGTGCTAGTAGGGAAGAGAATGCCACCAACAGTAGCAATAGCACTTCAGAGTCAGGTAAAAAAGAAGTTAGAATTGCTCTTTTACATGATCAGCATTGAAGAAATCCTGTCAAAAAACGACCACCTCTCATCTGCTGGAAACATGATTTTAAGCATAAATCCTATGAATAGCTTATATTACTTCATTCCAGCAAGCTAAAAAGCCTTCCTCACAACATTAGACTAACCATACAACTACCTGAGGAATCAAAAAGAGGCCACAGAGCATTCACATTTCAACTAGAATGTAATCTTAGAGAAATACCTGTTATTTAGTATAAAAAGACAAGATTTCTCCTTAATGTGGATGATTTATAAACTGCCCCTTCATACACTTTCATAAACCTTGATCAAGACATAAAAGTAATTTCTACAACAAGCAGCTACACAGCTTACAGAAATGCAGCTAAGGAATTCCATTTTTTTTTTTTTAAGATTTTCACAGCACCTTCTAAAAACAATAACAAACTAGAAGGACAAACTAGCTGTCATTCCCAAATACTCTGATAATATGAGTAAGCTTGTTCAAGTCTTTGTGTAAGAAGTGTTCCAAGAAAGGAGAGAAAAATCAAACCCAAACCAAACAAATTTAAGAAAAATACCACAACTGCATCATGTCAGAAGAACCATATGTGTTTTTTAAATACTCTCCCAGAACAGTGCATGTCATGTGATCCATTTTCATCACTTTTAAAACCACAATTTTTTTTTTCTCTCTAAATGGTTACATCTACAAGTCTTCAAGAAGTATTTTTACATTTATCAACACAGATGTGGTTTTAGCCAAACACATTTAATTGCATAAGTTGTGGAAAAGCAGTAACCAGTGTTCAAGACACTAGAAAATGAGCAGAGGTGTAGATCAAAGACCTTCAAAGTGCACCTACTGAATAAGCTAGACTGTCAGAAAGGCACTAGAAGCTACAAGAATTTAAGGAATAGTTAGAGGAATGTGATATTTGTGTTAGCAAACCTCCTTATGGATTTTCTCCTCCTCTTCTCCAACCTCCTATTTCCAGTCTAACGTCTCACTTCACCTTCTTTATAATTTAACTGGAGAAAATTCAGCACTTTGCAGTGGTAAGCCCCTGGCTCAGAAGACAATACAGTCTTTTCCTCCCTGCCGTACAGAAATAAAACTGAATCAAATAAACCCAACTTTGCAAATTTGGATCTATTACCTAGCGGTTAACATCTTTTTCTCAAAATAGCCCTCAGAGAGAAGATTCTGCCATAGCTGAGACAAACCACAGTCCAATGCCAAATCTTGGTACAACAACCCTATGAATGCAGTGTTCCTTATTACTGCTCCTGTTACTTTTTGTTTCTCGTATCTTTTTATGTCAGAAGAAATCAATATTAAAGACATGGTATAAGCAAGTAGGTAACTCAGCAGTTTAACCATCCTGAATTCAAATAAAACAAACAGTCTTTAGCTTTATTTAATTTCTCAAATGCTCACAATTTACTCTAAAACCTTACATCATGTTTACACAAAATGGGAAATCTGGCTGTTCTTACAGTCTCCTCTACTTCTCCATGAGAGCTCTGCCGAAAGACACTTTATCAATGCAAGGGCATGTTTCATGGCAGTTACCAAAAAAAACAACAGCAGTTTCAAAAATCAAAGAATGTTCCTTTGGGAAAGCATTATTTGCATGTTCATAATGAATACTTAACTACACATCTGTGCAACCCTTTAGGGTTTTTTTTGGTAGGAAGTCATCTTTTTAAGAGGACTTTGCCAACTTCCAGCAAACACTCACTCAAACTTTGATGGGCTTAATGATAGCAAGCTTATCAGTTAGTTTTCAACTTCATTTTAAACAGTTTATAAGAAGCCATGTGATGAACTACTGATTGAAGTGACCAGATTGTTAGGCCAGGAACTGCCTTAAAATGAGAGGGACATTGCTGAACAGGAATTTTGTCGAAGTGTTACAGTTTATTGCTTATAACTGACCTGCTAAAAAAATTAATATTCTAATTTAGTATTGTATGTACTACAATACTTAAATAACAAACAGGTTGGGTTATTCTAAAACTTTTTTTAAAATCCAATAATTATATGCGGTTCAGTTTTATAAAGGAACAATGTGTTTGAGAACATGACATGCACACACAGAAAGATCTAACACAGCACCTACAATCACTATGTTAAAAAATGATTTGGAGAATGTATGGTGTAAGCAAATTCCTACTATTTAATCTGTCAAAACTCAGAGATCAATGAACTGAATATTGGTTCAAAACATAAAAATATTGCTTTAACATACACCACGGGTACCACATCTACCACATCTTATACAATATATATCATGCCCAAGTTTTGCCTTACTGTAAAGACACCTACACACATGTGTACAGTCAAGTTCTAAACTAGCAAAATATAGAAATGGAAAGACTCCAAGAAAGAATTGTGATGTCCTACACAAAATTATCACCAGTATTTAAAGTTACCAGCTGTTTTTCTTGCTAAATGTGTAAAACATAATGCTATGAATACAGGTAAGTTTCATTTTAAAAACGAAGGTATAAAGTAATAAAAAAATTTGTATGAAGAATGTATTGAAGATACTAGTATTAAAACTGAAAACTTTTACCAAACATTGCTATGTTTCACATCCAGCAAAAGCAGTCTATGCATTTACATTAGATATGAAGCATCTGAAGGTAGAGGTTGTCTCATATGTACCACAGTCTCTACTACAGCCAGATTTCCCCAGAGGAGGAACTCAATGAGCAGTTTCCTCTGTTAAGGAAACTTCCCTGTCTGACTATTCAGGAGGCACAAGTGGCTCCAGCGAGTCAATGGGTGCCCCACTAGACTCCCTACACACCCACACTCACTCTCTCCGACCAGGTTTCCTTGCTGGTTCAACCCCAGGTTTCCCATAGCAGAGTCTCAGAAGTGCAATACTCTCCTCCACAACACACTCATCATCTCCATTAATTTTGAAGTTTTTTTTTCCTTAAAGTTCTTTGCTTCTAAGAGAGATGTGATTCAGCAATTTCACTGCTTTAAATGGCTCATTAAATCTAATAGCTAATGGAAATATACCCACAAAGAATAACAGCAAACTTATTACAGAGATAGGGCACACTGCATAATCCTGCAGCAACACTGAACAAAAAGGCTCAAGAGAGTAACAGAATCAAGAAACTACATTTACCACTGCCTTTCACTCTTTTTTCAAATAAGCCAGAAAAAGACTTTCAGGAGCAAGACTGGAAGAAAGAAGCTGTGGAAAATCTTGGATTAATAACAAGAAGCCTTAAGTTTTACATTTTGTCATGGATTCATTGATTCTAGATAAAGGCGCATACAATCAAAGGTTCAACAAATAAATGATAAAAGAGGCTTGAGCAAAACTTAGCAGAATAATGGCAAGGTATTAGTTACAGAGACTAACACAATAACTGATAGAGTACATACAGAGACTATGGCATTTAAGCAATCTAGTAACTATTCAGTAAACTATTGCATTGTTTGCTGGAGATGAAAAAAAATCTCAGACAAAGTTCGTTCCATTGTGGGCATATAAACAAAGCTAAACTACAGAATAACAAGATTGTTGCTCTCATTTGGGTCAGCAGTTTATTCAACAGCAAAATCTGCAACCAAAGTGGATGCTTCTGACTTGTATCACCAAGCACAGTAAAAGGACAGAAAGGTTATGCATTTGGATATGATCAACAAGATCAAGCTTTTGTCACATGTGCTAAGAGTCCCCATAAAATTAAACTAATAACAACATGAAAAAAATAAGTTTCAACAGTCATTTTGCAACTACATATTCAGTTCCTTACTATTCAGTGACAGTTACTCTAAAGTGTATTTTAAAGACATCAGTCTTGGGAAAAAACAAAACAAAAACAAACACCAACAAAACTATAAAAATGAAGCAACATCACAGACAGAATGGATTCTCTCCAGCCAAGATCACATCAGTCTGAAAATCATGAGAATAATGCCTTTATGGTTAACCAAAGCCTGTATCTGCTACCAAGTGTAGATTCCAAATTAAATGCATAAACTGAAAAAAAATCAGGTGCACAAGAATGATTTGGTCAGTCTCAAAAAATATGCTTAATATAAATTTACAACTTCAAGTGATGCCTTATTATAAAGCATGTGCTTTATAATGTGTGCACACTTGCCTTCGTCACTGCTGCACATTCAGATACTTGAGAACACGCTGACAGGACTAATGCAACTGTATACATCCAAACTCCTTTCCTACCTAGCCAGATGCAGACCTAGTTAACCAAGAACGCTATCTGGGAATTACCTCTGAGAAATGTAAATGCTACAATTTAAATAGGTCAACAATGCCCTTTTAAACAATTTGATAAATCAGGTAGACAGGCAGTGCATGAAGACATACAAAGTACATTTTCAAACACTTTGATACCTAATCAATAAAATTAGGTTTTCAAATGAGGAGTGGAGGGGAGGAGTGGAAGGAAAGGACCTCCTTTTGTGTTTATTGTATTTCTCAGTCCTGCTGGCTCAGATCCTGTACAATGGTGCTGGAGGGTAGTAGCAGCAATTCACATAATCTAAATAAACCTTTTTACAAATACAGATTAAAAAGCTCAAAAAGTCATCCCTGAGCTCTATAAATGCAGATTTCTCTGCAACAGGTCTTTTGCAAAGTATCTATGTATACACTGAATCGGTCCTCACACACAGCAATGTCACCCAACTGATCATTCTCTGCCTTTGGGGACAGGGTGGAGGTGGGGAGGTGTGCATGTGGGTGTTACTTCACAGGTTTTTGAACATGCATTCCAAAAATAAGAACTAATCTAAAGACAGAGGCAAAAAGCAACTAAGTGATGTTTTGAAGTGTGTCTAGAGAAGGCAATATATCCTAGCCTCAAAACCAACAATTTTTTAGTAACCCAAACTGGTAGTTATGAAGAGATTTCTAAAGCACAAAAAATATCTAAGTGTGATTTGCATCTTGAAAATCCCTCTTTATTCCATAGCTTTAGTTCAGACTAAAGGTAAGGGTAGGCACCGAACTTCTGCTGCTATCAATAGGAGCAGCACATGCTGGGCAACATTACAGAAGTCTAGTAATATATGCCCCAGACACTCCTTAAACAAAAGGAAACCAAAAAAATCACTACATCAAAAGCAGCAAAATTAAGGCAGAGAAGCTGACAGAGAATGCACTTTACTGTGACAATAAAACCTTCAGTATATGAGATTTTCCAACACTTGGGAAATTACATCTATTGTTACTTTGAAGCAGATAACACAATTAAGTTCTCAAGCTTATACTTCCAAACCACACTCCTGACTTTTTGTCTTTCAAATCAAAAGCTTCTACAAATTTAACTAAATGATACAGCTCCCTCCTAATTCCTTTACTAACAGTATTTCTCTTGCAGCTCATAAAATCTGTTACATGTTCAATTTTTGAATTTAATTTGCATGGTAATTGCAATAACAATAATACTTCATCATTAGGATAATATAGGCTAAGATCCTATGTAATTTTCACTTTCTAATGGAAACTCTGAGACTAAGAACACAGCTAAAATATTATATATTAATGTCAATACAGCTAATACCCCCCAAAATCGCACCAATTTACTTTTCACTGACAATGTTAAAAGAAAATGATTTATGCAGATCAATCACCTAGCTCATCAAGTCATTCACTGACAGCCAGCCTTCATCATTGCTGTTTAAAAGGCACTGCTGACAGAAAAGACCGACTCTTTGATTAAGGGCTCTGTCTGGCTAACCTTTTATTTGAAGAATGATTGCTGCTGAGTGACAAATACTTTCCCATTCATTTCAAGGAAAAGATATTGACATTCAAATTCTTGATGTCTACACTGAACAGATGCCACTGTTGGCAAGTGGCTTGATAGCAACAGCAGGTACACTACTACTCTGGGGGGTGAAAAACAGCACCACTGGCTCAAGTTAAAGGCTCTCAACAAGTGAAAGCTACAGATCTCTCAGCCAAATCCTCTCTCTTCAACAGTTATCATCAAAGAACATCTGTTTGTTGTTTCTCCCTAGTTCTCTTCTTGAAAGTGTCCTAGCCTCACCTTGACCCCACTTTGAATTGTATTGGATGTTATTACTAAAAATAAAGAGAACTCAGCAGCGAAGTGACCCTTTGCTTGAGAAGGGCGTCCTCCCTTACACAACATCCCCAAACACCAGTCAGGGAAATCCCAAAGCAAGGGCTGCTGCTTCCGTACTAATGTGATTTCTGTTGACAGTAATATAAAATGGAAGTTGCATTTGCAGTATCACATACAAAATCAAAGCCAATATGTTTGTGACTTTAAGCTGATCCCTCTGTCACTTTCTACTTTATTACTTTATGAAAAATAAAAAAGGAGGGAGAGAGGGAAAGGAGATGAAAGCTGGCCAAAAGCAGTTGCCAGATAATGGGCAATAAAAAGTGGATGCTCAGAACCTGTTTTGGAGAGAATTTACAAACACAAGTATCATTAAAAGCGTCATTAATTTATTTTTTCTAAATAAAAATCAGAAATCAAGATATGTACACCATTATCACAGCTCTCAATGCTAATTGTCTTCAAAAATAAATCTACCACACCATGAAACCTTTATATCTTTACTTGCACGTTTCACAGATCTCAGTCAGATTCAGCACACAGATGCATATCACTTAAAAAATTCTTTTTGACGCTATTTGATGAGAGTTTCCCAACTTCTCTACTACAAGCATTAATGCATACAGAGATGTTACAATTAAACATAGTTAATAAAGTAATATGAACAATTCCCCCTGCAAGTGCAGCATTCCTCTGTAATTTATTTCTTTCTTTCTTGGGTGGGGTATTGGGAATTAATATTCTGCTGTATAATACATCTTGATGTTTCCCTGAAACTAAAACTCCGTTTACTCTTCTGGTGTATTACAGAACTTCTATTTATCATTGTATTAGGCAGCCATAGTAACCCATCCAAAAAAAGAATGTTCACAGCAATAAGCTCTCTTTTGAAGTTTTCTAATGAGGCAGCTAACCTCTGTCACATAACTTTACAAAAACATACCACTCAGTCAGCAAGGCAAGAGAGGGACAGAGAGCCAACACTAATGCTGAAGAAAAGAAGGATTTGAAGTAGCCATCTTGGCTTTTTCTACTGCCCAAATAATTTGTTTCCCAACTTTCTTCTCATTTCTGAAACCCATAGCACAAGATCAGTAACACAGAAACAGAAGCTATGCCTACCAGGACAGAAAACAAGGAAGCCTTGTAAATTCAGAAGGCAAACAGCATTACAGGGGTAGGAAGACACTCTCATTTGACTCACGGTACACCAGAAAGAGACAACAGGAGCAAGGACAGAAGTGCCACCCCATTCTTCTGATGTCTATCAAAGATGAAAGTGGGTATATATTTACAGCATATCTGTAATAGGATCAAGATGATAACTTGATCTAACATTTCATTTTTAGTCATTTACTGAGTCAGCAAATTTCACAATTGTGGAAAAGGTTCTGTGGTTGTGGAAAAAACCAAAACCAGCACACTTATTAATTTCTAGATGGACTATTAGCCATTTTGTGATGCTTAAAAAGTTTTTTTTAACTATTAGGAACAATCTAACATTAAGAGCAAACAATCCATAGAGAAAAAAATCTAGTGTTCACAACTGTGGGGGTTTGGCTGACGATGTGATCTTAAAATAGCTTTACTGAGTCAGAGCAAATGTCTCTCTAGTCCAGCACCTTTTGTCCAACAGTAGCCAAAGGGGTACGTCCTGGAATGAATACAAGAAGAAGCTAAGCCTTGTACTGTAGTTTCTTAAACTTCATGTGCAATCACTTATGAAAAAATTATGGGGTTTTTTTCATGTATCTAATAGAGTTCAGGCCTGTAAATCTGTGTTTATTTACCATTATTTAATGAACTACTCGATCATATGCATTCTCTAGCATTTTTCCATTTTAAATAAAGATTAATCTGTGATTGAACTCTAAGGCTGTCACTGTAATCAAAAGAAAAAAGTGATTTCAGGTTTTCACTGGTTTCTCCACATGCTCTAGAGTAGTATCTTTTTTTTTGCTTAAGAATATTTGGATGAACTGTTTGAATATGTTTACTCTTTCATCTCTACAGCTTTGAAAACTTCATACTTTGTATCTGATCTACAACAAAGCAATAAGGACTGCAGAGGTTGACAGCATGGACATAATTAAATACTACCATCAATGAACTGCCATGTTGAACAATACTGACTTATAATGCACTCCAAGATCAACCATTAACATTTAAAACTATTTCTGTGAGAGATCTAAACAGGAACAGCTTGGATTTTTTTTTTCATAGGAGATCCACAGAAAAAGAAATCAACCTCTATATAACTCAGTAAGTAAAGCTTAATGAGTCCTGCCCTTTACCAGAAGATTTAGGTTTACATATAAGAAAATGTAAGCAATACTTTGTAGATGTCATCTCCAAATAAAGATCAAGAGAAGAAAATCAAATCTACATTTATTGTAATTGCATAATCAGTAAAGTATCATCATATATATTGTTTGACACTAAATTCAGATATATATGACATGTACTTACACACTGTACCTCATGTGACTAATCCAGACAATCTAGTTCATCACTGACAAGTAAAACTCTTACTTGGGCAATGCTATTATCAAAACTTTAACTGATAAAAACTCAAGATTGTTCCAATACTCTCACAGCATTAAATAATCTTGCCAACCTGCATAATTTACAGTAGTGTCTTCCCCAAAAAGGCAATCACTATGGAGTGATATATTAACAAATCATTTCTTCTCTAGCACAAAAGAAAAACAACCCCGACAATAGAGGGGGGAAAGCTGAACTAAATCTTAAGTCTGCATTCTGCTAAGCATATGTTTCTGTGCAGTGATATAAGTAACCAACATGGATATAGATATAATGGTCAAAAGCAGAGAAAAGAGTATCCAAACATTAATACTCATAACAAACCAGTTTGTTTCTCTTCAGCATGTAGAGCTGAAATAGATGAAAATAGAGATTCTCTGTCCTGAAGAGTATCACAGACTCAGAGTAAACTTTGGAAGTCCAAAACTGAAGTCATTCAAAATTACTGTACACAAACAATTGGAGATAAATGCTTATAGTGAAGTCACAGTAACATGTCCTAAGCACTACTTTTTAACAGATAGGTTGCAATGGCTCTATTCTTTTCAGACTACACGTATGTTAACTTCAACTTCTTCGGAACAAACAGTAGAGAACTGGCTTTATTTGGAAATTAATTACACCAGCTCAAAAAAACCACTAGCTAACAAATGTCCATTCTGCAAGCAGATACAAAACATTTTCAGTGATCACATTTTTTTCCTTTCTTTTCCATTGATTAATTATGTGAGATACTGTTTTATGTCTTTAATCTACTCCATTTTTGCTTTGATCCCAGACAGTGAAAGCTACACCTGATTTCAGAATCATGTTAAATGACAAATATAGGTGGTACTGCATCTGAACACTCGTTTGTTTGTTCTTAAAGTGGGACTTTGTAGCCTTTGTAGTTGAAAAATATTTAAAGTGCCTCAAAATCCAACAGTACCATTAAATGCTGAAATGACTATTTTACCCAAGCACCAAAGTTCTTCATGGAAATCAAGACTCACAGAAGATATTTAGGACACTGAAAATTAGGCATGATTCATATGACAGAGAAAACGCTGCAATAAGAGTTTTCTTCAGGTCCAAAGAGACTGATGCAGAATACTTCACTCCATATGGCAGCCAAAAAGGGGGGTTTCTTCCAGCCTTATTAGTCTCCACACATCCCTGATAAGCCCACTCTTCTTCCTGCATTGTTGCCGGTGTAGGCATAGCATGGGCCATACCAAACAGACTCAGAAGAAATCCAACAGAGAATCTAGGAATAAACAGCCAAAGACAATGAAACATTGATGCCAAATTAACATACTGGCATAAATGTCTTGAAACACCATGTGCCATTTTCTTTCTTTGCTACTGCTTTCAAATAAAGAATTGAAAGAGAAGGGTGGATATTTGTATAGCAGTGCTGTTCATCACCCTTTATTATTCATTCTATAAAATATTCTATTTCTCATCTTTTTAAATGAGTCCTGTGTACTGCAATTTGAAACATACCATAGTCTCATATTCAATACTGACCTGACAGCTCTTTGAAAAGTAAATAACAAGTAAATAATCAAAAGTAAGGCAAATAAACGTAAATATTCTGGGGTCTTTTGAATGTAAATGAAGTGTAATAATAACACTGCAGAAGGGCTGCAATGTAGATGCCATTTCTGTGTCAGGAATTGGGAGACAGATGAATGTTGAATTATATTGAAGACTCCACTGACCAGGAGGTCATCCAGGAGGAAGCAGGAACATCTTCAGCTAGCTCAGGTTGCTCAGAGCTCCATCCAACCTGACCTTGAATGCTTCCAGGGATGAAGCAAGGCACACTCAAATGTTGCATAGAATTTTCTATTATCAGGAAAAGTATCTTGCTTTTCACTTTGGTTATGAAAAAAAATCAAAACTAAAATCAAACAAAACCACAAGAAAACCTCAACCTATCTTAGTCATCTTCTGCTGTGTTTGCCCTGAAACCAACGGCATCTGTAAGGAACAGTCCGATATAATACTGTTTCCATTCTCTTTTGAAGATTAACCCTCAGTCTTATAAAAATCAAAGCAATGTAGACTCTTGGTTATGTACTGGTTTTTTCCCCATTGCATTTTACTTATCCCATTTATACCAAGTCAGGTAAATTTTAACATTTACTATGGTTATGACTTATGAATAAATAAAAGTATTTCTTTGTATGCATCATAATACAAGATGTTTCTGGTTAAAAATTCGTCACCTATCTGAACAAGGAAAATATTGGTATTGAAAGCAGAGGAACTTCCCAGCTTCACAAGGATTCTTAGCCTTTTCCAAGGTGTACCATACCAAGTAACATAGTAAGTGATATGGATTGAAAAACAGAAAATTAACAAGAAAATGAACTAGAAACAAACAACAATTCATAAAGCAATTCTCAGTACCATAATAAACCACTAATTATCCTAAACCTTGGAGAAAAATATTTTGACACAGAAATCTTGTAAAGTGTATAAAAAAAAGAGTATGACCTCTGTCCTATTTGTAAGAATGCTAGGCCAAAATAGGAACATATATAAGCACATATAAGTATCGAGAGATTTATTAACAAAGCAGAATTATAGCTATCACATCAGTTTGTGGATAAATTATTAGGTTTATTACTCCTAAAGTACTTTGAATAGAAGTGTTCCAGCTGTTACATCTGATCACCAACACGCTGCCAATTTTCTCTGTCAGATAGTCCTTTTATGCACTGGGAAACTTGTTGCAATTAAGGGATTTTCTGAATTTACAAATCTGTAACTTACAAAGGTGTCCGAAAAATTCAATTGTATCAGACATATTCAGTTCCTTTTTTTCAAAATTTGCTGCCTACAAAACCAAATGAAACCACCATATCCGTTTCCAGTGAGAAACCCAGGTTAATATCTTTCTGCTTGTGCTTGCTGCATTAGCATATTGCTGCTGGTACACCTGACAGCAAATAGCTACAAGTAAACCTTACAGCATATTTGTGTAAAATCTTTTTAATGAGATGCTTTATGCTGCAGTAATCCCTTACTACCTTCAGAAACATATTTAAAATTGCAGGTTATTCTACCAAAAATAATATGTTATATTTCTTTTCCTCAAAACTGTTCAATTTATTAAAAAAAAATTAAGGCCAAAAAACAGTAAATCTGTACTAGTGGAGGAGCACTAATCTGCCAGTCTTCTAAAACTTCGCATCAGTAAGATAAACCTACTTAATTGCAAAACTGCATCTTTGTTACATTTACTTAATTTCTTACACTCTATAGTATCTCAGAATACATTACTTATTTCAAAACGAGTGGAAAAACTTGATCTACTACTAAAAGGTGTAACAACACTAAAGCTGGTAGAATGTATGTAATAGTATAGTAGCCCAATGGGGAATGAAATGGGAGACTAAGGAAATTAAAACTGACTGTACGGAAACTGCTTAAGTAGGTATGATTTATGTATTTGCTCAGGGTGTTTAATCAAAACATGTATGGGCTTTTTGATAGTGTTTTTGAAGAGTGACATATTATAAAAATGATTACTCAGCATATGAGTTAAAAGACAGCATATGAAAGACAAAAGTCCTCCAGTGACCACCAAAACAGACTTCTAAGAGAAGAGTTCACCTACCAAATCACTAGGGCAACTTGCTTCAGAAACATTGGCTTTTGCTCAGGGTTTCCTCCCTTCACAGGGCTCATCAAGCCCAATCTTGCTTAGCTTGCACTATCTGACAAGCTACTGCTCTACCACACAAGGTGGTCTAGCAGACAGATTTAGAGCCCAGTCTACAGCAACTCTGAGCTACATTCCCGGTAGAAAATCAGGAAGTATTCCTCAAACAAGAAGTGACTTGGCATGCAGACACCAGTGTCATTTCACAGACCTCTCCTACTGACTTACACAAAAAAGTGCATATTTCTCATCATTTTACAGCTCTGGACATTCAGATTTTTTGTAAGTAATCACAGAATTTGGAAAATACCTCATACACTTAGCCACAAATATGTTTAGCCACTGAATCAGTTCAAAGTCAGAACTAGCTTCTTTCTCCACATTCATGCCATCACATTCTCCCATATTCTAACTCCCCGACACAGAAATGGCAATTACAACACAGCTCTTCTGCACCTCTTCAGTATCACAAGGGGGATCACCTGACCACTAACTAGCCTCTCCAGTATGCAGAAAACCACTGCTATGCTACACTGCACATATATAAAATCACATATAAGGAGATCCCAGACAGAGAACAATCTCCCTCCTTCAGTTTATCAAATTGTTTTGAATTTGTTTTAGCCTCTCGCGAGTTATGATGAATAATCAAAAATTATCCTAAAACATGTTCCTTCATCAGCCTTCAGTTACTAAAAAAACTTAGCTTAGACTGATTAAATAATTATTTTCTCATCTTTTTCACTGAACATTTAAGAAGAAAACATAGACCTGTCTGGGCTTCCAGCAAATAAGTTATTCTACATATAAAAGCTGTGCTGAGATCCACGTGCTCTGCTCAGAGGCCTCAGTTTTAAAAACAAAAATCTAAATTTGAGGTATTATTGAACTTTGATTGATCCACAGGTAAGGAATTAAAGCAGATAATATTTCAAATACATCCACACTCTCAAATGACCATAGAAAAGAGAAAAAGATGATAACACTAACCAGAGAATAACTCCACAAACTGAGCAGAGCTCTTCTTGGCACTTGGTTTCTCACCAGCAAGAAGCCCTCAGAAAATCTAGCATGAGATGGTCTTTATAACGTCCGTTTTGCCATTTTGATACACCAGACTGTCAGTAACTCAAAACAGTGAGCTAAAATAATAGTTACATCATTAAGGGTCAGCAATTTCTTAAAGCTTTGGATTCTGAAGAGATTTAATATTACTAAAGAAAAAGAAAAGTTGTAATTGATAGTGATAGACAACTCAGAGTCTCCAGAAAGAAGAAAATGCTAAATAACTCAGTGGAGTTTTTAAAAATACTTTGATGAAGCATCTTTCAAAGACCAAAAGGAAGATATCTCAGTGTCTTTACTATCAGTAAATATCACTCACAAATTCAGAACCTGAAATTGACAAATTATTTATAATCAAGTCTCCAGAGATATTATTGACTATTAAGAATCAGAGCTCCCCATTCCATCGATATCAGGGCACATAGAACTCAAGTGCTTTGCAGAAGAGTCACAGAAATATTAGTCAATTAGAGAGTAACAAGGAAGAATCTCAAATACATGATTAGTAGTCAAATACCTTTAACTATGAAAGTGTGTTGGCTGTTGATTTTTAGACTTACGTACTGCAAGTTTGTTCCAGTGAAAACCTTCCTCTGAACTGTTCAGGAACAGTTATAAATATCTGATACAGACTCTCTAACAGACCAAGAAGCTGTGATAGACAAGGAATGACAAGAAAGATTAGTGAAGCTGGACAAAGTCTAGACCCACCTCCTTTCCCACAATGCCATGAAAAAGCACACTGGAAATACTCCCTTTACCTCATCAGCCAAACAAAGTGACATGATTTGAAAAAGACAAAATTAAAGGGGTTTTGTTCATTTCGAAAAAGAGAAAACAACCCCTAAACGTAGAATAGCTTTTTGTCAGAATTGACCATCATGTCTATGGGACCAGACCAGAACAAAAGGCTGACTCAAGAAGCTGAAGGAAAACCATTATCAGAATTCCAGTTTGTCAGAAGTCACTTTTCTGAGCCCAAATAAGCGTTTAACAGATTGAAGCACATAAGTCTGTGTTGACGATATAATTTTGCCTAGAAAACACACCTCCAACATCACTAATTAGGGAACAATCATGTTTTACAGGAACGTGCAAAGTTTGTCTGCTTGTTTCTATTAACATCTACCACTGAGGATCTAAACTATTGACCCAGAGCATCAAGAACAGCTGCAGTTATGGGAAGGCTGTGTTCAAACTGCAGGAGAGCAGAAAGGGTTGGCATCAGTCCCAGAGGTCAGTTGCTAGACCACAGAAAGTGCTGCAAAAGACTGTCCATTGTAAGGTTCCAAACTCAGCTCAGCTCAGCTCCCACCAACAAGGTACAGGGCAGGGAGACAGCAAAGCCTGTGGGCACTCCAAGGAGCATCCAGTGCAGGGGCGGGGAGGGCAGGGGGTGAGATCTAACAGAGGGAACAGCTTCTGTGGGGGTCCACAGAACCCACCCAAACCATGGTAAGTAGATAAGTAGCTCAAATGATAGGAGTTACTTCAAACTGAAATGTGAGCTACGTGAACAATGAAAAGAATGCTAATAGTTATGCAGAAATTATAAAGTCATCAATCAGAAACAGAAAAAAACCAACACAGGAATACAGAAAAGTCATTAGGCAAAAGTGAAATATTCAAAAACTACTGCTTAATAGAAAGCTGAATGCAAATCTTGCATTTTAAAATCTGCATATGCAAAGTGTTAGGTTGTATGATTCTGTGAAACAGGTCTGAAGCTAAAGCAAAGCATCAGCCTATGGCAGATGGTTGGCTTGTTATTATTTTGGTTGACATTAGTAATGCTAACAAGTAAAAGCATTTAAACATACAGGTTGCATTCTTTTACTTACAAATTACTTGCTTCAGAAAAGAAAAAAATGCAACTACTGCAGCATAAAGAAAAAGCTGACTATGCAATCAAAAGCCCAAAGGACGCAATTTCTTCATAAAGTATCTGATGGACATAGCGACAGTCTGATTACCTTCTTCCACCAATTTTTAGAACATGTGAAAAATACTGTATGCTTCTTGCTGGTATGTGGTCCAAGATGACTCATAAATCTTCCTTTATCTCCTTCGTGGTGTTAGCAGAAAAGGATGAGTTGCTTTTTTCCATCTCATTCACATGTCTTTCTGTCTGTTACCCGTGCCCTTGAGCAAAGATTACTGATGCCCTGCCTTTGATATATGACACATCACATACAGCAGCTTTTCATCAAGTGAATTAACCTGAAAAAATGCAAACCTACCTGCCAGTTGCTTCCCAACTTTCCACTATTCCTTTGTGTACCTTCTCTCTAACATGCCACACAAGGCATGAAAGAGCAAGGTTACCACACAGAGCAAATTAAATTGCTATTCAGTGGACACTGATGTAATTTATTAAAATACACTAACTTAATATTTATCTTCATAACTAATTTAAATTTTAAAATACCTAGTTCGTCATATTCATAGGCTGAAAAATGTCTCTCTTTAAAAACCAGAGGATGAACTATTTTCTCAGATCACCCCAAATTATTGCTCTGAGTCATATATAATAACTGCAATTCATGTAATGCATTACTGATACAGCTCTACAAACAATTCTTCCATGCTAACCAATACAGTAGGATTAGTCAGGACGCTGCATATTCTGGGCTTTTTCATACAATTTTAAAAAATATTTTTACATAGAAAAAGCACTAATATCTTAAAATATTAACTCTCTTCACAATAGTTTAACTGTTCACAAGATCTCTTTTTAATATATGAAATTAAAAATACGTTGCACTTTTTCCTTAGTTGGATTCTTTTAAGAAATGTGTCTGTGGGGTGCTCTTTCCTGCATATGCTTTCAATCTTACATTTTAAAGATGCCAATTAGATAAATACTATGCAGCTAATTAACAGGATTCACGCACTAGCATCTCTGAGACTTTATTTATGCTTGGGAATTTTTTTCCCTGTAGATTACATTTGTAAGTGATTGCTGACAGGATCTCAAAGAAATTTAAGTACAGGGGTTCCTAGATATTCCAGTACTTTTCAAGACAGGATAGTAACCTCCCAGTATATCCCAATATAACAGCATCCTTTAAAATACACATGCTGCACTTCTTATAAAATTCTTTTATCAAAATTGTATTACATCTTCTAATGAAGGCAGTGACTGAAAAATATAAACATTGTAATATATTTTCCAATGAATTGGCTTAAGAGTAACGTATTAAAATAGGATTAATGGCACAAAGCATGTACTATATAAAAATAGCCTGTAGAAAAAAGCATTAAGCAATTACAACTCTAGCACTGAAGGCTCCAATATTATAGGGTAATATTTCCTTAATGTTAGACTTCATTAACCCTAAGATAATCTCTCATAAATTTTGCTGATTTTTAAGGAGAAAAAATAAATTATGTTTATTAAACTACTGAATATGTTTATGAAAACAAGACATAATCTAGTGCGATAAACTTCTTGTCTTTATCTGAATAATCAGGAAGCTCATAAATAAAATATCATATAACAAAGTGAGTGTTAAAATTCATTACCGTAATAGCTATGCTCATGATCTATTTCATTAACACTCCTCCTTTCTTTGAATAAATGGGTTCTTTGGTCTACCAGAGCAAGGCCATTTACAAGACAAAATACTAAGCTGCTTTTTCTCATTTTCCCTTATCTGTTCTATTCCCAACTTCCTAAATTAATTCTTCCTTTAAATCTTATTGTTCCTTCCAGTGTAACTCACAGCACATTACAGAAACTTGAAAGAAATATAAGCAAAGAAATGGGTCTGTGGAGTATGAGTTAATTAGGAATATAAGTGACTGGTGATGAGACTTGATGGCATTTGGCTTTGGAATTAATTTAAGAAACTGAAGTTCATTTAAAAATAAAATATATCAGAAGTTAAAAGAAGTCATACCTCAAAAAAATCATGCTAATGTTTCAACTTCAACACCAGCTAAAGATAACAATGTATGATGGCACACAGATTTTATCTCAAATGTTTCTTCAAACCAACATGGATCAAAAAGCCAGTAGCTGTTAGTTAGGCTGTAATATAGACACTTAAAATTAAACTTTAGCAGCTGCAGCAATCACCCTCTGCAATCACGTATGTAACTGTAGTATTAAACTTAACACACTACTCTTGAACCCAGTACAGAATCTGCTTTTCAGTCCTCACAGCAACAGACCATCTTTATGTCCATTGACCTCATTTTTTTATCCATTTCTTCTCATTTCATATATAGTATATAAGACATGATCTGGGTAAATTCTCCCACCATAACATTGGTGTTGCAAAACAGATCTTCGGAGAAGATGCAACAGAGTAGCAGTGAACTAGAACGCTGGGAGATCTCCAGATGCTGCAGCTCCTTGGTCACGAGGGGACTGAAATGGACATGGATGCACAGCAGGACTAAAGGCTTTGTCTTGCCACATGTGTTCCCTTCTGTAAGAATGAGGCAGCAGTCTTTTAAAAGTTCATCCTCAGGGGAGTTGTGTCATTTTATAGAATGAGAGAATTCCAAGGCTTTAAAAAGATGCAAAATGTGTAACTCCACTGATTCAGGAGGCACTGCCTAAGGCAGTAAAATGCAAGAAAAGAGGATCACACTCTATGAGGAGAACTTTGAGAAAGCTAGAAAAATGTATTGTTAGACTAAACAGCTACACAAGAAGGAAGGTATATACATAAACAGGATATTGCTTTAAATGGACTTCTTAGAAAAATAATTTTGTTTTTTGACTCAGAGAGAAGCATTGAAAGCCCTCCTGATGCAATTACTACTAACTGTAA
The DNA here is from genome assembly GCA_036023395.1 of Myiotriccus ornatus. Classification (NCBI taxonomy): domain Eukaryota; kingdom Metazoa; phylum Chordata; class Aves; order Passeriformes; family Tyrannidae; genus Myiotriccus; species Myiotriccus ornatus. The sequence continues at coordinate 13,533,655 of JAYRBT010000178.1, forward strand.
AGGAGTACAGTTTCACATATTACATAGGAATACAGTATTGGTACTCAGAGCACAACTATCCATGAGGAAAAGCAAAAAAGTGCCATTAATCCAGTAAGTGCTTAACTTGCGTTGCTCACTTTCCCAGAACTTTGAAGAGAGGGTAGAGGACAATATAGCACAATACACATGCCTTTTAGGCCTGTATATTAATTCAGATAGCTTCCCCCCACACTTTGAATAGGCAAATTAGCCATCAGAAACCAGTGATTTATCAAAGAAAATTATATACAAATAAATGCAAAGCATGACAAGACCTTTTATCAAGCCAGATGGTAATACCGCAGAAAATAAAAAAGCAAGCTTTGCAGGCTCTCCTAACTTGTTTTTCAACTTGATGAACTAGATAAACAATATACCATAACTTTTAATAATTTTCATGCTAATATTTAACCTCAAGTCTAGCTGCAATTGATTACAATTACAAAACTCTTAATGCAGAGCAGCAGGTTGCCATAGCAGGCCATAACATACAAAATGAGAGTCCCTTTGCAGAATTCCTTGATCATATTGTTTTCTGTATCACCATCAGTCTTGTCTGAGCAGCCTTGTAAGGCGTATCAAGATCTACCTGCATTCAAAACCAATATGCATGGCAAGGGTTTGCATTCTTTTACCTAGGGAAAACACAAATGCTAGAGTAGAGATTAGAAATATGCAAACACAGTTTAAGTATCAACAATGGTTTAGATGATCAGCTAGAGACATACTTTGAGAATGTCCATTTTACAAAGAGACAAAAAAAAAAATCCCCCTGAAAGCTTTAAAAGTCGTATTTTGGTTAGTCTAAAGCAACACTCTCAGTTATGGGAACTCTTAAACCCAGGACTACAGACCAAGATGCAAAATCATCAATATCACTCCTTTTATTAGTGTAAAAAGATAAAATATTGGATATATTAGATAAAGCATTAATAAATTATTAGAAGCTGGTAAAAGGTATTATAGATAAGCAGTACGTGCATTATTGATCATGTAATTTACTGGACTCTGTAGCCAGTTGGTATAATGGATTGTTATACATTCAGTTACTAATGCTATGAACCACGGATGTACCATAATGTGAATGGTAACCTTTTCCTTTGTTTTTAGTACTGACATGAAAGAGCTGAAAAGTAGCAACAAAGTCTTCAGGAAATGACAATGTTTCTCTTACTGATGTACATGTTCTGTATTCCTGCTGGTTTGTTTTGTTCTTTTGGAGGGATTTTTTTCCAATTGCATCTCCAAGAACAATATTTTGTTGTGACACAGCTCAGAGTTAAGGACCTGAAACACCACCTGGATGCAAACCCAGTATGGACAGTGCTGGTTTGCATGCTTTGAAATAGAAGGAGGCTAATGATAGTACTAAGACATCACCAAGGACTATGGTGTTCAACCTTTTCCTTACTGGGAACCATTCAGAAACAGCCGGCACCACACTTGCAGAACCACTTGCAACACAAGGAGCAATGACTTCAACACCACATCTTTGCATGCAACTAATAGTCACCACAGGTATAGGTAGGCTTGCACTCAAGTTGGTCAAAAGAGTTACAGAGAGAAAAAAAAACAAACAACTGAGTTGTCAGTGTCAAATCACAGCTGATGAATGAGCTGATCTACAAGACTTTGCTCTGTGAGAAGTCTATCTCATTGGACACAACAAAGCAAAAAGAAAAGAAAAAATATCAAAGGGAATGCTTGCATTAAAAATATGACTTTAAGAAGATTGTGGATTGTTCATGACATGTAATAAGTCATCTGTCTCTCTTAATAAAGAGAAGTCATTACTTACTAGTGAACTAATACCAGTAACTGTGACAAGCAAAACCAATAAAGCCCATAAAAATATAAAATAGCTGTTCTATGCAGTTAGTCTGAAAGTGAACACATTCAATGTTTTAGATGAAAAAGCACTTAGGTTTACTATCTGTTGAAATACAACTTCCATTACATGTTTGGAAATGAAACAAATATCAAGAACTTCTCCTCGTACCCAACTTTTACAGGAAAAATAGAACATATGTTCTTTTTAAAGCATGAAATCATAGGAACTTGTTTAATGCTTTGGATTGATACCTATGGGTATTATAATTATGTTGGCTTTCAAACAAATGTAATAATGATCCAACACAGCATCATCTTTGGTTACTGTAACCTAAAGAAAAGTCTCATCTCCCAAATATAAGGCTCCCAAATTCAGGTTTCCTGTATCTATTAGCCATATCTGCTGTTAGCTCAAGTACTTCAATCTTCATGCAGGCGATGCAGTGAGGTGTCACAGAATCAGGAATGAGAAGACCATTAAAATGCTTTACTGTATTATTTTTCCATGTCAATAACACACAGATTTTATCACTACTAGGACAATCCTTATAAAAATAAACTGTCAAACACACACAATATGTCTAGGCAACGCTATTAAAACTACACTTGCAATGTCTTAAACAACACAGGATTTTTTTACTAATATTTTAGGATATTACTCTCACTCAGACCCGAAAAATAAAAAAACTTCAATTTATTATAATTGAGTTAAGGCCTTACTTGTGTTCTATTTCTTGACTTTTGTAAAATAAACTACTATGCTAGATAGAAATTATTATCATGTCCAATAACTCCTTAGATATGATTATTATGTCCAATAACTCCTCAAATATAGTAGGATATAGAATATTTTTTAAATTATGTATTTAACAAGAATAAACACTGAGATCAGACAGTTTTTTCTTGAAAAGTTAAGTATTACAAAGTTCAAAGTAGTTATAAAAAAATGTTGTTTCAACTCTTAAATCACTAATAGGAGAATATTTAACTGTTTATATTAACTTGCAGTTAAAGCAAGAAAAATAATCACCACAAATCAAGTATAACTTATTTTTCCTTAATTTTATTTGACATGTGTTCAGGCCTATTCCTATCTATTTTTCTGTTTTCCATACAAGGTTATCATTAAATTTAATGTGATTTTCCTGATAAAATTTATGCTTATATGTTTAGGAATATTAAAATACCCTGATTTTCAGAATCAGAAAGGTCAGATTGCCTCCTAGTCACAAAGAAAGTTTAAAAGAAGTTTAGAAGAGTGAAGTACGTATATCTGATAAAAGCATAGAATTACATACAAAGCAGATATTTCATTAAACCACTGAAGCATTGCTCAAAATTTAAATATTAAAACTTACAAATTATTAACTCTGAAAGAACAGGCAAATGGGTACATTATCTGATGAAAAATTCTACCGAGCAGTTACAGAATGTATTAATTGATATCTCACATGGAAACTTCTTCCAAGGTGATTTCAAAAAAAAGTTACCTAACAACAAGTATATCTTTTCAAGAAATTCTGAATGTTGTAAAGCTTTGGTGAAAACAGAGGAACTGCCTTCAGGTATTCAAAATTGAGACAAGTAATGCCGTAATTAAGTCCATCTTAAAAAAATAAACAAACAAAAAAAAAAACAAAAACAAAACAAAAAAACCCACAGAAAATTAACTTTAATTACCTAAAATTTTCATCTTAATAGTGATTTCAGCCTCTTAAGTATTTTTTCTGAAGTAACTGTATTGCTAATAAATGAAAAATATGAAAAACTAAATTGCATAATAAAGCATGAAAGGCATATAGTTATGACCTACTGTGCTCAAGAGAAGCAAGTAGTGTTTTATGTTCAATGAAAATCTTAAGAGCAACATGAAAAAAGTGATAATATTCTTCAAGTAATTAAGAACCACATTTCATAAGTGAATTTTTAAAATACCACTATTTCTCAAGAAATTACAAAAGTTGTAAATCAGTAGCATTAGCAAGCAAAACCATCTTTTCCTTAGTGATTTCTAAAATACTTAAAATAAGTATTGGAAGTATATCTTACCTGTCATTTAGACCCTTCAACATTTGACAATTACATAACGAAAAAAACAGTTGATTTTGGCAGCTACTAATGTTCCAAATGATTTTCCTGTCAACATAATTTAACTACTCACTAAAAACAAAATTATTTTTTACCTTAAATTAAGAAAAAGAATAAATTAGAAAGTTCGTAGAAAAAAATATAAACCAACCATTTTTCGCTTGTGTTGAAGCCCAAAAGAAACTATTTCCTTATGAATCTAAATTCCATCTCCTCGCATGAATATATACTTATGTTAGACAATTATGTTCAACGCTTTCAGGCCCATGGTGTGATTGTTGGGGTGTCCCATGCATGGCCAGGAGTTGGATTTGATGACCCAGATGAGTCCCTTCCAACTCAGCATCTTCTGCACTTCTATGAAGTAAGTGCAGCAAGCTTGAGCTGAGAACACAAACCTCGTTTGTCACGTGCATTAGATCTGACTTGATCTCCAAGGCTGAAAGGAGTAACCACACAGTGAAGACGTTTTTCCCTCACAAATGCAAGGTATGCCTGCAAGTTTCCTTTCAAGCAACATTTAGGGCACGTCTATCCCATGCAGTGGAACAAGCCAGGCAAGGAATAGGCAGGACAAGGCTCACAGCACTAACACAGAGCACTACTTTGCCTCATCTCAAACTTCCACAAAAAAATAAAGTTAAAAAAAAACCCCTAACACATTTAGAAGCAGCCGAAGAAACGTGATTATGATTATTCTTTACAGCCTATACACTTAGATAAGCTCAGTCTCGCATTTTAAAACAACTGCAATTTATCAGTGGGTTTTCTAGGTTCCTTAGCATGGGTTGCATTTCATTTCTGACTGTCCTCTCCCATATGTATTTTTTAATGCCTTCTAAAGCTGAACGTCTTTAAGATCAGCATTATTTCTATATAGCTGGAATTTGTAAGTACAATTGGAAGCAGTGCACCAGAGCAAGTGTGTAAGGGAGAAAACACAGAGGAGAGGAATGTAAATTTGTCAGTGCTATGCATGTATCAGATACTACATTTTTAGGCTGCCCAAATAAGCTGAAGGCAGAACTGTTATTCAGCACATCCCACAGTACTGGAACTTCGGGATACTCAGAGAAACTGGTAAGAGATCAATTGAAAACTAATTAAATACTGTTTAAAAATTGACCAGTGAATTTCTGGGGCTTTCTGCTCCAGAATGTAGATGGTACCAGCAAATACAAACTGGAATTCAATAAATTCATGAACAACAGATCAATAAATGTATATGCAGAGGGATGTATGCCCTTACATCCTTGATAAAGGGATGCTGCGGAGCTGGACAAGAGTAAGTGGACAAACCCGCCCTGTTCTTCCTAAACAGAAACCTACTACCTCTGCAAAAGACAGAATGAGAACTTCCCCAAGGTACTTGTGTTTATACAGGATATTCCACCTTCACAGCTGCTGCTTAAATTGGTTCACTACTCTATAGTAGTTATATAACTGAGGTAATAAACTAATATCAAATTAGGTTTAGGACTAGGGAAAATTTGACTCCTTTGGAACAGCTATAACAGAAGTGGTAAAAGACAGATACCAGTCAAATCCATTTATTTTTATTGTAACACTGTGCAGTATGGCTATGCCCAGAAAAGACAGATAAAACTATAACAAAACCAGACGAAGCAACTATCAATCATGGCGGCTTAACTAATAGCATCAAACAATTCCCTGCTTTCCAGGCCAACAGGTAAATGCTGAGAGGAAAAACAGAAAAAAAGAAAAAAAAAGTGAAACACTAGAATAAAATTAAATTGTTCTTGGGATCCTAATCAGCAGCTCCAGAACCAATTCTTCTGTGCTTCTAACCATTTCCAACAAAAGTGTATGCTCCACTTCTTTATATTTGTCTTAAGGTTGAAACAGCACAGCAATTTCCACTGTTCAGCCCAAGCACTGCTATACCTTGCTTAAGAGTGCCATGTTTTACACCGAGTGTGTCAGCCTTTCTGTGATAAGTTGAGTTTTGTTCCTAACTCTTAGTCTGCATGAACACACGTGATATGTGCATGTGCAGATGACAATTTAAGGAATGAATGAACCTTTCCTGATGGGATTAATAGATTTAACAGCAGCAAAAACATTACTGCAAGTAAGATTCTTCATTTTTATACACTACTGTGTATTTTTTACGATTCGTGTCTAAGATCCTGTTAAATATTTAAACAACAATACAATATCAGTAAGTAAACTCTTTAAATCAGGCATCCACTATACTGTACAGTGGGAACAGATGTGCTCTTATTAAGGCTATATTGTAACTCAACAATAATTTGTCATACTTGACATATTGTTAGATTATGTGCACCTGCCAGAACTGTAGTAGCAATTACAAACTATATATATACTGCTGTTACTTTAAATACCTAAACAACCAATGTAGATGTGAATACGATGTATGGAAAAAGTGTAATTTCCTAAATGTCATCACCAAACAACACCTAATGTCTCACAATTTCTTTTTATGTATATTTTATTATAGCACCCAACTGTTTCAACACTCTAGTGGCTGGACTTTAATGTGGTTCAAGCAGCCCCAAGTAACATCACCAAATGTTTAACATCTGTGAAAGTTGGACCAACAAATGCTCATATTTTCAGGAGGTCATGCTGGCCAGCTTTCATTAACAATTACTTTAAACTTCAGTTTTCTTTATAGCTTTTTAATTCAGGAAGGACATGTAAAGTTCACCTTAGTTAAACTGTTAAAACTCATATAATACTAATCTTTAAAATATTTAAAAACTTTTGAAAGTTTCTTTCCTTCCCCCAATATTTGGATCTTGTTTAATTCACCCATTAACATAGGGAAACAACACTTCTAATTAGGTCTTATGAGTTCAGCATAATTTCAGAACAGGATCAGAATCTCTCAGCTCTTATTTCCTTTTACTTTGTTTTCCTACTTTCCCCCACTTCATTTAAAATTTTCACACCATATTTATAATTTATTTGCAAAATTCCTTAATGCCCTGGATATATCTTAGTGCTGATAAATCTATAATAATGAACTATTGTATCCTGAAAACTCTATTCAGATTTTTGAATTTTTCTACCACCTTCATACCCATAGAATATGGCAAGGCTTTAAATTTGCCAGAGGCTTCTAAAACAAGGAGATCCACTATGGGGTTGGACACCTCAGTGAAAACCTACAGACCAGAACCCCATGGAACCCCAGGATGCAGTAATTCTAGGCCTTGAATTTTAATGCAGGTTCAGCACTGTAGGGTGTACAACTATCTAAGCCATAAGTGTGCAAAACAAATTCTTAAAATGGGCATCACTCATGGGGAAAAAGGAAATAAAGGATCTTTGAATAATAGTATTAATATAGGAGATGGTGATTAAAAGACAAAGAATCTATTTTGAAGATCAAAAAAAACCAGTAATTCGAAAAGAGAACAGATGAAAGAAGACACCACTAATAATCTCAGCATTGCACACATTATCCCCATTATCCATTATGAAATTAATTTACTAATAATTATTAATTAACCCTAAAAAATCCAAATCTTTTTTCCTTTCTCTCTTCAGCTCCGCATATCTGCTGTAGTCTCTCTGTTTCAGAAGGAAATAAAGGAAATAACCCATATGAGTCCTGCTCTTTATGATTTTTTTACAGGTATTAGCAAAATTCCTTTCTCCAGCAGGAATCCTCGGTTTTCACTGTATTATAAGCATACATATTCCACTAAGTGCCATTTTAACAGTATGTCACTATTCAAGTTGTACAGAGATCCCACTCTATAGACTATCCAGTGGTGCAGCCACACTCTCTGATCAAGTGATAGCTTTGACCTGCTGCACTTTGAAGAGAATTCAGAGCAGGCTGCCCCAACACACCAAGCAATGCCAGGGAGACTCAGCCTCTTTCTCTAACAGTTGAGAATTGCAATATACAGGCTGGTTTGAGACTCAGCTTTGCTCTAGGACCTCAGATCTAGACATCCAGATTGGAATCAACATTTAACACACAGTTTGTCAATGGCTACTTTAATGTCTCTTCCTTTTGTTATTTAAAAGAGCCCTGATGTAGATACATCAGAAAAGAAGGTGAATACAAAGCTCATTTTAAAGAAGATGAAGGTATTTCATTTTATTTTGGAAACGTTTGCATTACGTACAGATTTACATGGAGGCTTTATAGACTCAAATGATTTACCATTAAGGTGCATATTTACTATAATCTCCAGTTATTTAAAAGAAGACCTGTTTACCCCACAGCACTTAATATACTGAGAGATGTTTCAGCTTAACAGTGACACTGGTAAACAAAAGTTACTGATCTACCTAGCGAGTTATAAAACTTGTAACATGCTGTAAACATCTCTGTCATTTTATTTAGCATATTGCATTGCACGAGCTGCTTTATTTACCTAGCAGTAAATCTTTATGTATCAAAAATGCTACAGAAGGCACAACAAATAAATTACAAACAGACACTAACATCTGACTAGTTAATCAAACAAATAGGACATGTAACAAAGAAAAAAGCTATAAATATTGACAACAAGCTGCTTCAGTCACAAAAACATTCAATACTTCAGTTCTCAAGTGTGAGTTTTATATCAGTCCCCTGGAAACAGTTTGTATCCTCCAATAAATTTTTACAGTTGATTCACCTGCCTGATACCCTTCAGCCATTTCCTTCAGAAGCTGTCAAACCCGCCAACAATAATATATGGCCCAACCAACAAGAACAGCTGTAGCCATTCTCTCTGCTGGTTCCTGCACCCTGTTCTGCATAAAATAATACATCAAGATTAATTGATTTCCCGTCAGTCTCACAGAACAGAAAATTAATTTTCATGTAGCTATTTTCCCCAGCATATGAATTTTGAACATGGCAAGTAATTTAAGTTTTTAATTATTCATAAGTAGAAGAAGAAGAAAAGAAGAAAAAAAAAATCACAACACATGACAAAGTGAGCCCCTGAAAGCCCCAAGGCCATGGCCTGGACCTTGATTTGTGCTGAGACAACAATAGCATTCACTAATGCCTATATAAATAATATATGTATTAACATACATCTTTGTACAACACCAATTTCTCTCACTCTGACCCAAGACTACCAGGTCATACAGCAGCAGTTTGTCACAGTCTGTACAGTGGGCTACATGTGACATGCTACAAGAAAAACATATAATGTGTCAGCCATACTGGATTGACCCCGACTGCCTCCAGAGCATGAATACACCTATAACATAATGGGAAGGCAGTGGTCAGTGTTTGAGGGGAGTAAAACTTGCTAATCAGCAGGGCGTCATACCTCAGCTAACATTCTCTTTGCAGGTGACATTGACTTGTGCAAGGAAAAATGCTAATGGAAAATTAAACAGAATAATTTGTCTTGCTCAAGTTAAATCTTTTCCAGATGACTGCTGAAGCCTTAAAGAAAAACACAGGCCACTCAAAAGACAGTAAGATGTCATAAAGAAGGCACATTTAAGAAAATCCCATTTGCTATGGTTCAAATTTCTATAAACAGACAAGGTCATAAGTTGAAGAATAGAATTTGTAACCTTGAACTGAGGCCAAAATTGTACAGGTAAATAACCATAACTCAAAGCATTCATTATAATAATTTCTGATGAAGTACAAACCACTCACTAATTATTTAGTGCAATGCATGATCAATAGTGTTTGGATTGGACTTTTTATTTTAAGAAAAAAAACCAACACACAATTAATTTGCATTGTGCAATGCTCATATAAGACTTGGGGTTGAGGGCAAATTACGGCATGAAAAGGTACCCATAAATTGAAAAGGAGTGTACAAATGCTGAAGGCATGCCAAAGAAAATATTAAGTAACAGGTTTGCTTTTGAGTACTCCTTCCATCCTTAAAAAGTTTTGGAAAGCTTAATTTTATTAGTTAAACCTTGCTAAAATAACACAGACTTTGAAAAGGTGTGCCATAAAGTTATTCCAGAGGAAAGTTTCTTACCATGATCAGTGGCACTATATACATTTACAAGGACCACAATTTGAAAAGATCAGTGAAATGATAAGAGCAGGAAGCACTGGGACTATTTTGGGGTATATATTATGATCAGATATTAAACAGTGAAGACAAGGAAGTAGAGAAACTGCCCCAAATGTGGTGAGAAAGTTCAATCCAATGAGAGCCTCTGTACTAGATAGCAACCTGCTTATGGTAGGTTGCTATTAGGCTGAGCACTGGGTCACACTAATAGCAGTGCATATAAGATTCTTCTAGAATTTTGATGCTAAAACAATTATTAGTGTTTTTCAAAGGCCGCTCATTTTCCTATTCAGAGAAGGCTGAAAAAATACTGTTTTTAAATTAATACTCAGCATATCTATATTAAGCCCTTAAAAGCAAGTTTTGAACAAGAATCTTAAGTCCTGTCTTCATTAGTACAAAAGAGATTTTCAAAACAGGAACCCAAGCTCAGTATCTTCTCAGCATATGTGTGACAAACCTGTGGTTTAGATGGAAAATAGACTTCTTTCTTTTTTAAAGCAGTGATGCAGGTTAAAGGCCTTTATCTTCAGTACATTTAGCCTTGCAAATATATGGATATCTAGTGACAACAAAATTATCAGCAAAGGATCAAAATATGTATGCCATGTGTTTTCCCTGGCAAATGAATTTGTTAACATCCTGACATACTACTGTTTCCAACAAAATACCCACTGAAAATAAAAATTCCATTTACCTTCAAAACGCGAAGAAAGTTTACAGTACAAAGTATTAAATTATTCAGAAATATAGCTCATCCTTATTGTCATGTTTGAAAATAATTCCATAGAGTTTTAAAGTCCCATCGATAAAAAAGGTGTCTGACTGTAAGGAGGAAGGGAGGTTAGAAAGAAGTAGCTTTTGATGGATTTGTTTTTTTTTTTCAGTTTCCTTTTCATACTGAAAAATAGTTAAAAGAAATAGTACATTATACTTGGTAATACCAGCCTTCCTACAACTCTGTCTTCACAGGTTTTCATGTCAAATTTATCTACAGTTGTCCTTCTAATATTTATTTGGGTTTTTCTACCCTTTCATTAAGAAAACAACCTTATTGAGAATATAATGAGATCATTATATTCACTGTTAAAATAGATGTTTGCAATCCTGTAAATGAAATTGTATAAACCAGGGGAAGAGAAAAAAATCCAACTAAAAACCCCAACACAAACAAAAAACCCCACAACTTTACCAAGTTGATACTGCTGCTACAGATACTGTTCCTGGCATAGCTTAAAGGTCTTTGTTTCTGCAAATTCAATTGAGTGTTTATATTTCTAAGTCTAGCAAGAGGTTCTAATTATTGTTAGAAGCCTAATTAGCATTTAGTATTACATTACAACAACTGCAGCAAAATTGTACCCGTTCTCCAATAAACAGTATTCACAGTGTGCAATCAAGCTGCTGTACGATGCAATGAGAATTAATAGCACTGCACGACAATGGTAAATCCTACAACTCCCGCTGTGTGTGTTTAATAATTTTTCACTCCTTCCAGATTGTTCCCATCAAGCGCAATTCCCAAGATCCTAATCAGCTTTCTTCCCCATCAATACTACACAGAGATCTGAGCACTGAAAATTATCTGCAATTTCAAAAAGTGCTTTGTTGCATTATTAGGCCACTGACCTAAGAGGTAATGGGTAAATAGTTTCTGAAAAATGTCCAAAGCACAACATAAATTAAAGCTTATAGTCTTGCCTGCTGTTCTTACCAGAGCCATAACTGCAAAGTCTAACGCTTTTTACATAAGATCCTTAACTACAGCGTGGGTTTTTTGGTTTTTTTTACACAAAAATTAGTACAAAGATGACAAGGTTTATATTTAAATAACTTGCTTTACTGTACTTTACACAAATACTACACATTGGAGAGCCACAAGCACCTTTTAAATGTATTGCACATGTATACACACACAGAGCAATCAGAAAACGACCACCATGTTTTTGTCTGTGTTCATATATGCAGAATATGTGACTCACTTCAGGAAAGAAAGGAACATACAAAGCAGTATACCTAGAAATGGAATCAGTCTTCTTTTTTTAGTCAAAGTGAGAAATAGAATCCTTGTCAGAATACCATATTGATAGTCAGATGAATTCAAAGTTCATCATGTTTCCTTAGAGCATATATATTTCATACATTTCTCTGACAATTAGGATTAACTTCATAGAAAAACAGCAGCATTAGAGGGACAACTTACTTCTATTGGGAAAACACATAATGGCCCACTGACACATTAACAAGCACATTCTCCATATACCCAGATAAATGGAGTCACTTCCTGTGTTAAACTGAGGTTGTGTCAGTAGAGGGGCACAAAGGGAGCCAGAAACCTGACTTTCAGGTCCATGTGCTGGTAACTGAGCACCAACAGACATTTGAATATTATGAAAGGAGTTCTAAGTTTGGCAGAGCACTCCCTCTGGCTTTGTCACAGTAATTTGTTTCAGTTAATGGAGTTTCAGCCTTTCCCCATAATCACTATCCGTTATTATGGAAATCTTATCTGTATAATAAACTCATCTTCTCACAGGGGACTTCTCCCTTCCTTTCACAGTTTGTCAGTGCCAGTACCTTAAGTTTTACCTTGTTGTCAGAAAGTAATTTTATTTTACCTAGTTAACAGGACATATAAAACACTGTGGTATTAACTACCAATTACCACTACCTCTGACAAAATGTGGCGTTATTATTTGTCCTAAAAAAAAAAAACACAAAAAACACACAAACAAAAAACCAAACAAAACCAACAACAACAAAAAAACCCCACAACCACACAGAGGATTTCTTCATTAATTCTTATAAAGAAAGAAAAAGGACATATAGAAAATTCTTCTGTGGTTATTTGTTTCTGATGAGCTGATTATGCACTTATGAATCACACTTGAAAAAACACCACATTGTGATACAACTGGACACTGCTGCAAGCACGTGGCAGAGAGGGGAAGGAAGAGCTTGAGACAAAGCCAGAAACTGGCCATGAGGAAAAAGGAAAGAACAAGCTCAACTGTGGGCTGAGATGCTGGTAGTCTTTAACGAGAAAAAGCACATAAAGTCCAACTTATACCAGTTGAATGGGAGATATGCAAAGCACAAAAAGGAATTTCATATTTTTTGGTTAGGCAGAGCTAAATATGAACTGTAACAAAGGGCTAGGACCCTTTGGCTATCACAGAAGACATCACGCTGTTCAGTGCAATTACTGAAATTAAAATGGCAGGATGGGTTTATCTAATACAACACAACTGTTGCCTTTACTAAACAGCTAAGGATTATTTCCTTTTTAAGACTTCCTCTCTGGTTTTCCCTCTTCAGGAAATCTATAAATCAAACAAATTTACACCTCACAAAACCAAAAACCACATAACTAATTTCATTATTAGATGTAGATACAAAAGCTGCAACAGCCAGTTGAGTACACTGTCACAGTTTTTATTCTTCACTGACAGTTGTCTCCATGGGAGCTGTAACACGCTGTTGTGTTGGTGACTTTCAACTCACTTCTTGGCGGTCAATTTTTGTGACTGTTGATGAGCTCTCCAGGCAGCTTTGTCCATTACTTCTTAGGAGTTTCTTTTTACTGAATGTTCAAAACTTACCTTGTCAATCAGTGATAACTCTTTTCTGCATATTCTCTTCCTTCTTTTTTGGCCTTTAAGTTGGTGTATCATTCCTAAGTTTGAAGCTTTGATATACAAGGAGGGATGCCTGATCCATTTCATTTAAAAATATGAACCCAATAGACTTAATCCAGAATCTCTGGCTCTGAACTGGGTTAGCACATGTTATATTTGATTTGTATTTCTATCAGTATCAACCCAAGCATCCTTATACACACCAGCTATGAACATGATTTATAGCTAGTCATTGAAGGCAGAGCATATAGCTTCCCTTCACCATTTGACGTTATCAAGATTACTTCAGAAGCTGGCAGCAGCTACCATAAGTAACAAGCTGTCACTGTAAATAAATCACTCCCTCAGAAATAAAAGTTAAAAATATAGATTAACATGAACAGAGGTCAGTATTTCAGCCTTGATTTTTGTTTCCCCTCTCAGTCAAGTCACAAATCAACCTTGTAACTGACCAAAAAACCCCCAAAAATTAGCATAAAACTTTTCACTTTTACCTAAGACAAAAATCAAAACCAGAAATTCAAAAGAAAATAAACAAGAAAAGGTAGTCACCATGCCTTTGGGTAGCCCAGTTTATCAAATTAACCACATGAGAATATAGTCTTTAATTAGAAAAAGCCATAATAAAAAGCAGTAGCCAATAACTTCAACAAGTGAAGTGTGGTCATTAGGGCTTACCTTACCAGTTTTCAAATATTCTAAATAAAATCACTGCACAACACTTAATACATTTTTTGGGAATGACTGGCCTCATACTTCCAATTTCTATACAGATAGCCCTATCCAGAGTCACTGCTTCTACAGGTTGAAGGAATGGTGACTAAAAACTGCCAAATGCAGTTCATAGATACAGGTAACTGCTTTTCTAAGGCTTTTTTTTTTTTTTTTTCCACAAAAAGTATGCTGATGTAATTTGATAAACATATCTTTATTTGCTACAGATTCAGGGCACTTAGTGATTAAATTATCCTAAAACACTTGGGGTCTTACCAGGAGTCGTACTTAGTGGTCTTACCACAACTTCACTTAATAAGGTATTGTTCAGTTAAACTTACAGTTGTGGTCATCTTCTGCTATCAGCAATCCTACAACTGTCAGGATGTCCTCTATCTTGCTTGCCCATCATTTTATATCTGACCAACCCATTTATTTTCATTTTTGCATTTTGACACTTGAAAAGTCATACACCTACATTTTATTGTTAGAGGACTCCAGGCTTTCCTCTCCAAAAGAAAAGAAGAATCTGAAATTCTAGAAAACAAATTTGTTCATTAAAATATTCACAATGTTTTTGATAATGTGATGCTATCAGCTAGAAAATGTTAGAATTTTGAAAAAAAACCTCAAATTATTCTGCTTTACTCTACTCATCCAAGCATCTTTTTCAAAGCCAAAACAGTTAAAACATGAAAGAAACTAACTGTGAAAAGTATATCTCCTACAGTTTACCACTCTTTGATATGTAAATAATTCACTGCAATCCTTTTTAATATTTTTCCTTTACTGTTTTGCTGACCAAGCACTTTTTTGCTATAAAAGAATATACCATATTTATTAGCACACATATGTACAAGTGTATTCAAAAAATACTCTGAGTCCACATAACTGAAAACAGGAAAAGATGAAATGAATTTTTTGTGCTTTCAAATGTAACTGAAACACAAAACCTTTGAGATATGTTTAAATTTGGTTTGTGTGTGTGCTGTGTTTATATACGGGTAGTACATGAGCATACATGCAGATCTGAAATTTAGAAAACAATCGAGGGAGCAAAAAGCTATAATTAATTATCAACATTAACTGAAGGCTTCTAGATATTAGCATCTGTGAGAGATGAATCCCCAGGTCTAGCATGCAAGCCTAAATGTGGACAGATGTATTTGGACGTTCTAGACTGCAACTGGAGGCTCTGTTCTTAAATTGGAAAAAAGCATCAGGGTTCTTTCCAACTCTTATAAGTGAATTGAGATACCTATGTGAATACTAGCACTGATGCCTTCACTACAACCCAAGAGCCCAAACCAAATTAAGCAAATTGTTTCATTATGCATTCTAGTCTATGACTTTTACTGTGAACTTTAAAAGGTAAAAGTTGTCAATTGGCACACAAGGGAGTACATGTACCTCTGCAGAGACAAGTAATAGGGGAAAAAAACCAGGAGTAAAGTGAAAAATAATTAGTCTGCTACAAAATTTTAAAAAGCCAGCATTATTCTGTGTTTCATGATCAAGGAAAAAAATATTTGTGTCAGAACAGGTAAGAACAAATATCTCGCAAGGCTCAAATGAATAACTCTGCAAAGCATGCACCAGCCAGAATGTGAATTCTCCATTCTCCTAATACACAGTTAATATATTTGCTTATTGAGTCAGCAACTTCACTGCAAGTATTATGGTATGTTTGGCAAAGAATGATTAAATTATTTGATTTTGCACTTGTAATCTATTTCTTCAATTTGTAGTCACCCCCCTCCCTCTTTTGAAACCTGTTATCCCCACCACATGCCACCTCCCCTCTCAGCAGGGGCCTTGGTCATGAGAAATCACTGTGTTACCTGGTGCCCATAAGAAATTGTAGGGCCTGGTGTTAGAGTTACCCAGGCATAACAAGTTATTTCCCAGCATGCTCACTGATTAGCTACCTTCCATAACCATAAAGTCAACAATAATCTACCTACATGCCCTTTCTGCAGGTGGCTGACCTATAAATGTTAAGTAAGTCAGTGGCAGTTCAGTCTAAATTACTTGCAAAGCATTATGCGTAAACATTAATGCTGCAGCATGTCCTTAACTATACAACTGGGACTCTATAGTCTGCAAAATAACGTCATTTGATATTTTTTCCTATGTAAAAGCCTTTTCTCATTGTAAAATTATGCAATGCTCCTCTTATAGGATGTTCCATTCTTTCCTTCAAGTCTTTGAAAAATTAAATATAAATTAAAAGCAACTTCGTCTAGTTTAGGGTCAATTCCTCCTCGTTTAACCGTGTCTTTTCTAAACATCTAGGCACCCAACATACTGACACAGCTTCGTAGCAAGCTCCACTTTTCCGTGAAAAACTTTAATATAACATTTTTTACATTCACCTGACTTCTTCCACTGCCCAAATGATTTAGAGCCTAGTACTTAAAAAAATCCAAAACCTCACATACCAAGGGAACCATTGCTATCAAATAAAATGTTATAATATGTACTATAAAAGCAGTGTAGGAGTAACAGTGGCTGCTATGTTCAAGTGGCAGTATTGAAGAGCACAGAGTCTGTGATTTCATGCAGTGCCCTGTGACTGGAATGATAACAATCCACATTCCCTGTTCAGTCACTCAAACACTTCCCTTTGGGTATTGTGGTGCTGAATGCTCTTTGCTATTAACTACAAGCAACAGGAAAAGAGTGTGTCACCTTCTTGGAAACTCTGAAACATACAATTTTCTGACACTGTTTCAAAATCAAAGACTTGACAATTCTTTCAGTTACTTTCCAGGTTTAATTCCTTCACAGAAAATGCTAAGGAGAAAAGCATCCACAGATTTAGTAAGCAGTATAAGACACATGATTTTGTGAGCACTGAGTTCAATACCTAAACTCATCTAATATCTTAATTATGAGCAGTCTTAAAACTCAGTCTGCAATTACAAATGCTGTCAAATTAGTTCTCAGAATTATCTCCCAGGTGGTGGAGGTAGATGTATGGTTGTATTTTACTAGGAGGATGACAAAATGCAAAAATCAGTTGCTGGACTTGAGTAAATATTTCTCCAGGACAACTCATGAAGACAGTTAGTATTTTACAGTAAGGTTAAACTTCAGTGGTATGAATTACCAACACAAGTCTCCTATCTCTTCTCAGTTTTAATATCAGTCAGGTACTCTCCTACAGTAATAACGGGGGGGGCTGGGGGGGGGGGGGAGGGTTCCATCCTCTTTGTGCCACCAAAAAACCAACCAACCAAACACACAAACAACCTAAAGCAAATCTTTTCACCTCTAAGATTATTAAAATACTTGGAAGGCCTCAAAGACATCGGACTAACCACTCTTAAGACGGCAAATGGGAGATACCAGGAGAGCAACACCAGATGGAGTTAAACCAAAACAAGCAGATTCATATCTGTTTCTTTACTAAGTTCTTATGATAGCTCTGACAAGTCAATTCCTTAAATTATATTTGATAGAAATAGACAAAAATAACTGCATTGTATTGATATTGGTCTCTGCGTTACAGACTGATCATTTTGTTCACCAGTAAAGCAGCCAAATAAGTCAGTGTTCCACCACCTCTGACTGCTGACCAGGTACATCAACACCACCTGCATAGCCCATGTTCAGGGAATCCTTCCTACTGCAAGACATGGATGACAAACTCTAAGCAACTAAAATACTACCCAATCTAACCTGATGCATAGACATTTCCCAGCATTTCTACCTTGAAAGAGATAATCCACTTTAACAATTGTATAAAATCCTGATAGGGATCACAAAATCATGAACTTTAAACTCCACATGAACATTGACTCCACTCTTTGGTAGTACAGTAGCGTTCCAACTGATATCAACTTCAATGAGAAGTTAGGAAATACTAACTTCTAGTTAAAGGAAGCAAAAATTCCGTTCTCAGACAAACCTAGAGCTGCTCAGAAGCTCAGGATGGCAAAGATGGATAACATGCACATAAGGCAGTCACAGCTCCCATTTGATCAAGGAGAAAAAGCACACACACACACTCATTCTCCCTAAGCTGTAACATGGCAGTATTTCCAAGTTGTTCACTACTGATTACCTTTTATAGAAAAAATATGCCATGCTTTTTTACATTCATTTGCATTCCGTGTTATTTTTTCAACAGAAGGTAGGACATGGCTGTTCCAATGTAAAAGAAATAAAAATATTTCTGGAAAAGTACCCTTCAAAAAAATAATCTATCTTGTAATATCCCTTGCAGGTTTAAGAACCAATATCAAATAGCAAAACATACACTATTATTACCCAGTACACATTTATTGTATGCCAGAGCTCAAAAACAGTTAAGAAAATGGAAAAGTTGCTTTTTTCCCTCTACACAAATTTGTTAATGGGGAACATAATGGTAAGCCATGTTTGCTGGCATTCTGTGAAACATCTACAAATTGCCTCTGCAAAGCATTATAGGTTGTCAGACTAATGTAGTTGAAGATAATTTGGCCTTTCAGCGAATTGAACCTCACAGCACGATTATACTCCAGCACCAAGTAGAGTGTCACAATTATTCTTTCATGCTGAATTACCATATAATGTCATAAGCCTACCTGTCATAAGTCCTGCAGCCGAGCTTGAATTTTTTCTAAATCTATGATTCATGGGAAAAAAATGAATTTTGTGCTTCTAATGGAAATCTGAGTGTTTTTATCAACAATAAATTTCATAGTAAATCAAAGGATATGCTTGGACAAACAATCCGATACTCAAGGTTAAAAAACACACAAATAATAAATTGCTGGTGTGTCATGTTCAATTTTTACTACTGCATTACACTGCAATAACCATAACAGGATCTAAATTGTTGTCAGAACATTAAACAAACCCCCTTACTTCACAAAGGCATCCTGCCTGAGTAATTCACACAACGGAAACAACTATCACATTTTCCACTGTCCCACCACCATACCATACATCAGTGCAGTTTATGCACTTGGACAATTTTTTGAATAAATTACTTCCATCCTGGCTGCTGTTGCCACTTCGGTAAGAGACAGATCAGTTTTAATTGTCTTTTTGTCTATACTGAGCCACAGTTTTTCTGCCTCCTTCCTGCCCTTACATCCTGAGCACCAAAATAAACTATGACCATATCAAATTGCTAAATGCTAGGCAAATCAGTGCTCTAAAAAGAAAGAAATACATGAGTTCACTTGTCATTTCCACTGTTATTAGCCTTCTTCCTTGCATTCACCCAAACAAAGTTGGGGGAGTGGGAATGGGGGGTGGTGTGTGTGCGCGTATGAGTTTTTAAGGTGACAAACCATCACTGACCTATCCTGAACAACACATTACGTAAATTCAAATGCACTGCATTGATTGGATCAGTATTAGCATGCAAAATGGTAACTTCAAAACTTTTACTTGAGGCAAAATACTATTTCTGGCAAATAAGCATAAAACTGAAGAACTACAAAAAAAAGTACATGCAAAAATAATAGTAAGACCTTAATGAGGTTGACAAGGCTTCTCTCAGTACTCAAAATAAATGCACCTTTCTTTAGTCAGTCTTAATTAACATGAAGATACACTTAACTGCACACAGACATACAAGGAACCAGTTCTGTACTGCTTGAAATGAGATGCTGAAATATGAACAGATCAACATTGAAAAACTATATTGAGCTCATTAAGCACTTATTTATAAATACTAGTTTTACCTGCAACTGAAAACAATTCACCACCTGATGGATAGTCATTAATGCTATACTACATAAACTCAGCATACTTGTGATAATTAATACATTTGTAGTTAAACAACTGTACATGGAGTTCTACTTTCATTACTTAAAAATGAGCAAATAAACCAGTATTAATGCCTGGAATAGGATGGCCATAATTCCTTGAATCAACAAAGAGATAGAGCAGAGGTAGAGATAAGAGCACCCTTCCTCCCTCCACAAAGAAATGCTCACACTCTGACTGTTGTTTGTTTGCTCGTTATCAACCTGCCCAAACTCAGCCCAGTCCACAGCTGAAGAACGAGGCACAACAATCAGCACAAATGAACTGTCTATATGACAGAGTCAATGACTCACCATCATATTTTACATTGCCTTTAATAACAAACTAAATTGACATAAACCAATATAAGTCAGATCAGTTTGATCCAAGTCTATTTTCTAACGAAGACCCCCTTGTGTTTGCTGACAGTTCAGCACAGCCATTTGTACCAGTGAGTGTATCCCGGTGTTCTCCAGATGCAGAGCCAGATCACTGATGTATTGCTGGCCAAAGTAGAAAAAAATTACCTTCCTGTTGGATGACAATTCAAAGATACAAGCATTTCTTAGCTGCTATTATCACATTTTTAAAATGAAAATAATAAAGCTAACCCCCATCTCCCTCACCTTATGGAGTGCAAATGTAACGTACGCCCAAAACATCAATACCAGACTTATTTTTCCTTGTTAACTAAACCTTTATCAGTTGGTACTATTTATTTATAACCTCTGAAGCAATAATAAACACAGAACTATGATTTACTTCAAGTCTTTCTATTATTAAAACACTTTGTCTTATTGTTTTATTGATTTACAATCTGTCCTACTTACATTTTTAGCATCTGAAAACAATCAAGGCACAAAGCTGTGAAATGTTTAGACATTAATTGTTAAGAGACAGCATTTTATTCCAAGCTAGGGGTTTGAGTCCTCAACTGCTAAGCATTCTGGTATGGAAATGATTTATGGCCTTGTAGCAATAACGATGCGGCAGAGCCATTAACATATTGGCAGACCCTAGGATGGATTATCGACATTGATTATTTCATGGACCACTGATATCCATTTGTTAAGAGAAGCTCGAAGATGGCCTCTCCCTGACTGAAATATCTTACGAGCAGACAGCATTTTAAGTATTAGGAACCTGGGATTTGGGCAATTTTTTTTCTTTCTGCCCCCCTCTGCCCTCCCTCCAATCTACCTCCGTCTCCTCTTAGACTATAACAAAAAGTGTCAAAAATTAAAGTTCATTCTTCACTATGGTCTTAATTTCTCAACTCATCATAACCACGTCTTCTTTAAAAATTAATGATTGCCAGCATTTAGCCACTGGTTGTTGCTATGAAGATCTATGCAAAAAGCAAGGATCCCTATAGAGTGCATGATATATGGAATTCTCTTTATTACTACAATAAAACTTACTGACATTTCAATACTTCTGCAAATAGCATTATAGTATCAATCTTCTGAATTAGGTTGAAAATTAAGTTGTAAATTAAAAGAAAGTGTACTTTGGAATACAACATGATATGTCACCTAGAAAAAGACCTTTGTGCATAACAGAGCTGAGCAGAAAAACTCAAAGATAAGCTCAGGTGCCTCTAAAGTGCCTATTTAATCATAAAGGACCTAGGTTATATTTTACAAGAAGAATACAGTCTAAAAGTCCTGATATTTCACCTCAGGAGTACAGATTCTGAATCTCTTTTAAAAAAGATGAATTTGACAGCATCAGCTTATTAGCAGAGATGCCAAAACAGCCTTCACAAGGGACAGGTGGGATTTTAGGTGGAGGAGGGCCAGGAGGGTGGGGAGAAAGAGGGAAAGATGAGAAGGAAAGGAAAAGGGCTTTAGTTTACTACAGACCCTTAGTGAAAATACCCTGCCTTCTTCAAATACACTTCCACCTACTTGAGTTACCACAAAAAACCAAATTATATCCCCTATTACACTTGAGTTGTGACAGAAGAGTAAAAAGTGTTATATTTCAATCAAAGTATAATTTATAAATACCTTCACTTATGGACCTATTTGAGACTGTTAATAATGCAGGTTAATGGCTGAAAAATGAAATTCTGTGCCCCCCAAGACAGGTCTTTCAATATTTTCTAAAACAGGAGCTGCTAATGAGGTGATACATCAGGCTGAAATTCAAGCCAATATAAAAAATGTATTCGTGTTCACTGTGCATAAACACAACCTAAAAAAAGTTGTTTTGCAATAGGAAAAAGCACATACATTAATACTCAAACAAGGAAGATGTTATACAGAGCAACAGCTACCAGAATAAAAAAAACCACAGCTCTCTAGGTCATTCCTATATATTCAGCAACCTTTATGGTTAAGAGTTCCATTACCAGCTCCTCCATTTTTACGCAATTAAAGAGATATGGCATTTCCTGGATATAACCACATCTCTTTCAGAGCCATCAAGGTAACAAGACTGCAGGATTTCTTTTTAAAAAGTATAAAATTGTGGTATAAAAATATTAGTAAGCTAAAACATTCCTAATCACTAAATGGGTTCAACAGTCACTATGTGTTGTAAAATTAAGTCAGTTATCATTTATAGCTTATAATGCTCTTCATAAAATGGCCATCTCCTTTATAATTTGCCACAGTGCTTTTGTACAAAGGTCATGTAAAAACAGATTTTATTTAGGTATGGATCACCATCTTTCAAAAACTACCCAAAATACATAGAAAGAAGGGTGCTCTTAGCCTCACTGCACTTCAAAGTCCAAAATACGCCTTACATTGTCAGAAGTACTTTTGATGGTTTAATGTGGAACCAGCTCCCTAAAGGGGATAATATACACCTGAATGACACTTGCACCTTCACTGGTGCTATTTTACCACCAGGTGAGGAGGAACACTCATGAAACTTGGTAAGAGTGCCAGTGTTTGCAAACTAGGCAGAATTCAGGATAGAGATGGTTTCAGAGCATGCACTTTTTCTAAACTGGAACTTATTTTTAAATGGGAGATAATTTCTAAATTTCAGTAATAAAATTCATATAGACAGTGAAATGCTTGGAAAGAAAAAATAATCCCACAAAGTCACATAGAACACTCAGAGGAACAGGTGTCACATCTCCAGAAGGAAGCAACTGAGAATCCTGAGATCCCTCAAGAATCCCCACCCCAAGCTGGCAGTCATACATACAAAGAGGAAAGCACCTTTAAGCAACAATTTCCTCAGGTGGTCTCCAATACCTCCTCCAGGACTGTCAAAGAAAAGCATGGAACCCCTCACCTGGAACAGTCAAACACCATCTACAGTTGTGTGCTCAAGAGATAATTCCTAGGGCAGAGTTACAGTTAACAGTCCTCAGACAAAAAGGAATTGTCCCAGCATTATCTAAGCTGTTGAACTGATCTTGTCAAGTTAATACAAAAAGGTACAAAAGTGCACTAAGTCCAGTGTCAAAAATCTGCTAAAAAGCATTCATTTTCTAAGCTTCATACAAAACCAAAATTACTACATATACAAAAACTTATCACATGGCTTTACACAGGGAATAATTCCTAAGTATCTCACAATATTGTTTATGGTATCAGTTTCAAACTGTTGCAATATTCAAGGCAATAACAAAGACTGTACAGTATTCATCAACACAGTCACACTGTTTAGCCATCTTTGAAGATTTACAATTTCTATTTGGACAAGATGACCCCCAAATTTAAAGTCATCTTTGTTTTATTAAAGAAAATCATGACCACTCAGACAGCTGGATTTTAAACATACCACCCAGGAAAAGCAAAACAAAAAGAACAAACTAAAAATAAACAAACTAATAAGTCAACAAACAAACTAATAAGTCAAAGACTTGTATAGCCTATATGTGTACCTCAAACCAGATTTCGTTAATTGTAATGGACTTCTGTTTTTACAGTATTTGACATAGACAAATAAGATCTCAATGATGAGTCACTGAATCTACAGTTATAATTGCAGATTTACAGTCCCAAGTTGAAATCAGTGTCACATTCACATCTCTAAACGAGATGCAATGACTACCACTACTGTTTAGCAACAGATCTATACAAATTTAAATGGACCGTGATTTTCTATAGTGAAACCTCAGACACGCTGCACTTACCATTGTCCTCATCACCTAAAACCACTAAACCACAACTAGTATTAAAACAGTCTCTGTTCTGTTAGTTAACTTCTAAACGACTAATACAGACAGAAAAGAAACACCTTTGAGAGAAACAGGCGAGGAAGAAAGAAGAAAAGTGACTCAGAGTCATGTTTGTGAGATTTTCACAGCTAATCACACACAAGACTGATTCACTGCTCACCTCGCTCTGTTCACTCATTTTTCATATCATACTTTTCACTGCCCCATCAGCCTGCTCCACCAAGGTCAAATGAAGGAAATGATAGCACACATACCACACTAAGATTTATTATAAACAGATCAGCTTTCTTCATACATGGAGGAAATATGTTACTGACATTACTGTTTATAAAAATTAAGGTAAGCAGTATAGGCTATCAGACTGGAAAAATAATAAATGTAACAAGTTCAATAAAAGGAAGTCATTTGTCTCTACACATTTGCAGTGCCTGAAGATTTTTTTTTTATTAGATCAAGAAGACGATAAAAGTTTCCAACATATAATATGAAAATTATCACTGTTACACAAGTACTAGTATGCCTTTCCCCCCACTCCCTTCCTTTCTTACACTTTAATTTAAATATCAGACCTGGGGTATAAATTCCACTTCAGCAACAGTAACAAAGCAAAGTCTCTGCAAATTCATGTATGTAACAATTATGAATGAATGCACACCCAGAAGCTCAGGCCTGAAAGTAACCCATTAACTACAAGCGATGATTTGCAGCACGTTAACTAACAAAGCTAAGTGATTTGGCCATCTGTAAATTCCTCCTTAGAAAGCAGAGTGGTATTTCATTATTGTAAATCAGAAACTTACACAGGGAAGAATTAATGAGCCACCTACAAAATAGCTACAGAGTGTTCAAAAAGGCAGTCAAATATCAAGTCTTTCACTTTCCATCCCGAAACATATTTTGAAGATGCTCAAATCTCCCGTGCACTTTAGTGCATGGCATGGAAATTCTGTGAGACATTATGGAAGAGAATAAATAAAACTGTATTTTCACATTGCCTAGGAATGACCACAGCATATCACTACACTAATTTTCCAGAACTATAATAATTTTACTAAAGAAAAGTTTATTAAAATTTACTTAACAGCTTTCTATAATGTAAACAAAGCATTTCAGTACTTATTCTCTAAGTGTCAAATTATCTATTTTTATAAAAGAAATGGATATTTTTCTTGGTATCTCTTTAGCTAATTAATTTAGCTTTAACAGGTAATGCTGGCACCTAAACAGGATAATTACAAAAAAGATGGCTCAAGAGTTCAGCGAATGCAGAGCCAACACAACTCTATATAGTGTTTCCCACCAGTAGCTCTGACAAAAAAAAAGAAAAAATCATATCCCTGTATTTACAGAAACATAATTTTTTGCAAACATCAGGTGTGTTATATGCATTCATGTTCAACATAGAAATTACTGACTCCCATCTACATTAAAGAGACATCACGACAAAATCCATCTCAATGAAATAACCCAAGGAGACCCTCAAAAACAGTTACACTTAGAAAGACAGGCCTCTAATCACACTTACCTATGTAAATGAATGACAGCACTTTTTATTTACATACTTATCAGAATGTAAACTAGGAAATGAATTCATGTTCTCATATATATACCCTAGGGACTGCTTCTGACAAGGCATAAGGGGCTTTTACCAGGGCTGCATATAGCTGTATGTACAGTTATATTTGACTTGACACACTCCCAAAAGAACAGTAAGAATCCTACTGCTTTAGTTTATAGTTAAAAAATATTTATATATAAATAAAAAAATAAATTACGTATTTAAATAGCCAGGACGCATTACATGGAACTACAGTATCTTAGTTTTCATTTTTACTCTTAATTAAAAAAATTAGAAAAACAGAAGATTACAAGTGGAGAACTTGTAGATCAGCAGTTTGCGTTTTCCTTCCATAGAACTCCATTTCATGTCAAAACAAGATTAAATTCCCCTTTCCCAGGGTAACTTTCCAACAGTAGGCCTCTTTGCAAGAATAGAGGATACAGCAACACATCTCCTGATGTTAGCCAAATTACTTTTAAAAATAAAGGAAATGCAAACTATGTAATCTAGATCAAAATCTTTTATGCCCTAAGAAGCCTGTTACTACTTGCCCTAAGAACAATACCTGTATTTTTCATATTTCATAATCATATCTAACCAAAAAGCTCTAAAAGAGAGAGATTATCAAGTTGCTTCCTCTCTTTCAAGATTGGAATTTGTAAGCATACACTGCATAAGGGCTATAAAACATCATCTTCCACCAGTGTGATCAGAATTATTCTACCTCATTCTACCCAATCCTCAGAGAGAGAGCACAGGGTGGAATAGTAGGTGGAAATAGCTCACACCAGCAACTCCCATGCCTTCCAAAGACACTCTGAATGCATTCAGCATCCACATCCTGAAACCAATGTACATGACCACAGGCTTCAAAAACAGATTAGCAAATATATTGTACAATGCAAACAATACAAGTTTTTCCCACATCTTTCCAAGCCCAAAATCATTCCCTAGAGATTTTTGGAGACTCTATTAATAAAGACAAGTTCTCCAGTTTATTGAAGATTATGTGTTTCATGGACACTCCAGGAAGCTCATCAGTAAGAACAATATACTATAATTATCTTCATAGCAATTTATACATTGACATGCATAAGACTAAATTGCCTTTCTTAAAATTCAATTAAACTCATTATATTCCTATGTAAATAGCTCTTGCCAACATACTACTGAAGCCAACAACTGAGGAACAGTTTCTCTGTACTCTGATGAATTGCATTTTTCTCCAGTTGAAAGCACATAAGGGCGCTACATGGAAATGTCTTGTTAGCACAGTGCATTCTGTTTTTTCATAACCTGCTGAGTGGAAGGAGCAGGTAATAGCTTGGGCCAAACCATGTTCTTCATAGTGTATGTGTGAATCCAAAAGAATCCCACTGGAGCCAACACAACTATCCAAAGTTGCCAGAAGATATTTTCCCCCTATGTTGTATATAAACCTTCATTTTTATTTGCATTCTGTGCTGAAATGGTATTTTGATTTTTAAACTAAATCAGTGGATAAAGTTAAGACTTACTGATTTGCTCCAATATGGTAAATCAGATTTTTTTGCTTTCTATATAAGCAGTGAAATAACAAAAAACACCTTGTGATTCTCTCATGTAAATAAAATCTGGTAGTAGTCGAAAGCTACAGATCTGTTTCTCTTAAGAAACAGACAGTAACATCTTGGTACCCCATGAGTGAGAAAGTGACTGATTTTTCTTCTGTAAAAGAAAATGCACATAATGGAGTTATTATTACCATGCATCTGAATGCAGTATCCAAAAGTGTGCCTCTAGCAGGGGCACAGTTTGTAAGAGACATAAATATTTTTATACATGATAGCAAAAGCAACAATAACTGATTAAAGTAAATTTAGTGGAAACATTATAATAATGGCTGTGGAAAGAAAATTTATTTTTCTCCAGCATACTGTGTGAACTTACTGAAAATAATCAAGTACTCAGTTTGAATTAACTGAGTGTGAGTGAATCTCGAGAAAAAGCAAAAGAGATGGCAATAAAAGGCACTAACAGGAATATGTTAGCTTCTTCTACTGCTTGGTTTCTTCATATATTTTAAGAAAATCTGCAAAGATGCAAAGAATCCTCCTGTGTTCGGTTAGCAGTAAGTAAATTGCTGTGGGCTCTGAGTGCTGGAATACTTTAGCAGGCAATTCCTCTCTGTCTTTCATTCTGTTTGTCTGTGTTAAATTCCCCCTCTGCCCTCATCCATTCTCACATCCAGTTCCCAGCTTTGTCCATCCATCAATCCACACACTTTGTCAGTGCTGACTTCATCCTGGCTCTCACAATCACATCCAAGCAAGGCTGCTGCCACGAGGGAGCTTTTCACCTCCCATCTGCGTCTCCCTGATCTGCTGACTGAGGCCCTGACGCTTGTCGTTTTCTATTGCACAGGCAAGCAAAACCACTAATACTGAACCTGATTTCTATCGTGCAGCTTTTCACCTTTCCTATCGGGAGGAACAGAGAAAAAGAGAGATAGACAGAGAAGGGGAGAGAGAGAGAGATGTTTGCTGAATTTTCTAAAACAATTCGTACTCTAGTCAGGTTGAGGCTCAATTCATCTTCAGCTCTACAAAACATCAATAGAAATCACAAGGAGAAAATGTATCACTAATTAAGGGTTGATAAGCTCTACGTGAAGAGCAGTTTAGGAGAAAAAAAACACCTCACCAGTGTATACAGACTCTGGCAGCTGATATCCATACAGCAGTTCCATGGCAACTTTAAGTTAAAATCTCATATAATTTTCTTGCATAAAATATACTGTCTTAAAAGCAACATTCTGGGAAAATAACACACCAAAACCAGATGTGGCTTTATTCAAAAGGTAATTTACACAGATTTAAATTTCAACTGGAAAAACATGAAACATGACTAAATAAACAAATTGTTACCTAGCGATGAAATTATATTAAATCACTGCGTTTTTCCTGCTCCCTTTTCTCAGTTCGGTAGTGCAATATTCTAAGCACAAAATAACTCCTATTAATATTTTTCTTTTAATTATAATCTAGGTACTTGCCAAAACATGGTGCTGCTTCTTAAAAAAAAAAAAATAATCACCTCAGCAGTAGCTACAAAGGAGAAAGTCCTTCAAATATTCCATTTGTGCTCTGCAAAGTAGAAGCAAGGTGGAAGAGTATGTATTATCACTAAATCAGCAGTTAAGTGAGCAAAAGCATTTTATGAAATGGAAATTAACTAATTTTCATCATTATCATATACTTGACTCTACCTGTAAAAACAAAATGAAACAAGAATTTTTCTGATAGATCATTTCAGGAACAGAAATGACTCGCATGAAATCACTCACTAAGGAACTAAAACCTTCCAACAAACAACTTGTATATCGTTGTATAAATCCTTTCTCCTACTTTTGTTTTACTTTACAAAATGCTCATTCACAACAATTTTGTGAACACACTATTAAGCTCACTGCTAAATAAATGTTTTTATAAGTTTGGATGAAAGATCCTATCATCATAAACATAGAATTGGTCTATGAGCTGTTGAAGGCACTCCAAGTACTCTGAGCTACAGGAGACTCTGCTTCCAGTCCCAGTTATACTACTAACTATTACTGCTGAGTTCAGTAAATCCTGCTGATTCCTCACTTTTCAAAGACACAAAATAAAGAAAAAAAATAAATCTAACGATCAGGCCCAGGCTTTTTTCTCTCATCAAACCTCTTCCCTCAGGCATCAAATTGCTCTTTTCTCACAGATATACTGACACACACAAGAATCACATTCTGTCTGTATATACATGTTTAATTATGATATTGCACATATACTTTACTTTTAGTTTATTAGTTATTTTTAGATAAAACCTAAACATTAAGCCAATAAAAAAAAACACACAAAAGATGAAGAAAAGAGACTTGAGGGGTGATCTTAGCTATTGAAAATAATGACCTTTTCTCAACATGCATGTATTTGTGACCTGGGCCTTTATGCCATACTACTTGTATTTCATTGCACTTACTAGGAGAGACAGAACCCCAGAGGAATACCCCACTTTTATTTCCTGAACCACTGGTATCAGATATGTTTCAGGTATGATACAGTAGAACTGAAAAACAACAGAAGAAAGTCTTCTTTGCTGTGCTACTATACACATCAGACATCTCTAATTAGACAGCAACAAAATTTTATTAATAGGCTGGACATTATGGAATGAGCTTGTTATAAATGGGCCCTGTCAAAGCCTTATTCAGCTACCAAATGAGTATTCTCAGTTCACTGCTCGCATCTGAAGCATCACCGCTGGTGCCGGATAACAAATGATTGCTATTAACCGTATTGTTAGTAATGATGGCTGAAAACAAACAAAAACCCATAAATAACAGTCTACAGAAAAATTAACCCATAAACTTGATAGATATCCAGCTGAGAAATAATAAATGACACTTTGGATCCTGCTGGGAGAAGCTAGTGGTTTTTGTTTTCTTCTCTGTCATTAACACATTTTCTGTGCTAAAAATTAGATTCTGATATATAATTATCAACGCTTCCAGATATTAATTCTGCTATCGCTCCCTCTGCTTCTCTGCTGGTTGGATGTAATGTTATTCACAGATTACTCTGAGAAAACACATCAAACACTTAACAGAGCAGGTCAAAGTGACAAGCAGCTTTTGCTGACAACACCAACCTGCACAGTCTTTTTTACCAGGGACACAAAACAAATTTCTCATATTAATTAACTATGGTTTCTTTGCAGCTAGAACAAATCTTTGCTATGCAATGTGAGCTATGCATATTCCCAGCTGTCCTAATGCAGGCTGCACTGTAGAGGAAGAACCGACAATTATTATCTTGCATTTATACAGTAAAATCCACATTTGTTAACATCCTAGAGAAATACGTCTATTTTCACAGCCAATTAAAACAAGTTTCTTCTTACCAGATATAGCATCAGTGGAAATACCATGCTTTCTCTCTCCTTTTAGGGGGGAAAATAAACTGACTATAAAAAACACTCGGATGTTTTCACTGAAGACAGAAAAGCAGCCCTACTTTACTCAACAGGAGAAAATCTAAGAGCGATTATTCACCTGCCTTATGAACACAAAAACTTTGCAAGCTTTGCACATAAACGCAGCAATGAACAAGTCTTTATTAGACATTAAGGTGTCTTGATAAGAAAGCACAAAACAAAATAATTATGCCTTACTACCTTTAAAATGTTTGCATACATGACTAACTTTAAGGAACATTACTGATCATGGTCAGTCGCTTGTAGCATCTGAAGCCCCAGTCAGCAGCAGATCCCTCTTCTGTTGCATACTGGACAGAACAGCTCAGACAACACCTTCCTCCTCCACACACCCTTCCCAAAGACTTTTCTATCCAATTCAGCACCTGTGGACTAAAAGGCTACTCAAACACCCAAAGTTATGTATGAATATTACATTGGCAGGAACACTTTACATTTTCTGGTTCATGCTCTGCACAGTTTGCAATAATTTTTTAATACTGCTCATAAGCCTTTTTTATAACACATTTTTAACTATTTTGACATATATTCGTATTTGACTTGCTGTATTTATAGTGACATTTAAGTTCACTCATTTGAGCAATGACTTTCAGTTCCTCAGAGTTCAATGAATAACATGCTTCAGAGTATTAAAGAAAAAACCACCTTAGGTAAACAAAATTAGAGAATTTAAGCAGATGTAGATCAGCACTGTAAAGTATGAAGAATGGATAGTATGAATCAGACAATTTTCTGGACAGTATTTCCTCCCCTTCTCCCACCTACAATAAAGTATAGGACAAGAAGCAGAGCAATTTTTCTGCCAACAAGTTATAAATTCCCTTAATTGCAATTATTCAAGAGGAATGGCTTGCTCACTATTCACATGTTCTTTTCCAATTAAACAGGTCTGCATTACACTTGTAGCAGCATCTAAGGAAAAATATTTTGGGAAAGTATTTAAATAAATTAAAAATTAAGGTTAGAGGGAGTATTTCCTGCTCTGCGTGCCTAGTTTTTAATTTCCACATTGTGTCCCCATGGCCACGTTTTGCTGATGACAGTCTGACTGCAAATCCCATACCTGCTATACACTACGTTTTCTCAGTATCTGGCACTGTGATATTAAATAACTATAAAACTAGAAAGCCAAAATAACTAAATCACCTGGCAGCCAATTTCTGAGAGTTAAACCACAAACCCGGAAAATGGTGGAGTGTGTTGAAATAATGTAAAGGAAACCCATAAATTCAAACTTTATGTTCTGTAAAGAACAAATATGAAAAAGGCATCAAAATAATGAAAGATTGTTTATGTATTCTGGCATGAAATGGGAATGTGTTATGAGAGAGAGCGCAATGGCAGAGACAGATCGACAGAGCTGACAGTGTGGTATTCATCCTGCATGGTACAGCAGACGTCCTGCTAGTGGCAGTCGACAGCGCAATAAATCAAGGGCTCTCGATGCTGTACCTACAGCTTATTACATCCAAGATGACAAATAAATAATAATCCCTGTCACAGCGGCCCTTTGCTCAAGGATTGAGCCTGAAACCTTTTGCTCATCACTCCTGGTCTTAAGTGAAAATACTAGAACAAGGGAATTGAAGGCCACGGTTTACTGAGCTCATGAAACACAAAGCAAGCTGGCCACAGGAACTAAAACCAAGCAGGAAAGGTCAAGTAGCAAGAAAGGATAAATATTTAAATAATCACAGCAAAAGGACGGCAACATTTCAGAGCTATGGAACTTCAAGAGATCTGTAAAAACCCCAAGCCTCTTAAGTCAAGGCCCCAAACAGTTGAGACTGGTAGCATTAAGTTCCAGAGCTTCTCTTCTCCATTTACACATTGGGGCGCTTACTTGTGTGTTTGTTTCTCTATTATCACCAAGTTTCAACCACACTCAAGGTGGGTTGTCAGGCAGGGAAACCACTACCCCATCCACTCCACATGCTTCCCCCAAAAGTCAAACACCCAATCCTGAAAATAGAAACCTGCATCTCTAGTTCTCCCTTTTTAATATTTTTTTCCCCAGTATCTGCCTTCTTAAAATGCTTTTAACACTTGGGATATACAAAAGATACTACAAAAATAAAAAAAAAATATCAGAACTAATACTGCAGAGAAGTCCCATTTACCTCAGCTGGCCCATCAATTATAAACACACATGCATACAAGGTATCTTGAGTCCATTATCAAATGTAACACAGGTTTTCTTCTTCAAATTAAACATGGATTTTTCTTTAGAGTCTAGTAGAATGATAAAGTTAGGATAGCAGAGTATATGGTGTATACATCCACTTCATCTCTTTTTTTCTACATCATTTGAACTTGGAGCTGTATTTTCAAGTAATACAGACAGCACTGAATTAATCCATGCCAGTTTGTAGCCTCATTTTTGCCACCTGTAAAGACTTCGGTTGCAAATTAAATCTCTTGCTCACTCTTCATTCCATGTTGTTCCAAGTAACATCCCTCAACAAATTCTGGTCAATACAGCAAGAAGTATACTACAAGGTAGATTACAACAGTACAAGTTGGACAACACATCAGTAAGAAATACAAACACTACCAGGTTGATGACCAGGAGCTACTTTGTATCTTTTCTCTGATTATGCTTTTTTCATACTTTAGCAGATACATTTCTGCTTAACGAGAGAGCCAAGGGTAGTAGACAATAAATAGAGTTTGTCCATATGTAATTTGGTGGCAGTGTCCACCCATTGTTTATTGTATGCCTTTAGAAACCAATCATAGGCATTTTCTGCACTCCTTTCTTTTTGACTTTACCAATTACGTGTGTTAAATGGCTCTTTCTAAACAATGCATATGCAAAATTAAGTCTTATGTATCTAAAATACATTTTTTTAGAAAAGCTATGCCAAGACAAGCCTTGTATCTATGTTATTCCTAGGAACAGGCAGAACAACAGGTTTAGGTGCAGAATTCACACCCTGTACTGTAGTTATATCAACTAAACATCAAGAAAAATGACCTTTTAACCAAGGCAAGAGTATACAAGTATTTTTAATGAGAAGTGGGAAAACCAGATACATTAGTACAAAAATACCTTACAACATTCACATGATATCTGTTTGGCTTAGCCTCCATATGACCTACACACACTGAGGTAAAGAAAGAACAGTCGAGATCAAGACACATAAACCAGGCCTGAATGCCACCATATTTCATAATTACACGAATAAGTTTATGCAACTTCAATAGGTTCTACAGCAAAGGGACCAAACAAAATGTGGTTAACTGAGAAGCAGCCACACAGCTTGTAACTGAAAAGCACATAAAACCCTAAATATTCATGGCTTGCATTCCAGAGTTTGAATGCATACTTGGGAGATAAGGCTTCTTATTGGAGATAATGACTGTTACTAGATGAATAGATTCCATGGACAAAAGCGAGTTAAGTTTTGGGGTTCACCAGTACTTCTACGATCAAATACTTTCTCCAATCCATGCATTTCAGTGAGAAAATATCCAAATTTAAAATTTTGCTCAATATTGTCAAGTCTTTTAAATATTTGACATTCTTAAGAAGTCCTTTCATTTTTTAAAAATGAACCATAATATACAAAACCACAACCTATGTAATAGGTAGCAGATAAAGCAGATAGCATCAGCTAGGACATAACTTCTACTCACAGAGCAGCAGATGAAATCTTGATAACCCTTTTGCAATAAACCTTATTAACACCTGCAAAATGGAAAGTTACCTTCCTGTTAACCAACCTGCAGCTGTGACACAAAATTACAAATAACCTCTTACGCACAGATCCAGTCGCCTGGGTCAGTATTTTACAACATAACAGCAGGCAGCTGAAGTAAAACTATGGTGGCTTAGCACTGCAGACCCAAGCAGCATTATTGCAATGTTTTAATTACAGTTTAAGTACAGTTCAGGACTAGGTCAAAAGTTCCCAATATCCCCAGGAGGACAAAGCCCTGTCCTTCAGACAGAGGAAGCCCCTTTCAGCTTGTCGATTCTCAAATTGTTATGTTACCAACTGGAAAATGTTTGGGCCATACTTTAAATATTCTAGATATCAAGAATCAAATATTATGTCAAGATTTTTATCAATACTAATTTAGAACTGATACACAAACTGCATAAGTATGTATGAACAAAAATACTTGGTTAGAAGAATTTGTATTTCCACTGCAGTGCACCAAGGCAGGGACTATACTTCTTCCTGGTGATAAAGAGTGATGATTGTCATCACACAGAGCACAAGACAATTGCTGTGGAAGCTGGAGACCCCCAGAATCATTGAGGAAAATAATAAAACACTGTGCATATTTCATCCACACAGGTACATGTAAGTGACAAATTATTTTAGGATGTACTTCATACTTAATTACTTCTACTAGTACATTTAGATATTTTGTCACAAATTCACATAGTCTGCTGTATTTGTACTAAAACAGTATTCTGAAAAGTGAACCCCACTGCTAATGTTTTTATTTGAATAAATTATTACCAACACAACAACCATCAACATTTTACAGAACAAGAACATGGATTTCTGTAATTTCTCCAGCCCTAATGCCAGTCACTATTGGGAGCATTTAGTTATAAACTGTCTTTCAATAAAAGTAAAAGCTCCCAAAACAACAAAATGAAAAGACACAGCAGCTTAAATCAAGGAAGTCAATTTCCACATGCCGATCCTAAATATTTCATAGCCCTATTTTATTCTGACATTTGTAGATGACTAAAGTGTTACAAAGGAAATAAAATGCTGATTAAAGAGTTCACTGTCATAAAGGTTACTGAATTGTAAATGGCCCTTTCCATCTTCCTGTTAATAGGTACCCAGCTGTAAACATCATGAAGGATGTGACGGGAGGCCTGTGCTGCTCCTTTAGGAGTCGTATATACATTAATCACTGAATCACCAAGCCATGCTTAATTGCAAGTTGTATATCACACAAATCCATGGTAAGTAGAAGGAAACTCATTATTGCTGCTTCATAACTACTGGGTACTTCTCATTTTAACCTTCTCACACCTGGGACACTGTTGTTTTACAATGTGAATGCAGAAAAGGCATTAAGTCACTAATTATAGTAACACTCTATGTTATCCTGATGTTTCAACATTTTTCAAAATAAAACAAAGTACTATCAACAGAGAAAGGTGGCTTTTTTTTAAACTAGTTAAGTGAATTTTAGAGTATTTTTTCATAGAGCATAACACATGAAAATCCATTGTTCCTTGATAGTTTAAAGAACTGGTTAAATGATAAAGAAAAAAACCAACACTGTATTTTGTTTTGACAAAATTATTGATTTAAATCCCATCCAATAGCACAATACTATTTAAAGGTCACCTAAAGAAAAATGAGTTTACACTCCAACAGAGCAAGCTTATCTGTCATGAAAGTGTAATGATGTGTTTATACTCTCACTAGCATGTATATATTTTCCAGAAAGATAAGAGATTTTGTGCAGGTGAAGTCTGACAAAAAAGAAAAGCAAAAATTTGAGGTACAGTTGCCAAACCACCAATACTCATTTCACTAGGCCCCCCCGTCAAGTGGTTTTATAAATGATTGAGCACCACAGCCTGGAAATTCTTCTATGCCATTCATCTGATGTTTTATGAAAACTGTTTGAAGATTTGCAAAGTATACTGCACACCTTATGCATCTGGACACTAGCAAGTGAGATGTCTTAATAGATACAAAACTTATTTGAGTTTCAACATCCTTATGTTACAATGTTTTAATGCAAACTGTTTTGAAATTTTATTTCACAGTGAAACACTGTATGTCCTGGGGTACTACTCAGCTAAAAATATGCTTATTAATAAAAACCATTCAGAAAAACTCCATTACAAAGATGAACTTTATGCAAGTAGTATTAATAATTACTAGTGTTTTTAACACCATGCTACTCTCTTGTTCCCTGTTTTCAGCTGCAATAGTAAATAGAATCACTGTTTTCTCATACCCAAGATGCATCAACATGTTCTTTAAATCAGCTTTGCCCTCGGATATCCATTATCTGCTATCCCAGCCCTCTTTCATTCTTCTCCACTCTGCAAGAGGACTAATGGACTCTTCCATTACACCCTTAACGTGCTCACATGATCCCTTTTCAAATATATTTGAGGGGCTTGCAAACTTACTAATTAAACCCCTTCTTTCTTCTTAAAAAAGAATGTGCAGTGTAAGACTACAAAGCACAGTGGCTATGGCTTTTGAATCCACCCTGCTCGTCTGTACCAGCTGATATTGATAGGCTACATGCTTCTCATGGATTTAGTTTTCAAGAATGCATTGCAACAAACTCACACGCACTTCACAAGACTCACCCACATTGAAATACCTGAGCATTTTGCTTCATCACCCAAAACAAAAGCAACCTTTAAATCAAAGCAGAACATTTTAATGTTACTTAGCAATTCCATATTCACAGATAGAGCTTTCTCAGCTCTCCTATGGTCTTCGGTTGACAAGTACAAATTAAAAAGGGAAATCACACTATAAAAACATTTATTTAAAAATGCAGTAAATGTTTTACATGTGCCAATAGGATTTGCATTTTGCAAAGTCCCATCTATTCTTAGATTACGGGTGCCTATGTAAGGATGGTCCTTTTTAACAATTTTGCTAACTAAAAGCTTTCTGAAAAAAAAATAATAAAAAAGCTTTTCTACATTATTTCAGATGGTAGGAATCCTAACAGTCTTTACTTCTGGAAATTGTATACTCAACAATCCCCAGTCCTTGATCATGAAAAGCAGAGCCTCACATGTTGCTATGTCCAGTCCATACAACCTTTAGCAAGGAGGATGATTTAATCTGATAAAAGGACGAAAGATCAAGACAAGCTTGGGGAGGGAGTAGGGAACAACAATGAGAAGAGGTCATAGAATGTGTTTTCCATTTGTAAAGGAATCACAAAAGCATCTTGATTGGAATCAAAAGTCAGAATTCAAAGCCGTTCTTCAGTTATTTTTGTTTCGGAGATTAACAATAACTTAATTAGAAAAGCAGGAACAATAAAAGGATGCTTTCCTGACATTTCTGCAGGTATCTAAAAAGAATATTTTACCAGCAAAAAGTCTTCTTTGTCCCCAGTTTGTACATACTGTTGAGAGTGAACAAAAAAGGTTCCTTTTATAATTTCAAAATCAAACATTTTTTTACTATTTCAAAGGATATTTTTTCCAGATGTTTTAACCTAAATCGGACCTGCTCTAGAGAAAGAAAGGCCTCACACACACAGTGAGTTCTCAAAACACACTCTCTGCAATGTTCAATACAGAGCATACAAGGAATGGTTAAAACAAAAGTTCCTCTGCCCATTAAATTTCCATTTTTAAGAAGAAGGTTGTTTTCATCATTTCTCTTCGTACAACACACGTGTTTAATACATAAATAAGCAGGGACACACATGAACTAAAGAACACATTTATACAATAGATCTAGGTCTCAAGACACTGGAACTGCACACAGAAGTTCAAATACAGAACCAGACACCATGACAATAAATGATACTCCAGTGACTAATACCTAACTCAAAGTCAGCACCTCTGAACTCTATCCCTGCTCTGTCTTTTATTTCTAATCTCAGCTTTTCAATATCTCAGTTTGTTCAGTATATAGAAAAAAGCCACAGTGCAATAATAATTTCCACTAACTGGTAGCCTCAGTCTGAAAGCTTAATCCATCATTCACTTGAAAAATTTTGGATAAGAAGTGCTTCATTAAATCTGAAAAGCAATTGCTCTATACATGTCTCTTGCATTTTGTCCCGTCTCTATGCACTCCATAACCTTCATCCAAAATTACATTAATTTTAGGTACACAATCCTTTGTGCTGAACCTACCACTGAGATATCAGCAGGCAGGAGAAAAAAAACTTGTGGCCTGTGATTTACTAGAAGTTTAAGACAACACCTGTGGATTAAAAAAAAAAAAAGGAAAAAAAAAAAAAAAGCTGACATAATAAGAAAAAGAGACATCTAAAAATAATTTCAAGAGTTTTTGTTTCTTTTTTTCTGGTTTTGTTTAGTTTGTTGTTTTGGGGTAGGCTTTTGTTGTTCGGATTGGTTTTTTGATTTTTTAAAAAGAATTTTACAACAGGAAATTATTTCAATGAAAGACGTTATGTTCTGCACACTATGTAGCTGAACACTTATGTACAAGATGACATACAAAGCACATCATGCTGACTTCCTCTCAGAGCACACCCAGGGATATTTTTTTTCTGTAAATCAAAGGCTAGTCTCCCTTGTTTAATTAGCTGTACATGTGTGAAAATACCAAGTACATAAAAAGTGCAATTCTAATTGCTGTTATTCTGAGACATCTAAAAAGTCTTCATCTCTTATATTTGCTGTCACATTATCTAGAAACTTGTAATAAGTTTTTTAATTAAAAACAAAAAAAATCAGGAATGTGATACAGTAGACATAGCATCTGCTTATTTTATGGAAATTATATATTTAGAGAGAAGAAAATTGTTTATAAGTAGTGCAAGTGGATAGAAAATGACTGAAATTCTACATTCAATGCTACACTTAATTTGCTATTTCACCCACCAAGTGACTACAGACTGTTAAAACATGATAGGGATGTGAGTTTCAGAACTCAGTAAAATTTCTTGAAGGCTATAACAATCCTTGAAAAATGAAAGAAAATAATTGCCAAACCTAAGACATTATTCAACACTAAATACCTGAAAGTCTATATCAAATTAAATTTGAAGAATCCTGAAAGTTTAGGTTGAAAATTTTTGAGAGCACTACATACAAAACATTAGAGTTTCCCACATTTCTATTTTTCATGGTTTTCCCCATGTTAATCCAAGTCCAAAAGGGATGGGAGTGAGGTGGCAGAGAAAGACTATGATCCCATGGACTACAACCCAAAGCAGACCTGCTGTTTCTTAGGGGTTGTCTTACACAGTATAATACAATTCTTCTTCCTGCAGCTGTGCCAGGGTCTGCACTGTTGGTTCACAACAAGCTTGGGTGTCACACAGACTTACCCTGTGAGGGTTGCACAGTTGTGCACTTCCTTGTTATAAGTACGTGATGTAGTTCTACAAGAAAATGGAATTACTGAACAGGGTCAGCCATACTGAAGAATGGAGCCTGCTATTCTCTAGCACAATGGTTTGATAATGGTAGATAAAAACCAAAATAGTCCTTTGTTTGGGGTTACAGATCAGAAAAAGAATGATAGAAGAGTCAGAAAGCAAGAGTGAAGTACACGCTTCTACGAGTACCAATCAAGTACAAGGCTTTGTTATACTCAGTATTGAATACCTCCTATTCAAAGATCCCATGGCTCATTAGGGAAAGCTTCAACAGGTAGGTAAGTCAAAGGATCAGCATAAATTAGGCAGCATGCAGTAAAATAGGGTTTAGCATTTTGGTTAGCATTTCTGAACACTGAAATGAGTGGCAACTCCACTAAGTATTTAAGTAAGTGGACAGCAGACTAATTTTCATTTTAACCAGAAGTTCTTGGAAAGATAAAAGCACATTGCATAAAACTACTATTGCTTTTAGACTACCTAATCAGAATGATTTAAAAAAAAATTAATAGGAGTAAAAGGATCTGTGTACTAAAAAGCTGTCCTTACTAGAGCACTGGTACTGCACTCAGAGATGGTTTACAGGGTAACAAGCAATAGATAACTTAGATTTAATAGATTTTCTACCGAGTTGTAGAAAATATCGTGGACCCAACACTCATTTTGATTGTCATGGCAACACTGGGTGATATTGTCATCTTATAGCAAGCACAAGTTGCATCAATAAATAGTGGTTACTGTCAGACAACCTATACACTGACACTTGCTGTTCATCATACTTTTATTTTCACATGCAAAGAGCAACAAAGTTATGGTCTATTTTTGGTGGTAGTTTGATAACATTGATGGAAAAATGTGTAATTCAATTAGCAGTCAGACAAGTATCTGTCACAGATAATAACTTCTTATGTCAGGGAATCTACATACTGATCAATGTGAAGCCATGTGCAATTGCTTATACCAATCATAAATCACTTTTTATTGATTGGCATTCCAAATCCTTGACATAATTAGAAGCTATAGAATGGGTCACAAGATAATGCTGTACATGTCCACAAGTCCTTTATTTTCAGGCCTTTCTGTAATCCATTGCTTTCAGGTTTTGCTGGCAATGGGGGAACACTTTTTATTTTTTATTATTAGAAAATTAAGCATGAACTGCCACCCGATAAATCCCCATGATAGAAGTTAAAATGGGAATTTCCTGTGCCTGGATTTGATTCCTGTGTGCGAATGCAGACTTGCCTACATCCTGCCCATAATCTGATTTATACACCAATTTATTTTATACATTAGGCACACTGTATGCAGTCTGACTGATGCATAAAAATTTCATGCAGAAAAGGACTTACTTGCACACAACGTTTTTTCAGTTATTATTACCTCTTCTGGTTAGCATCATAGAGTAGGTAGGACAAATGACTTGATACAGTGCACACATTTTGCCCACTATACAAACATTTTGATTGGTACCTATTTCACTTCACTTTTAGCAGACTCCTGAATACTTAACAGCTCTATCTTTAAAGGGATCACATCTTACATTTTTCGTAAAGCCCTCTATGCTGACAACCCCCTGCCACTCCTACATGCAAATTTTCCCATGAACACACATAAGACATGGGGTTTATTCTGCAGTGTACCTCAAAGAACTGAGCAAGATGCAGTAAGGGAGAATACTATTGCTAATTTTCTGATTATCTTCATGTGCTTCTTGTGCTATTATCAATCAAACTGAAGATATGTTTTTGCACATCTTTTATTTAGGAAAAATCAGCAAGAAATGCATCTTTCTATATTTTCCATTTATTAGAAGTCTCCTTTCATCCAAGAAATATGAGACCTGAAATAAATTGTACCATCCTGCTTTTTTTTTATTCAAATCCTTGCCAGTGCTAGGCAGTATGCTAATGAAAACAGGTTGATAAATGACTCCCTGATATTTTCCAGACATTTTTCTCTCAGAAGTGCTCTAAACTGATGTAGCTCAAAGAGAATAAGGCGCATTAAGTCATTATATCAATTTTTGTTACCCAGATACTTCAGTCCCAGTTAAGAGCTGACAGCCAATATAAAACAAGGCAAGGGCATCATACGACTCCATCGATCAAACCTTGTCGTAGATAGATTGCCTATTACACAAATAGAACCAGCAGATTCAGTTTGTAGTTTTATGCTCTCCAATTAAAGGATAACAGGGTACTTTCCCATAAATCTGCTAATTGCAACTGAATTAATTTAACAAATTTTGCCAAGCACAGAAAAAAGTGATTGGTTAAGCTAATATAAACTAGTACAGGTTGTCACAAAGGAGGTTCCATAACAGACTTTTACTTTACCTTTACTGGGCAAGGTGTCACAAGCATTTAACTCCACCGCGGTTCTCTGGCAACAGACAGCTGACAACCATAAAACATTGTACAAATAGGAGATAATTTATTTGGTGTACTTCCCCCCCACCCTCAAACCATGGAATAACGCCACCTTTGCACCTAATTAATGTTTCTCTCTAAGCAGGCTGTTTTTCTGAATCAGTATTATACAAGCAAAAGCACTAGATCACAAAAAGTGCTCCCACATGGGCACTCAGCAAACAATGGCAGTGATCTGCAGAAGAAGAGAAAACCAGCCCATAGTGCTTCTGTGAGAAGCAGCCGAAACAGTTATTAAACAGCACAATAACGCAGCATCCCATGCTTTGGATATTATTCTAATGAGTTAGATATTCATATGGAAATAGCTGGACTGACAGAATGGTAGATAATTCAGATCTATAAAGAAAAAGCAATTGAAAGAGATCTCTAACTGTAACTTATGGAAAGAAATTATGAATGCAATCACCCTTGCAATGATACGTTATTGTGATAAAAACTTGTCCTTATATAAAAAACAAAGTAGCTATTCCTAATTAATTTAAATAAATTTATATCCAGGCCCAAGAGATACTTTAGGAGCAACTCTTCTCACTTCCACAGAAAAATTATTTTTGTGGATGGCAAGTTTTGCGCTAAAGCAACATACAGTTGTGTATGCCTATATAAAGTATGAAACTACAGTCATGATTAATATGAAGACACAATAGAGATAATCCCTTTGACACATTGGAATTTAAGATGGAGGGTACTATTAACGTTGGAAGAGTCAAGCATATGAAATGTAAGTTGGATGCAACAATGGCAAGCTTTCTAAATAGTTGGCAGCTGCAATCCAAATGCACAGTCTAAAAGGAATACTTAATTCAGCTTGGTTTAGTTTGACTTTTTTTTCCCCCTTTCTTTTTTTCATGCATAAGCTCACTGCCTACGGGCCCCAGACATTCACAGGTTCAACAGAATTATGCAAACGGTAAAGCAAACAGCGCCCCCCGACGACAGCGCCCCCCGACGACAGCGCCCCCCAAAAAAACCAACAACAATAAATAAATAATAAAAAGAAAACCTACGCCACC
Organism: Myiotriccus ornatus; assembly: GCA_036023395.1. Lineage (NCBI taxonomy): Eukaryota > Metazoa > Chordata > Aves > Passeriformes > Tyrannidae > Myiotriccus > Myiotriccus ornatus. The sequence continues at coordinate 13,576,898 of JAYRBT010000178.1, forward strand.
AAAAACCCCGGACCCCTGAAGTCAGAATTCTGCATATTGCACCTGCCTTACAAACCCCCAGGCAATTTTCTGTCACTGTTAAAAATGCATTTGAAGACAAAAGACTCGAAGGGGTGCAGCAGCCCTTCCCCTTAGAACAGTTTGGAAAACCCAATTTGCTGCCACTGTGGTGGACTTATTAGAAAAATTTCAAGTATTACCAATTGTCATGTGTTGTGCTGTTTAAGATGTGGTTATTTCTACATAGAAAAAAAATACAGAAATGCCCTCCCACTTCAAAAAGAGGGGGCATTATAGCTCATCAAAATAGTAACAGGTCCCAGCATCAGCAATGGGAGAAAAAAAAAACCAAAAAACCAGAGAAGACCTCTCTCATACAGAGCCAACAAACCAACCAAACCAACCAAGACAGAGCAACAACAAAAATGGATTTCTCAACTTCACAGCAAATTTCATGCTCTTGACTCTCCTCTGAAAGGAGAATGAAGACATTTGGGAAACAAGATACTCAAAAGAACATAGTCCAACTTGTTACAATCCTTATAATCTTTAAATTCTTTATGCAAGCATTTTTAGAACTGAAATTTTTTGAAAATTAATTGTTCTACTCCACTGTCATTAGTAGCAATTGTGTTGCTTGTTTATACTTCACATGAAATACAGTATTCCTTTTGGTTTGTATCTTTAGAGGTCTTTGGTATGATACTATATTTATTCCCCTGGGAGCCCCTGGTGGTCTAGTGGTTAAGACGCGGAGCTGTCACCGCCGAGACCCGGGTTCGATTCCTGGTCAGGGCCACTCCCCGGGCAGATGGAGCCCGTTAG
>JAYRBT010000178.1:13586551-13608041 GCA_036023395.1 Myiotriccus ornatus
GATCAGGGGTTGGACTTGATGATCTTGGAGGTCTTTTCCAACCCAATCTATTCTATGATTCTATGATTCTATGAACACAGCCACAGAAAACACTGCTAAAAATGAAATGTAGGTCTCTGCAGTAACTCAATAATTATCATAGTGTACTATGCAGCATTTATTTAATTTAGAATTACTATTTAAGAACTAACAACATAGGAAGACTTAGAAATCACAACCCAAGTTGTGATCACAACTGGGCAAACATTTAGCTTCCTATTTCGAAAGAAATTTTATTCTTTACATATTTCAGTGATTCAGCAGTAACTTAAATAATTTCAGCTCCTAAGGGAGGAGCTTTTCCGTTTCCAATGTTGCATACATTTTGCAAAAAGGCATCTTAAGGATTGTCTGTAAAGACATTTTGACTGAGGCAATTTTTATCCCCTTTCTTGCATACGTATTGTCAGTCTATTTTTATTTAGCTGTCAGTTTACAGGTGCTGACAAAAGCATGTGCCTTCCTCCTCTCTCCCTGAAGGAAAAATATAACATTTGTTTAGAATCTTAGCTTGACTTATCCCATTTTATATCCAGCTTTACAAGTTTTGCATAAAACATCCTACTCCAAGGGAAAACCTCAAATATAGGTATTCTATCTGGGATCTTCTGGGATACAGGACCTATGCCACTAAGTACCTTATCAAAAGAAAAAGCAAAATAGAAAATTCCTTTCCTTTGCATTAAAAAGAGTAATAGAAGTTTCAAAACATCTGATTATAGAAGATATGAAGACTAGAAGTGTCTTCACTTTCATATACTGAACTCCTGCTACACAACCAAGAGTTAAATATGTTTCAGGAAAAAGGAATGCAAATCCAATCTTTCAGTAATAACTTTATTAGTGATGGAATCTGACACAGTAGTCAGAAAGTTGCTAAAATCAGAAATTTGTATGTTTTAAGCCAGTTTTTTTATTTTGTTCCTGATTTTGGTCCTTTAGTACCAAGAAGACTTTTGTAAAGCAAGGATTTATAGGTGACAGAAAAGAAGCAGCTAGCCTGCTTCTCATCAAACCTCAAGGTGAATCACCAGAATAAGATATCGTTTTTCCAAGGTATTAAATTAAAAAATGAGCTCTTACAAGAAACCATAAAGAGATAATATAAAGGCTCCTAGAAAGAAGCAAGAAGAATATGTTATATCTTGTGACTAATATCACTCTATTTGTAAAACAGACTTCCTGCAATTGCAGGGCTTGGTAGTTATTAATTGTTAATAGAATGCCCAAACTTTTTTAAATAGTAAATTCTCTGGCTGAAGAATAAGACCAAGTTTATAGAAAAGTCTCACTTTACGTCACAAAAATATATGGGTTTCACCCCTACTTATGTAGAATAATTTAAATATCTATACTTACATTCCTGTTTCATTTGAAGGCAATGCAGACTAATTCAGCTTAAGTTGATTTTCTAATCAACTCATAATAGACTAAGAAAAAACTTCCCCTTCACCAAGATTATCTATTCCAACAGCTATTTAAACAGCTTTCTAAATAGTAAAACAAATCCCATGAAGCACTTTTCTCAAAAAAAAAAAAAAGTGTGTGCACATGTTTTCTTTCTCAGCTTTCAGTTTATGATTTCCCAGATTTCCTTACAACACTATCTGATTGTGAAAAATTTATTAGCCATCTAGAAACAGGCAACAAATCGCCAGGTGTGATCCAACCAGATCTCACACTAAGCAGGATCAGATTTACTTGAGACTTCAGAGAGAGACCTAAGCAATAAACAAATAAAGGAACCAAGAAACCATGTGGGTTGCTCTATACTGTCATTAACACAATACTATATATATATTAAAAAAAAAAATCATTCAGTATCTTAATATGGCCTGAAAAAGAGTGGCTCTAAAAAGCAGGTGTCATCTGTAATCCTTAAAGATTTTATGAAGCTCTAAGTTTAAAAAAAAAAAATGATACAACATAAGTATTTGTGTGTATGGTGATGAGGAATATATGACTATGCAGATAAGATTTTGCTCTACTATTAAGATGGCTACATTTTATCCATGTTACAACAAACACATATGGGATGGTTTCTAGATGAAAATACATACATTGTTGTTCATTTATGGGGTTTTGTCCACAGAGAGATTCCCAGGAAACATGGTTTTATGGCTATTTTGTTTGGCTACCTTACTCATTCTGAAAAACTAATGGTCATATCACATTGCTTGTCTCCAAAACAAAGAAACAAGGCAAAACTGAAATAAGCTGTAAAAAACCAGGCTAAAACTCTAATTTCACTACTTAAAATAGTAACTTATTAATTTACAAACTGATTTGCACATCTATTTTTCTCACCAGTTATGTTTCCTATTTCACTTGCATGAATGTCTCAATACAAACAGCAAACAGATTATGTTATTAAATCAAGAACAAAACCATTAAAAAGACAACTTGGGTTTGGATTTTTTGGTAGTGTCCCTCTTGCGAAGGACAGAAGTTACTTACCTTCTATTATCAGTAACTTTTTTTCAATTTATAAAATTGATAGAAATTGTAAATCATATAAAAACTGAGTTATTGTGTATAATTTACCACTACTCACTGTACAGACTAATTGTCCTTAACCTAGCATACATGCAATAAGAACCTGCAGTTCACTTAGCAGATGACATTGGTTACAGTTTGAGAGTGTTGGGGGGAAGATGAGATGAAAAGGGGAAAGGAAAAAAAAAAAATCAACATTAGCTGCAAATTTATCTTTCTTATTTATACCTGTCCAAGCTCAGGAAAAAGAAACATGTCTTAGATATCAGAAAATGAAGCCTTCAAACATTGCTACTCCACATTATCACGCTCATCTGATTTTTAAAAACAGGAACAGCTGCATTTACTGATAAGAAAGCAGGAAGATGTTGTATGTTTTTGCACAGATGTTTGTAAAATCCTTCTTTGTTAAGCATATGTCTAAGAAATAAGCCACCTTTAATCTTCTCTAATGATTAAGTCAAATGAAATAAATTACATGGCATAGTATCTTTAAAACATATACAAATAAAAGGAATCAGCGTTCCTGTTCTCATACAGAAAGGAAGTTATTTCAACTTTGTAACATCAGTTATCACAACTACTAAGAACTGATTAAAGATCGATGAGATTAAATGTCAAGCAAATATTTATTAACACTAATAGAAAAATAAATTTACAGCCTGTACTTCAAAGGAGAAGTATGGGAAAGTCGTTGTAAATGGGAGGTGTTCCAAACAACTGAATTACAGATAAACAAAATATTAATAGCAACCTTCACTTTACAGTAACAGCATCTATGATCACTTCAATTTTTCATTATTCTTCATTATATAACTCAGCTAGGCAACCATGAGGTTTGGGAAAATCATTTTAAGAGAATAAAGCAAAGCAATGAACTTCTAAAAAGAAAACTCCATTTTTTTATTTTACTCCAGGTATATACTTTACACATGCATTTTCCACATAAAGTGATATACATATATCCTCTCTACACATACCCATGGGAAGAGTCCAGAGATAACATATGCAACAAGGACCAGTCAATTTCTTGGAACCTCAATCAGTATGTCTTAAATAAAGATCTGGGATATATTTTTTTTTTTTAATAAACCTGTGGTAGATTCCTCTGAAGGCAAGTACTGATTATTACAAGCACTGCATCATAAACTGCTACACTATATCTGAATAATCCCAGACTACCAGACTCAACAATGTAAATCAGAATTCAAACCTTTCACGCAACAAAAAAATCTTACAGGTTGCTTAAACATTTAGGTAAAACTAGTCAGTCCCAGAAAAGCTGGGTACCCAACAATGGTAACAATTACTTATATTCACGTAATTGCTTCAGACAGGAAAGGATCGATCTTCTTGAACCTGGAAGTCACATATTGTAGTATTTATGAAACAGAAAAACCCACAACAAAAGTAACACCTATCTCCTAAAGATGAGAGGTAGAGGAATTCAGGAGATGTAGAACCCCGGGGGTCCCACCATGGAGCAAAGCGGAGAAGGAAGCAGCAGTACAAGAGCCATACAATGAGGAAGAGTCACGTTACTCCTTACACAGCACCTACAGCCCGGGAACTGGACCATATACTCTCAGCTAAGACCTGAACTCCAACCAGAAACCATCATGTGGTGTTTAATGTTGTTGCTTATTAAGCAAGCTCATCAAAGTAGAAAACTGCTTCCTAAGGAGCAAAGAACTAGGCTGGCACAGACAAATAGGAAGCATTACAAAATCACAAGAAAATAGGCCAATTAAGAATTGCCCCACCCCTTAAGTAACAGCCAGTACTTCAGACTCCCTAAAGTCATCTCAGTTACAAGGATTTTGTAGTTAACTATGTATTAAATAATGTATTATGTAGGGAAAAAAAAAGCAGAAAGCATATGGAAAGCTATGTAAAATATGAACAAAAAAGACTTTCAGAATTCTCTTCTAGAATTTTATGTAGCTTCCCATTTTCATTCAGAAAAAAATGGTTCTTTTTAACAATGCCTTATTTTAAGAACCCAGAGATGTTCCAAGATCTTTTTCAGAACAGATCAATTCTTGCTATAGAGCTGATGCTTCAGAATTCTGCATGTTAAAAAGCAAACTCATCATTTTACAAGCAACTCATTAAAAATGAAATTGTTTTATCATTATATGAACTCACATAAATTTGACATGGATTTTATTTCTCACTAAGTACTACTGAAGCTTGTTGCTGTTCTACTTCTTTCCTTAAATATGAGGAGATGCCTGGTTCCAGCAAGAGTTGAACACATAGCATCAGTTAAATGCAGGTGGATTGTTCCTTCTGACATAGGAGAAAGACTGCAGGTGGGGTAATAGTAAATGAAATCACTCAACAACCTAAAAAACATTGCTTTTTGTTTTCAGGACAGGCATATCAGTAGTAGGGCAGCCCTGTATGTGCCATACATGTCTGTCACATACTTCTGAAGTGTCAGCTACACAAAACAGAATGTGAACTGGTCTTTCTGCTTAGACTCAAAATTAGGTCAGCCTACAGTAATGGCTTAAGATCAAGAAAACTTTCCAGCTGTTCATTAAACAATTAGGCTAAGACTCAACTCATGCAACTGAAATCATAAAACATAAAGAGCCTTTAATTACCACAATTCCATAGATACATGTATTAGAGGAGACAGCCTGGAGGTGAAAAGGCTCTGTTACATATCATTTTTCTGCTCTTAATAAAGTCAATGGCTGCCATAGACTTTCAGTGACAAAACGAAATCCACAGCTACTACATGTCTGAGAGCATTAAGTCAACATTTAGTACTGCCAATGTCTATTTTAAAAGAAGCTAAATATTTTATGCTTTAAGAAAAAAATAAACAAACTACCATTAACACAAGAGCAAGCAAAAAAAGAAATTGTGGAAGAAAACCAGAGGGATAGTTTTTTTTTTTTTTGAGGTCTCTGTTCTTTAATGATTCTTATTCCCAAAGGCAAACCTATAAAAGTAGAGCTAAATACTCAGCACAACAAAGGGAAGCCAAACTATAGAAGCACTGCTGTAAATAAATAAAAACCTACAATGAATTAATCAGCTAGAATTAGAACCATAGTTCTGCCTAGTCTCATTCTCTATTCGGTTTCCTCCCACAGACCATGGTGTAGTCTTGGTTTACAGCATGGACAATAGAAAACAAGAACAGATGCCCTCAAACGGAAGAGGCCAGAGTACTACTGCTGTGTCCTGATCTACCTGAAAATACCTTTAACTGAAGAGTTCATAGAGGCACAGTTTAGAGCCAGTAATAGGCTCTCATCTCAAATGAAGAGTTTCCAGAAAGGCTACAAGGAACAAAGAGGCAAGTCAAAGCATACAGCTATTTTTTTTTATGCTTTCATTTTATGAGTAGTTTGCATTCAGCAAAGAATCTAACCAAAAATAATGTCCCACGTACCAGGCATTTCATGGTTTAACTAAAGTAAATTGTGCTGTCTGCATGTTAAACCTGCTCACAGATTTTGCAGAGTCAACAATACATCAACAGTGACTGATTATATTAATTACCTTCTAGATTAATGTGTGGCCTTTTTAGCTGTGTTGTTAAATTGAATAAAACCAAGAACTGATGCTACAGAATAGTACAACTCTGTCAGGCTTTTCCCATGAAGCTTATTTGATTACTATATTGTAGCAAATGGGAAGATTTAAATACTAACCACCTTTCCCTTTGGTCTTTTGCAGCCCATAGTGGAAGAAACTTGCTAATTTGATGCACTGAGATTTCTCAATTTAAAAAGGATGTAAACAAGAATTGTTTTATGATACTTTTAATCTGAAATAATGCAGCTCAATGTTAATATGCTAAATAATCTTGTTCCTTCCTGCCCCACCTCCCCATCTTCATTCTATTTAATACAAATACCCTTGAAAGTAAAAAGAATCAATCCTATTTGTTTTGCTTAAGACCATAAAATGATAAAAAAGCATGGTAGAGTTTCTTCCAAAGCCTTGAAAATTTTACTGTAGCACTTGTTCAGTCATTCAGCATGACAATGTTGTTAAATACAACTGGGAAGAGAAACTGAAGAGTCCATTTGGTGTTGGTCATAAGAATGAATGCATATTTTACCACTGAAACATATTTAAAGAAATTCAAAATGTATTTCACTAAATATGCCATCAAACTGTACCATCACAGTACCCTATCTGGCGGCAGGATAAGGAGACTGGAGGACGGCAGGTTTCTCCACTGCAGTGGCTTGACTTCCCTGTATGTATCACAGCAAAAATACCACCATTAACTTTCAGTAAAATGGTTGGTTGTACACTATCTGTTTGTGACCACTTCATCTCTAAAAAATTTATTGCTAATTAACTGGGGGAGGCAGGGGGTGGGGGTGGCAGAAGAAGTTTAAGAAAAAGGAAAGAATTCCCACGTTAATAACTTCAAGATCTAGAATAATCATTATCTGATAGCCAGAAAAACACAGGGTGTAGTTTTGGTACAAAGCACATTTCATATTTTTAGAAATTAAAACCAAAGCTAGGCTATACAGAATAGTAATAAAACTGTTATCCTTCTCCTGAACCATTATCACAATTTTTCCACTGTAGAAGTTTTTCCACTATCACAAAATTATACAATAGCACTACTTTTTCAAGAAGAGAATATTTTCCTAATTCTAGAAGCAGGCACTCTAAGTTAATGAAACTTAGTGTTTGATGTTAAGTGATCCTAAGTGCAAAAAAGTGATTATAATTTCTAAAATGTTGTGCTGCTTAATGCCATTGAGTCCTAACAAGACATTTTCCTCTGCAACACTGAAATTATGTTCAATAATATAAAAGAGAGAAATAGGAATGGTGCTGAGATTTCTAAACACAGAAGTACTTTGCTACTATAGTCTCTACTTTCAAACTGTTCCTGAAAAAAATTATCAATATTTAAATTTATTTTTCAATGAAAAAAAATATTATTATGTTATCCTCCAGTCATCTTGGAAGATTAAAGCCTATTTTAAAAGACATCTGTGTACTGTTATATTGGACTGTCTTCAGACTGCAATTTGACTGAGGAAGGTTTCCAAATGGCAAAACTGACACTATACTAATACTATCATCTCCAAGGGTTTAGCTCAGGCTCCAAAGTGATGTCAAGGACAGATCAACATTTGATATAATCCACAAAATGATTCAGAGTATACAAACAGGTATAACTGGCTGATTTACATTCAGCCTCACATTACATAAAAGATGGCATTAATTTGACCGCTTCTATTAATTCTATTTTGCAATGTTAACAATTCACTCAAAAACATACTAAAAAATTTCTTCCAATTAATATCATCCCATAAAGGAAGGAACCAGTATGATGCTTAGAGAAACTGCCCCAACACAACTGCAAGTGAGGCAATAAAACTCAGGTGATTCTAATGTACACCCATCATATTATCAGGGACTCTGACAGGCACTGCAAATATTTATAATCCCTAATTTAGAACTCAGATAAGGATTTTGGAGGCTCATTTTGGTTTTCTATTTCTGAGAGGAATAATCCCCATATTCAAAGAAATACATACAAAAACTAGGCAAAAATATAATATACATATTATGAACAAGTTAATACTTGAAGCTGTAAAAAGAGGGGGAAAAGAGAAATATAAGAGGATCTCATCAGACTACCTGTTACAACATCCCTTTCATCATGCTTACTTAAAAGATTTTTTTGTGCATATTAAAACAACCATAATGGGCTTCTTCCCAGCCACAATGTGCTTACTGAGCTTACTGGTGAAAAGTGACATAGGAACACAAGACAACATTAGGAAATATGCTTTTTGTTAACAGAGCATTGTAACTATAGAGAATTAGGAATCCATTTTAAGTTCAATCCATATTTCAAAATACAATACGAAATGCTAGCTATAATGCAACTCTTTTATGCTTATTAAAATATTTTCATCCATTTTGTTTATTTTACTCAGAACTTCTCATGCTAGAATTCAATTTATGCTTGTATTCCTTAAATTATGTTTTCCAAACATGTCAGGATTATATAAAACAACATTTATTGTATTCCATTCTAATATACTATCCCTTCATCCATCCTGCACTACAGATGTATCACATAGTGGATACACAGATGAAACTTATATTGGGGGTTTCTGGGTGACACAACTACAGAAACAAAAAGGATTCAGCTATCCAAAGGCTAATTCTTTCACAAAGCCCAAAAGCTCTGGGGAAAAAAAAAAAAAAAAAAAAAACAACCAACATGTCTCTGCATTTCTACCCCACCAGCAGACTAAGAAATCCTCCATAACTGAGGCTGCATCTTGTAGGCATGCTGTCTTCAGCGATGACACCAGTTTGAGATGCTACCATCTTTCCACTTTCCTCCCAACATTATTTTCAGGTGTGCTTGCACAGCACACTGCCTGTCAGATATGCTAGGACAGTTGAGTAGGTGACACAAAAGTGGAAACAAGGAGTCAGCGATGATAGAGGAAATATTTTCAATGAATACTGCTGCCAAGAAAATTATATATAAAACATCACCTCCCAAGTTTGTATCTGTGAGTTGTATAGAATCCAAGCTTAAGCATCTCTTTCTGAGGCAACAGGATGCACAGACAATCTAGCTTTCATAGATGAAGCTCCATGTTTATATCAAACAAAATTTAACATAGAAACAGGCAGTTTATATCATTAAATCTACAGGAATTAATAGAAAAATGGTTTTGTTTATAATCCCTCCACCAAAGCAGCAGAGTTTCACAATGGCAAAAATAACCTTTTGCATCAAACTGAGGGTCATTTTTTTCCATAGTATGAATACATAAATTATTGTATTTGGCAGAAGAGGAAAAAACCCACACCACTTTCCAGGTGATGAATGTCCTCGTGTCCACTTACAGAAGTGGACAACTACTCATTGGCATGTCACTACAGTTACACAGTCAGCAGAGATGCACATTTCCAAGAACAATAAATTGAGTCCATAGGCCATTATTCCAACAAATAGTACATCCTTGGATTATTTTTTTCTTATCAAAGTGTCCTATGACCAGTTCTAGTTATATAACAACCTTGGTTTCACATAGGCATTCTCCTCTTTTAGATCTTCTGTGGACTCCTAACGTAACATCAAACAGACTAATGGAAAGCTTCACAGAAGACAATTAAAATCTATTTGAGACAGTCATATACTTATTTCAACTTCAAGAGGGCAAAATACACAATAAGAACATTTCCCAGAATTTGACACTGAAATTAAAGAATGAACTACGTAAGTGGAAACCCAAATATGACCATGAAGTAAAAGCAATAATTAAAACACAAGAGGAAAGAGGGCACTAAAGCACTACTGTCTTCAATGGTACAGATTAGAAACAGAATATTTCCATTAGAAGTATGTGGGATGAAAACTGTGGAATTTATTCAGGAAATAACCTCATTCCTGATTATGGAGATAAATTCTTAACATTAGGCTGTAAAATAATCTGGGTGAGGAGAAACAGAAAAGTACACGCAGGCCTAATAACAAAGTTATCAGCTGTACAGCAGAAAAACAAGGCAGAATGAAGATGTAAAATGAGAGGTGTGATAGGTCTTCACATTTTAAGAGTCATGAATGGGAACAACTCTTTCCACCTTCTCTTCCTATACACAAATCAAGGAAATTGCTTCTGAATAACACCATCATCATCCTTTCAGCTGCCATGAAATTAAAAACTCTCACACAGATGAACCAACTCAAATTTCTGAAAGGAAGGTTCTACCAGAAAAATAATCAGGTAATAAAATCTGCTTCTGGTGAATGGTAAATTTATTACCCCACCATCAGTCTCCCCCTACCTTTCCATTCTGCCTACTCCTTACACAGACTAATAACTCTTACCATTTATCCCTTCAACATGATGCCTTTGCATGACTGTAGCACAAGAAACATCTCAAGATGCACACCTTCAGTGCAGCATCTCCTCTGAGCTACAGTTTAAATTCTTGAAGAAAACAAAGAGATGCAATACAAGCAGGAAGTAGTACTCAGCAGAACACAGCCATGCAGGAAGGCAACAGTAGTGATCTACTTAGGACAGCCAAATGCTTTGCGAGTTACACCAGGTTCACTATGGTTCATTCTGATCCCAGTAAGAAAAGCACTTGTACTCTATGCAGTGTCTCTAAATCTGCTAGTTATGGGAGCTAATACTATAAGAAAAATAGGATCATAGAGATATTCTCATACCCCTTCAGCTTCTGGGAACCCTGAGCTTTGTAGTACTGCCTCCAGTGAGGGCACAGCCTGCTGTGCAGATCCCATCCATAGAAAGGCTACATAATTTTGCTCATTTCAGCTTGTACAGGATTTTCTTCAATGGAAACAACTGTGTGTATTGTTTCTACCGCCAAATAAAAGAATGTTCACACGAGAGCTTGTTCCTGCAGCCCTAGATAAAGGAAAGGCCACACAGCTGGCACAATCACCAAGCAGGAGCTGCCCACGGGCTCCTCTCAGAGACAGGCGGGGCTCATCCTGCGGCCAGGGCACATGTGCAGCACAGCACTGGCCTGGCCCTGCTCAGGTTAGCTGTTATGTGGATGACTAACTCCCTCAGCCTACAACAGCCTTCTGGTTAGGATAACTACATTTAGTCAGTTGGTCTCCATTGCTGGTAAAGTCACCTTTCATCTTCAGGCTACCTGACAACAAGGAAAAGTCACCAGTGCATGGTCTCCTTGTGACTATGCTGCCACGACTCACATCTGCACTTAAAGTATCACAAGGTTCAGATGCACCTGAAGTCTGCAATCTCTTCACATAAATTAAGACAATCTCTTCTCTTTTTATGCCAACATTGAATAAATTTGCCAAACAAAAAAAAAAAAAAAAAAAAAAAAAAAAAAAAACCCAAAAAAAAACCAAAAAAAAACAACACACACCAATCGAGTGATGCCTGTTCATGCTGGTCTTATCTAACACAAGAGTAAAAAAATTAAATCTCCTATTAACTCTGCTGTTTGGGCATATTTTATTAATACTGAATCTCATCAGCAAATTTTTTTTTTACATGAGCCTACAGTCTGACCTTGGAAATAGTCTTTAGCTGCCCTCATGAGAAAGGAGATAAATAAACCTATAGTTTACGGCCAGCAAGGGTTCCCCTATTCAAAATCTGTTTTCTTCTTGGTTCTCCAAATAATTTTCTCAGAAGAAATTTTTGCTTGTTTGTTTGAGCTGAACTGTTTAACAACGCTCTAGAAACCTTCTAGGAAATATCAAAAAGTGTACAGACATAAAGACACCCAAGCTATGCAAAAAAGGCTTTAAAAACCTTTCAGCTCAAACACAAGAAAAGTTCCAATGGAAATGGTCAAATCACACACTAGACTGGATGAAACAGTTCACCTCACTCACCGTGTACTCACTTCACAAACAAGTATTTTTTAACATCAGGAGACACCCCTGTGCATCCTTCTACATTAGAAATCGCAAAGCTTTTACTTGAATTAAATTAATAATTTTCATTATGTAAATTTTCTGATACAGGTTTTTCATCTTTTTCTGTTCCAATTGTGCTTTGTTGGGAAATATTTTCTTTTTCCATGTTGGCAATAAAAATAAACTGCTTATTATGATAGGCTTTTAAGAGAGCCTTAACTGTGGTTAAAGCTTCTCTAAGTGAAAATTGCATCTCCAGTAAGCACAACTGAGATTAGACAGCATAAATTCTAAATACAGTATTTATGGGAGAAAAAAAAAAAAAACAAAAAACACCAACAGCAGTAGAGAGAAAATGCAAGTCATACTTGCAAATCTTTTTTTTTCTTCCCCGTGTATAAACATGTAAGCTGACTAAATGAGTAGGCAGGATAGTTGTCTCTTTTTAGAACACTGATAAAATTTTCATCACACTGAAGAGTTTCAGGGCAGGCAAAATTACTTTTGCATACTATAATTTGTCTAGTACACTAGAAACCAGAATGCTGTTTCTGAAATTCCACTCTCAGTCTTCTCACATACATGCCTTTTCCAAATAATTTTTCTCTCTGCCCTTGCCTTGTTCTTTTGTTGGTTTGTTGGTTTTGTGGGGCTTTTTAATAAAGAAGGCAGGGAAGAAAAGAAAAACACTTATTATTCCAGTTATTTTGAAAAAAATCACCCTTTTCCAACACACCTATTCCAAAGAACCCAGAGCCTAGAGCATTTTCTGTCCATCCTCTCTAAATTTTAATTATTACAAAAACAATGAAAGGACATAGACAAGAGAAGCAGATCCTTTTCATTCACGTGATGTCTCTAAAGGTCCTTTATAAACAAAGATCTTTTCAAATTATCTCCAGTATCATAAGGCAGGAAAGCAACTGTTATCTCGGTAGAAGTAAAAGGCGGGGGGGACAGAACCTGGTTACAGTCATGTAAGTATGCACTTTCACAAAGCAGTCATTAATTAAGATATGCCTGACTGGTAGCAATGCAGTCACTCCTGTCTACAGGGTTTCTCAGGACTAGCATGTGCTTATGGAATCTGGGTAGCCTTCTCCATGGCTCTGCCCCGTTGGCGTTGATTGTGTATGATTAATGGTTTAAAGGAATAAAAAGAGAAAGGTCAACTTCTGAGTTCAAAACAGAGCAGCTACACGGGGAGTAATTAAGATACTTGTGTAAGCATGATTAATAAGCACAAACTGGCACACTGCGCTGTAAACAAGATGCAACCAGATGGTTAGATGAAAAGGATTTTTCCTAAAAAGCAATTTTTCAATGCCTTGAAAGTTGGCTTATTTTCCCCCCTCTAAGCCTTACACAACTCATTATCTTCACATCCTAGAGGGAAGAAAGAAATAGTAACCCCTTCGACATTCCCCCTTTCCTGGCTTTTTTCATACAGATAACTACAGTTTGCATGTAAATGGATTCAACTCATCTTTGTTTAACGTTGCCTTTTATGTCTAGTTTCATGAATTGCTAAGCCTGACAAGGTTCACTGGGAGTCTTTTAACTCCCACCCACAAGTTCTCCCTGGCTGTCATGTGACTGGCAGTATAGAGGGATCTGCAATGGCATTTATGGGGAAAGCGGGAAGACAGGTGTCAGAACGGTCCAGCAGGCAAACCGAACGAACACTAATCAGCTCTGGTGTTCTTTTACAATCCATATCTAATTCACAAGTTTCATTCTTTCTGAAAAACAATTACTAGGTTTTGAAGTTCATTGTGCATTTACTCAACTGTCTCTTCACATTAACGTAAGTGGGAACAAGAAAAAAAGAGTCAGCAGGCAAGGGACATCAAAAGATCTTAGAGAGGATGAAGGCTTTATTTTAAAGTAATATAATTACAGATGAGCATAATGTTTTACAATACATTTAAATGTATAGTTACATCCTGATGCACTAGGAAAATACTGGTTGTCTCTGGAGCTGAAACTGGTACATACAAATGACTTTGCTTAGAGAAGAAAAATAAACCAAAAAAATCTCATTGCAACATCAAAGGAATGGATATTAAGGCAAGAGTGGGAACAACAGAATCAGTACTGACTGTGAAGTATCTATACTTACAAGGCTTGTATCGCAGAAAAAATAAAAAAAATACAAAAGGAATATTTTTCAAATTTCTCTCAGTTTGGCTTATTTATTCTCTGTAAGTAAATTTTACCTCATCTTCATCTAATTTACAAAAAATTTAAAAAACCCAAACCCACAATTCTCCATTCTCTAATGACAAATCCTCTTATGGTTTGAGAATATAATCTGGTAAAGCCTCATCTGATCTTCATTGGTAGTAGCATTACTACCATTACCATTACTACATTCCAACATTGGGAAATTTGCTTTTGTGTTATATATATTAGGAGACATCTTAAACTCCAACATGTTTTCTGGTAAAGTACAGATTTCTTAGGAATTTCATTTTCACCCTCACAAGAAGTTAAAGGCACACAGCATCTGTCTTGCAAATAATCATTTTCCCATGTAAATCAGCATACTTTCAGGGAGTTCTCTACAGAGAATAAATATTTGGTAAGTGAAATTAAAAAGGCCCTATATCAGGACCTCAACGTACCATCATCCCATTGTCCAGCAGCAAAGTTTGAAGTTTATGCCATTTAAATCTAAAAATATTTTCTCTATGAGGAAGTCACCATTTCAAATATGTATTTTGATTAGAAACTCAATATAATACTCAAGTGCTAAGTGACTTTGAAGTTTTCTTATGTCTGAATTGTGATTCCAGCATAAGGATGGGCACCCATCTAGAGATACAAGAGTATATGAACTTCCAGTCAATTAACCACAGACAGATGAAAAGCATTTTTCAGTTCCATGTGAGTAAATTTTGGCACCTGAAAACGCAGCATGGTATGTAACTGCTTTCCCTTTTTCACTGAGCACATCTTTCAATTTCTAGCAAGACAATCCTGTATCAGTCTTGACTTTTACCATCAATCACTAAAAAATTCTTCCTCGAGAGGTAGTTGTCACAAAATTCTACAACATTCAACATATAGATTGCTAGCATACTTCAACTTTGAAGTTGCTAAAAGGAGAATGGTGTAAGTTAAGAATGACCACTGGTATAATAGCACTGCTGAGGATACCTCTCTAGACTTACACATTCATAGTTAAGAAATAAGATCAGTATAAAATGATCCTATAATGCTGCCAAGAGTTTGGCAGCAAAAAGAATTAAAGCAACTCATCTCCAGGTATCCTGGTCTCACAGAATTTTCAAATTCACTTTGCAAAAGCGATACAAGTTACTATTGACTGTGTACAAAACTATCATCAGGATAAGTCTCAGGAGTCCAAATAACCCCGCTAAAAAAAAGAAAAAAAATTTTAAAATAAAATAATAAAAATAAAAAATAATAATAACAAAAATTAAGCTCATGTGAAATGTGCACCCATTAATATTTGTCTTAGTAGTTTATATGGGATGAGTCAGCCTATAGATCCATCCAACAGTCATTCTCATATTATATATGGGTTTTCTTGTCTATAGTACCAACAAGAAATAAGTAAGCAGACAAATTGGCACAGATGTAACTCACCACTGCTGGTGAGCAAACAAAAAAGAAAGCTGGATAAACAAATTTGTGCTAGATACATACTACATATTGAGAGCTTAAGCTGCTAGTGATTTTCTTCTTCACAGACTATCTCTGATTACTGATCTCTTAGAACAAGTATATGTATTCAACACTGAGTAGTAATTTTACCTGAATTACTTTTGGTTTTGTTTTTTTTTTAACAACAATGCATGCTGAATGATTTATATACTACACAGAAGACTTGGAGTTACAAAAACTGAAAGAGAAAATGTAACAAATAGACTCTACTGTTTCATGATGTTTCAGCTAAAAGATGCCAATGTTTCGCTTAAATACAAAGCAATATCTAAATTTTTAAAAAATAATTATTTAAAAATTAAATTCTTTATAAATTAAAACCCCACTTTTATATATTTTCATTAGCACTTAGAAAAGTTTTCACATTCACATGTGAACACAAGCAAATCAACAACTAAACCTAAAACTTTAGCCTAGGGAAGTCAAGAAGATCCGGATTTCAAGGGAAATTTGAGAAAGTTTTAAACTGTCCCATATTAACTAATCCACAGAGAGCAAAACCGTGTTACACATATATAAGTTAGGAGGTTGTCTGTGACGGAGCACCCAGACTCCAGCACACACTGAGAACACACTGTAAATCCCCTCCATAGCACCCCAGATTCAAGTCAGACAATTTCTACGTTTATTTTAAGTTTGTTTCTTGCTTTCCAAAGCATAAAAAGCAGAGTATTCACATTACCTTAATGATTGAGCTCCATATTAAAAAATAATGGCATAAGCCTGACTTTTAATTTGTTAAGAATCTTCTTCTTCAAGACCAAACTGGAGAGGGCTCTTGCACTACAAGAGGACAACTGTACATTTCTTTCAGTTTTGGTGTCTGAAAAGACATTTTCACTAACATTTGTGATTTCTCAACAGCTTAAAAGGAGAAAATGATCCAGCTGAACAAAGAAAGAATCGAAAACCAAAAGCTGGTATGACTGTACTGGGGAAACTGGCTTCACACAGTATTTTCCCAAAAATCCTATTTCAGACTACAATGCATGCTATGGACAAACACACTGCAATTTTCCCAGACTGAAAAACAAATATCAGGTTGCTGTAGTCTGTTTTATCTTTCTAAACCAGTCCTATCCTGGCAGCATCTCTAGTTTGAGCTAATTGTGAGTGACTTTAGACATCAGGACAACGCTGTTCCACACATCAACAAAACTGAGAACTGACAGGTAGACTACAAACAATGACAATCACCAAGCAGCAACTAGGTTAGCTTTCTTTTCTTTTTTTTTTTTCGGAGGCCCTCAAGGCATAGAAACTAGTGCACAGACTACAATGAGACATGCAGATAGAGTCCACACGGTCAAACCACACTGATTTTCAAACAAGACTCAACCAGGACGCAAAGATGTCACCGTGTGATATCAGTAACATTGATAACCAACAACATTTTTGCCAGTAACAACCTTTAATCATCTGTGTCTCAATGTTTTGAAGTGATATATTTCAAAAATGTCAAAACTCTCAGTGAAATGTGGTACTAAAATTAATAGTCTGTTTGCTTTCCCTATTGATATACCAGGTTTCAGACTGTCAAAGTGCTTTTAGTTGTAAAAGAAAAAGTACAAAGTTGTTTTGACAACTACAAAAAGATTTATCAGTTACATGTACCTGCTGAAGTACCTAGATTCTGAAAGTGAAAATGTGTGTATGCAAGGTTCTAATACTAAAAAGTTGTCAAGTGAATATTAATTTATTATCTTTTCAAACAAGATAAACTTTAAAGTATTGTATCATATAGCATATTATCACAAGCTATGGTGTGCTACTTAACAATACTACGTTAATTTTCTACATCTGCTTTATTTTCAGCGGGAATATTTTTTTATTTTTTGTGCTTGCAAAACTTCAGTTCATTTGCATTGTAAAGTGGATTTATTTCTCTTTAAAATCATTTGCACGTAATACACCTCATATTCAGCAAAATGCATGTACAGACACAGAATAATTCACATTCATATTCTCTGTCTCTCATCTTACTCACTTGAGCTAACATTTGCAAAATGAGCACAGCAAAAACAAACTCCTGAAGAGATTAGATTTCAAATTCACACCATGGGATTATCGTTATTATTATTAGGAAAAAAGGGCTCTATTGCATCTCACCTAAATACTTTGCAAGCTGGAAAAGAGGGATAGTCACATCTGTTAAATTGCTGAGGCAGCAAATAAGAACGCAACAAAACCCTTTCATGCACTATTGTTCAAATTTATTATTAGAATAAATAATGCCTACAGCTTTCCATTCTTTTTTAAGTCTAAATTGAAGAATATCAGTCAGTCTTATTGGGATATTCCTGAAAGTTCTAAGTGCCCGCAAGCTGTTTTACAATTGCTTCAAGAAGCTCTGATGGAAACAGACTTCTATAACAAGTATTCAGTATTCATAGCAAAAATAGGAAAGGTGGACAACAGTAAAAAAATCACATTTACAGTTTAAACTTCATATGTCTAAAACACAGCACATAACCAGTAATGCTCCTTTGTGACAGATGGATTCAGTGTCACAATTATAAATTCTATCAGCTAAATATTTTTGACTGTATTAATAGTCCATTTCACAAGTTATACTGGATGTATATATAAAATATAAAATATAAAATAAATATAAAATATTCTGTTACAAGTTCAAATATTTAAATTTACTATTTTATTATTGCATTAAAATCTTCATTAATTAGTGCCTGATGAGAGTTCCTTGACCACAGACAAATATTATCAAGCACTGCTCCATAAAATTCTGTAACACATCTCTGCTTTTCAGAAATAACATTCCTAGACAACACCAAGATTTTTAGCCCCTGTTTTTCCCCTGTAACTGCTACAAGGAGAACTGAACTTTCCTCCAAGTTTTTCTCTTCATATCAAATCGATATGATAGACAATTAGTACTTCTTGCATTACATTTTACAGCAAGGAAAGTTAATAAGGCACTAGAAAACTACTGCAGGTTTTCTCCCTTCACTATTTCACTTAAAGCTTGAAAGAAAGTCTGTAACCTGATGAATCATGAACTTATGTCAGCTCAATAAAAGACTCATTCTTTTATCTGCACCTGTATTAGTAAATAAAATGGAACCCTTTTCTAACACCCAAAACCAGTACATATCCTTTTTCAGCCTTAACACCATTAATTCTTGGACCAATTAATAATATCATCCCTAATAGAACCACATGAACAATTCTGCAGTCATTTTATCCACATTTATTGTATAATGAAATGAAGAGAGTAGTATGGATTGATCATGAAGAGACCCCAGTGCTCTGCAAAGCCTAAATTATTCAATTCCACAAAATACACCACTATATACCTTTAAACATCAGCAAAAGTTAGGGATTATTATATTTAGATAACAACAATAAAGAAGGATTTTTCTTAGATGGCATCTCGATTCCTCAAAGAAGTTTACTACTTGCAACTACAAAAGTTTTATTTGAAACTTTCTGCCATACTCCATCTCAACAGAACGACAAATCCTACCAAATATGTCCCTTAAACAAATGTTTCTCCAGAATCTGGAAGCATTACACAAAAAGTGTGGAGAAATCTATAATGTCATTGTCTATGCCTTGCTTCACCAATGAATCCCACCCAGTCTCTCTCATGAAGGCTGAACAAACTTTAGGAAAACCTCATACATGCAAGTCCATTCCATTCTCCAAAAACAATCCAGAAAAGAAAACAGAAAGCTTGAATTTCCTATACTCAGAATACAGCACTCCTAGTAAATAAGGTTGATGCAAAACATCTGTTTTTCAGGTAGAGTGAAACAGCATTGCTCTACCCAGAAAAAAATAAAAATCACAGTTGAGTAACATGTAAAGCAGAAAAGCTAACAGTACCTTCTTATGTAGCAGCATGCAGTCACAAGCCCCTGATTAAAAACTTCTTTCTTTTTAGGGACTAAAGAGGCACCCATTCTTTCCACCAGAATGTTTCAGTTGCAAAATGCTTTTTCTGAAGTTTTGTCTGCAAGTGAACTTTCTTCTTCTTTCCACCAACTCCTTACAACTGGAACTGGTAAACAGATTCTACAGTAAACTTACAAACAGGGTTCCAGGTGAAAGCTATATAAGAACCTAGAAACTGAAACACCTGGAACAGAAAAATCTTTTACTCTTTCTGAGTGATTTCAGCCGTGTCTTGTTTCCTGCTGAAAAGAAAAGCTTAATGATACTCTGTTTCAGTAATCTGTATTTTCTCAAGACTGTGCTCCATGCTGAAAGCTCAGAAAGGTGACACTTCTTTCTCACATCCACCTTTGCTTTTCTGTCACACCTTAGAGTAGCTATGTCTGACATACAAGTTCAAAATAACAGAAAATTCACATAAGACTAACCCTATCCTCACAAAATGAGTATACAGAAACTCTGCCAATGGGCTTATGTTTCACTGTGTTTTTTGACAAGGACATCAATAGCACTGTCTTTATGGACAGCAGGTTAAAAATTGAGCAAATGTTATTTTCCAACTGCTTAGATGGAAAAAACATAATTGAGAGCTTTCAATTTTAAGAGTAGGGTCCTGAGCAGCAGTTCAACAGTTGTTGCCCGGAAAAGTCTTTCCAGTCAATATGTGGGCTGATGGGTAGAGTAAAGCTGAATAGTGGTATGTATCAGGGATACCAACAATTCAAATGTGCCCTTCCCCTAAAAACCCTCAAATAACAATCCTCCTCCAACTGAGGAGCTTTAGCTCCTCAAATGAATATGAGCAGCAACAAATGTGACTCAAACAAACACTCAGACCTGGGAGTTCCCCAAAGCAGACAACCAGCTTTGCTGCTGACAGCTCAGTTCCTGAGACACAGTCATTTACTGTGAATACTGACCAGAAGTTTTTTCTTTTACTGTATTTTTGCTGAAGAAAAGCACACTTTGAAGTGGCTGCTACACAACTGCTTCCTTCACAATCTATTTCTGCCTCTTTTTTTTAGTATATATTATGTGACAGTTTGTTATATGCCCATTCTCGGTACTATGTTCACACAAAGAAGCAGCCTTTTCCCAAAGAATGTAGACTAAATGCCTTTATTTTGGTTCTAGGGTTTCTTTGTCATTCTATTGATAAATGTGAGGTAGTAGAAAAATAGAAGTATTCTATAATATCTATGATAAACCACCTGTGTCTGCTAAAAACTCAGCAGTTGCCTTGATGCTTCCACTAATCCAGGTATGCACAAGCACCTAGAGGTGACAACTGTGGGATCTGACTCATCCAATAACATCAGAATTGCTTAGCAGACTTCAGAACAAATTACCAAAATTACTAACAGCACACACAATCTACTACCCCCATGTCACCCCAAAAAGGTGAATATTATCAAAGTTTTTAGTTTGAAATCCAAAACATGGGCAAATATTTCCATGGATAAAGGAAAGTACAACACTGTACTATATGAAGTAGAACTCACCTATCCACATCAGGTAATAAACAACATAGACCACAGGCATGAAAGGGCAGCTACAATGAATTAAAATTTTCTGCCCAGATGTGACATCTCTAAGGTCAGACTTTTATTATAGTATCTCCTCAAAACTCTTCTCCCAGTCTATATATATGATCATAAGATGACCACACCTGAACAACCAAAGGTGACTGGCTGGATACCACTCACTTTTTGAGGTAAGGTTGATTTTTTTTCCCCACAGTATTTATCACCATTTAAAATTAAGTTAATTATAGGTAATTTTCATTACTTTGATAACTCATTATAGCACCAAGGTGGTAAATGAAACTAACCTTCTGGCTTATGACAGTATAAAAGTGGACCAGAGAGATAGTTAGAAGGAGCAAGTGACAATGTTCCAACCAGCACCTTCTTTTTAAAATGACAAGTGGAAATAGCTGGCATTGTT
>JAYRBT010000178.1:13608141-13621044 GCA_036023395.1 Myiotriccus ornatus
AGTTAGAAGGAGCAAGTGACAATGTTCCAACCAGCACCTTCTTTTTAAAATGACAAGTGGAAATAGCTGGCATTGTTCTGAGGCAAGAGGGGTGGGTGAAGAGTGTGTCTGATGTGGTTATTTTGGTAGAATTTAGACTGAATACAGGATAACTGGAAACATGACCATCACTCTACACAGCTGAGAAAGGCAAAATGGATTTTTTTGTACCAGTTCCCCCTGAGGTCATATCTCCTGACAGGCCCATTCCAACCCCACGACTCTATAGAACTACTCACTTCTGTTTTCCCACACAGTCATACCCTGTGCCTGCCTGGTGCCCAAAGAACAGCAGGTTTTCCTTTGCAGCTAAACCTCCCTCTCTCTGACACCACCAGACCTCACACGGCTTGTTTTTCCAACCTCTCTTCAGTATGGCATGGGGTTACACTGAAGCCCCTCCATAGCCATGAGGTTGGCAGGGCCCTTCCCAGTGGACAAAGCTGGTCACCTCCACCAGCTCCATCAGCTGGTGGTCACCTCCACCAGTTCCATGTTTCCCCACTCAGGGATTTACTCACTCACAGCTAGTCGGGGAGACCATGCAACACATGCACTGGCACACAGTCTCCATAGGTAGCAATTTAATCTATTTCCCCATAAGGAAAAAGGAAAAGCCTCAGAGAAGTACACCATAATTATCTTAGTACAATAGGTGCCAATATTCACAAAGCAAAGCCATTGTCACAAGCAGAAAACTGCACACAGTGGTGAAGTGCTGTTCTTTAAGGATACATGAATCCTGTTAATACTGATATAAACTATTTATACATGTTGTTTGGACACAGGCTGGATTCACCTTGTGAACCATATGGCACCTAATGTTTCCTTCTACAACTCAAAATAACCTCCCATTCACCATCTAAATCCTTCTTATACCATGACCCACTGTCCAACATTAGATGCATTTTGGAGGACTTTAATGGGTATTTGATCCAAACTGTTTCCAAAGACTGAATGCTCACCTGAACCAAAATTTACTTGTCTCTTCCTTTCGTTAACTTTAGTAAAATCCAAGGACTGGAGGGATTTCACCCATAACACTATTAGGAGAAAGGCTTAGACTTCTTTATTAAATAGGAGATTATCCATGCTCATTTTGGCTAGATTATTGTATCCAGTGGATTGGTGCTCATAAATGTAACACTATACAAACTACCAGTTATGACAGAAAGCTAGAGCAGCCAAGGAAACAAGGCAAGATGCGTGAACAGGTCGTGTTCTCAAGGGCTGTCACAAGGAATTGGTAACATGATTACTGGAGCCCTTGCAAGACCAAGACCAAGCTGAATTCAGTAAAACATCCAGCGAAATGGCTAAGCAAGCATTTTACAGGCTCCATTCAGTGCTGATATGGCTGTAGCCTGTCATATAGAATCTAAACTCTTCTCCATCTTCTATTCATCGGTGTGTCCTGAGCAGATGGAATTTGACAGTGATAACAGTGCTTTCTCTTAGCCAACATTTTCAAAATCACTTCCTCCATCTTTATGAAAAATATGGTAATTTGATCACTTTTCCATGGAGGAAAGGTAATGTTTAAATGCAAGGCAGTGTAAACAAGCCAGTAAAAGAAGGAGAATAGTACTGACCAAGCCTGCCCATTTGTATCCCCACAGTCCTCTGCATTAGAACAGACTGAAGTGATACCATCACAATGTCCTACCTAGTATTAACTCCAGCAGTTGGAGTATCACTGTCCATACCGAATTTTTCTAATGGCTGTTTTAATTTTTTTCTGTTTTTATATATAATGGCCTACTTACTTTCTATCTCCTTACACTTATTAGGATAATATTCCACATTTATCCTCTGTTCTTTCACTGAGTCTACTACACAGGCAATCTGACAGCTGAATTATATATGGCACTGCTGTCAGCCTCAGAGAGACAAATGTCTTTCTCCTACAGCCAACAACCTCAAGCCATTTACCACCAAGCTTATGCAACAATAAGCAGAAGTAGTGCCATACCTCTACCTCCCAAACACCCCTACTAGTAATCTTGCTTTTTTTTCTTGCAAGCTTTCAGATGGACAGCTATGTTTAAATTTTACTTTGAAAATCAGTACACTTGCATCGTCCATACTGCTTTCACACCATTTTGCATATAGACTGATGGCTTATTAAAATTAACCTTTACCTTAAAACAAAACTCTTTGTAATACAAAGCATCTCATTTTTTAAAGCCATAAATATTTCCAGGAAAGCCATATTTCTGCAAACACTGCCACGCTAGGCAGTTGAACTTGGCAGTTCATGCATAGGTGGATTAAAAAGAAAGGGCAAGGAGTGGGTCAGATGCAGAGGAAGAGCTGGTCACTTCATTTATTTACCTAATCTGCTTGGCTATTGCTGGCCAAGTTTGCTCTTGGAACAGTGAGAAAGGCCAATTAATTTATCAATCTGTACTTCTCTCTGCCATAACATATTTTCTCCTTGCCAACAAAAAACATGTCCATTATCAGCCAGGTCCCTGTCCTCCCAGGCAGCTCGTGCAGCTGTATAATTACACTTCTTCCCTTGACAACTTGCATGATTGTTTTCCTAACAGTATATTACTTCGTTAGTACTTCCCAATATACGTTATTTTTAAACTGTCACTTTTGCCCAACTCATCCCAATTCACACTCGTCTGTTTATCATAACAATCATTAATAACTGTCACTCCACGCCATCAATTTAACGAACTCACTCCCTCATTAGCATGTTCTAGCATTTGTTCCGTAGAAAGGCTGATTATTTTCTACAACAGGCCAAGCCAATTACTTTAGTGAAATGGAATCACATTAATCAAAACTTAACAAGGTGGCAAATTTAAAGATATCAGATTGCAAAAGACAGCATAACTAATATGTCAATGTCAGAGATACTACGTAGGTATGCAGCAGCTGTACTAAATATATCTCTTCACGAAGGCCACATGAATTTTGACATTTCATATGATCTGACAACTACCAAAGTGATATTAGAAGGCTGGAGGCTGGGCTGTACTGCTCCCAATGACTTCTGTAGATTCTGGCAAGGGCAGCAAAGAAATGCAAAGAGTGAGGAGAAAAAGGAAGTAGTGACTACATATGTCCACAATGTCTGGTAGATGGCACTTTATCATGTCCCTCTATGCCAAGACATTTTCTTTTACACTTTAAATGATGATGCTCATCAATTGTACCCTGACAGCTGCATCAGAACCAGCTGTAAACATGCAAGGTCCAGCAGTGTGAAAATATGCTGACACAACAAACACGTATTAGTTTTTACCTTTTGGTCTACATTGCAGAGAGGATGGAAGATTCTTCCCACAGCCTCCTTTCCCCTTTAAAGAGTAAGCTCAAACTTTTATTTTCCTCTGTGGCACTCAAAGATTTTAGGTAAAAGAGCCTGCATCCCAAATCTTCACACAATCCAATAGTTCAACCATTTCTAAATATACTTTATTTATGCAGCAGTAGAAGGTAAGCACTCACCATTAGCCCTCACCAATGGGCAGGAAATTACAGCTTTGTTAAACACATCTTAATGCTCTTTGGTTTTCCATACAGACAGTAGCAAATGCTCATGGCTCATTTAAAAAAAAAAAAAAAAAAAAAAATTAGGGAAAAAATCCCAAGGCTTACAACTTCTGTTGTATAATATTATTAGGCTTGGTTATATCATACAGTTCAAGAAATTGCACAGTGATTCATTTTTTACAACTTAAATAGCTATTTGCTTCAGTTGCCAGGTTGAACATGATAAATGTATATGATAAAAAAGAACAAAGAGAAGGGCCAGTTCTTATAAACCTCCAACATTAGTCAATGTATTAACCCATTCCTATCTAACTGTTGGTATTTTAGTGTTCATCATGAGCAAGTCTGCTCACTTCAACCTGTTTTCCATTAGATATTTGCATTTGGACAAATATGCAATTATACAAAAAATTTTTCATTTTTGTTAACCTCTAAATGCCAGTATTTTTAAGAGGCCATGTTAAGCCATCACCAAATTTACAATCAGAACAAAGCAAGACTAAAAACGGACTCAAGTATGACCTCATCCATCCCACACTTGTAGATATAATCATGTTTAGGCAGCTTGCAGTCAAAATTTTTCTTAAAAAATAAAAGTCATGAGAAGGTACACTCATTTGTCCATTCTCATGTTTAACAGTGCTTATTGCGAGAAAACTTCTCCTTATATTCACATATATTCCTCCTGCTACCATATATTACACCTTTACCTGAGAGGTGTCATAACATAAGATTTAACTGAAGGATTAATTTATCAAGAAACACCAATGTTGAGATTAACACAAGCATTTCTAAAATGTTTTGTGGGAAACAAGAAGTACAGATGGCTTCAAGAGACACTGCTGATACAACTGAAACTTTGTCTGCAAATGGTGAAATGCTCCTCTATTTGGTTATTTTTATGATTACAGGAAGGTGAATAAGCTCAATAGAAAACAGAAGCTATAACACTATCTCGTTTTACACTTAAAACATCGACAGATTTACAGTTCTCACTCTGGATTTTCTTGATCCAAGGCAAGAACTAAGTTTTCACGTAAGCCAAGTGCTGTTTCTACCAACATTCTATAGCATGCAGACATTGAATAGGCAACATGAGGTTCACTAAACCATTCACTGCCAAACACTAGCTGAAGCAAAAGCAGACCCAAGGCAAGGCTCAGGACGCACTGCTCCTGCCCGTGGCTGGCATTCCACTCCTCTGGGCACTAAGGCTGGACATGGAGGACTTCTATTTCCACCTCCACCCAACCACCAATCTAAAGAAATACTCCATTTTCCTCACAGTGACAACTATCACCATGATAATAACAAAATGTGCATTTTCCCCTTTCAGTGCACCATTCAGTGTACACTATTCAGTATAGAACTTTTTAAAATACTACTCTAAGGTTTAAAATGCATCTTAAAACAACAGCCCACATTAAAAAAGTGGATTAATGTCTCAAATTATTATCACTAACTACTGCTTTTGAACTGTATTTTATTAATTTGGTTATTGCTTAGAAGACACCCTCCAAAGCAATATATTCATTTTTTTTCCTTTTGCTATCTTATTTTTTTATATCAATTAATTTCCAAAGATGACAACTTGAGCTAGTCTTTGTAATGGTTCTCACTTTGTATGCATAAATTATGCATAACAATATAGCTCTGTTCACAACCGTTCAAGACAGAATATATTCTCACCTGATGTATAAAATTTGGAATTGACCTGCCAAATATAAAAGTAAATAACAAAGTTCTCTGCCACAGATTAAGCTCCACTGACATCCATTCCTGTGCATCAGTTACTAATGCAGCATTAACAGACACTTGTTTTTTTTAAACCTTACACTATGAACACTGACATCTTTGAACTGCTTCCAGGAAAGATGTGGTGTACATATTAAATGAGAATCATGAGTATGAATATTAAAGCAATTGAAATAAAATTAAATTTCTGGATTCTCATTGATCCTGTTCTTTTAAGCTACATGGAAAAATTTAGCTCCTGCCTTTTCAGCGTGTGCTGCATACTCTGCCCAAGATTAATCCCACAGGAGGTTTTTTTATTTCCTATTCTGCCTATCTTTCATCTTCACCCCAGACTAAGCAGATGGATGTGAATTCAAAGTTTTCTGATCTTTAGCACAAGTTATGGAGGGTTATCTTTGGCTGTATATCTTTCTACTGGCAGCACTCCCTTGGTGATGAAGGATTAACCACCACAGCTGTCTCTTCCCAGAATGATGCAGTGCAGTGCTCCTCAACACGACAGCATCACTTAATCTTAATGTCCGCTCTTCCAGCGCAGCCGCGCAGGACAAAGCCAATCAACATCAGATGCCACCAAGATGGACCTACTGCTTGGCCCTGGAGTCTTTCACCCTCACACACCTATTAATCAACATCATCCAGACCAATCCCAGTGTTCACTTCTTTCAAACCACAGTTAAACTAAGCCAGGTTTTATATTAACAGACTGAGAGATGTAGAAATCTACCCTGAGATAAAGCATGCATACGCAGAACTGTAGAGCAAATTCAAACCAAGTTTTAAACCCCCTTATTTACAAAACAACTGTGTTTATTTTGTTTTAAAGCATAACTACCAGAATTTCTATTTTTTACATATTGCAACTCATGAATAAGAAAAGCTGCCTATTATCTTTTATGTCTCCGAAGTCTTAAGAAGGCATAACTACTCCTTGAGCTTGATATTTTTATTAGGAATTGTTCTATCCCACAAATACAGAATGCACATTACCAGAAGTTCCTTACTCTTCTGCAGAAACATATTATCTTGCCAAGATTTATTTTCTCTACTTTAACCTATTGTATGCTGACTGTTTAGAATTTTCCTCTCTTCTATCTTCTCCCCTCAGTACCAGAGCAATTATAACATTGCTCCTTCCTTTATCCCCCTCCCCTTTTTAAAGCTAGCAAGTTCTCAACAGCAAATGCAATAAACCAGTAAATTATTGCTGGAGTTTACTAAACAAATGCAACCTAGTTAAATTTAGAAAAATCTTCGCTTTTGCTTACATTTGCAATTTTACTGCTGAACTACTGGTATTTCTTACTTATGCAACATTAAAATGTATAAGAAATCCTCTTGTGTGCTATATGCAGCAACTACTCTTGATTTATAATACCCAATTTAGAAAAAAAACCACAACTAAACCTGATTTAAATCACAGATTACTCTGTAAAACACAAGCAAGGAACTATTCCAAATCCTAAATGTAATTTAAACATATTTATATTTTACAGTGATATATTTTCCCCAATTCCTTGTCTTACTACTGTAAACTTTCTGTAATTATATAAGCAATTTCCCTGAGGTCACAACATTGATCACAGTTATATATTGCTCAAGTATTACAAAACATAACTTGCAATAAAATATTGGTGAACATCACTACATAATTTCACACAAAGAACAGCAAAACTGAACTTCAAGAGTGCTGAATTTGGCAATGGGGCGTTTTCCATAGATTATTCATTTCCTCCTCACTCCACCATTAACCAATTGTTGTTGAAATATCCCAAAAAATATTAAGTTCCCACACTGAGAAATGTATAAGAGGGCAGCAAAAGGGGGAAAAGCATACGAAACAGTTTGCATGGGAAGCCAAGGCATACAATCCCTTTACATTATTCCTTTCCTTCATTGCAACGTCACCCCAGAAAATGTCACGCTGGTATAATACACTGGAAGGGCTCACAGTAGAAAAACCCCTCAGGAGTGCAGCTCAATTTTTAGTGTTTCTGATTGAGCGAGAGTTCTCACACACTTAATGAGAGGAGAGTTCACAGCTCTCAATGCACTATGCAAATAGATGTTATTTAGGAGCAGTTAGTGTTGGCACGTTGCACAGCTGAGCTGACGCACCAGTCACTGAACACTAGTTAACAAATGTGAGGCTCTCCTTCGGGAAGTTGCTTATAAAAAAAAGGAAATTAAGAATTGAAAATAAAGAGAAGGATATTTTAGTTCACTGTGCAAAAGCAGTGGTCACAAAAGGCTGAAGACCAGCCTTTCACTTCATATATTACACAAATGCAGCAAAAACTGTAAGCATTTGCTTTGGTACTGATCTCACAGGTTTGAGCAGGTTTGGTTCATTACCTATAAGGGAGTTCTCAGAGAGCATTTAGGGTCACCCAAACTGATTAGCAACACATACTTTCTCAATTAACTTTGCAACTTCAAAATTATAAAATATGATCACCTCATAGACCTGCCAACAGCAACAGTCACCTTGCTGCAACCAAAGCAACCTAACTTGTTGACAGCTGCAAAAAAACAGGTCTATGCTGCAAGACACTCTGGAGACTGACTGAATTTCCCAACGGGAAATGTGGTGCTGCAGACCCTGCTAAGGGTCAGAGTATGAGCTTTTATCACCTTCTGGAGATCACGTCACTTGAACAAAATACAAAGTGCCTCTTTCCAATAGCACCATGCCTCACTACAGTCTTGTGAAATGTTATGTCACTCAGTTCTGAGACACAAACGAGTTAGGCTGATTCCACTTCCCCAAAAGGACTACTGAAAACTGTTCCCCAAAAGGGAACAAAGATGACAAATATGCATGAGTTTCAAACCAAGCAGCTTGGAACTCCCTTCTGTTAACTAACACAAATGGAGGAACATCAAATTGTGAAAGAGTCAGACCCAGTCTTCAAATCTTCAGAGTATTTAAGAACACCTACTTTTCAAAAGAGTTACCTACTAAAAAAAAAAGGTGGAATACTAATGCAGTATATCACAGAACACAACTTCCATATTACAGGAAGATCCCAAAGACTGCATTTAAGTCAGGATGGGTTGGTGCTAAACCTGTGAGCTTCATTAGCTAGCAAGGTTCTCCATGGTTCACAAGAGTTCATGCAGAATAAGTACCAGCTCCTTCCTTCAAGAACTGCAGTCACCCGTTTCAGATACTATGTTCATCTTGTCTAATAACCTTCAGTACCTAAGTAGATAGCACACCATCTTTAGAATAAGACAGTAATATTCCACTGACTGTCACACCATGAATAAACACTGACCAGAAAACAACATCTGTCTGTCAAATCACAGGAGACCTTTTGCTAGGGAGTTTACGAAGGAAAGGGGAAAACCTGCCAATGAAACGTTAAAAAATTAATTGGCATTTGAGAATTTTCAAGAGCAGTTTTCTTCCGAAGAATCTAAGAATACAAGATCTTTTTTCCCCAGACTCTTCCTGAAAGATGCTGTTGACTAAACACAAAGCTACTGTGCAGAAAACTGACTGATCATTTCCACAACCATATCACAGAATCAACAGTACCAAAGTAAGATCTGGCAGACTTTAGCAGTCTCTCTATATACGCAAGTCCCAGTTTCATAAATCCTCTAGGCTTTTCTTCCCCTCATTACAAATCACACTTCCAATCTATTATTGCCAGCAAAGATGACAATATAGGAATGGCAGCAACAATGAAGTAACTTTTTTTGATTGTCTCTCAGTACAAAAGTGAACACATTTCAAATACTGAATAGAAGTGCCTGCAGCAATCCTGTTTTGCAGCTTTACATCTCTTTCTAGGTAAAGTTTATTATATTTTTCAAGTCAGCAAACAGTCATGAGAATAGTATAATTTTTTTTTCAAATATTCTTCCCTCATAAATTTAATTTCAAGTTCTGAAGTCAAACAGCTACTTACATATACCACACATGTAAAGATCAAGAGGCCTTCTGAAAAATGAAACCAGTATAACAAAGAGAAGGACCTCAGGGATAAAAGAGGACTAAGGCACCATAAATTAATCATTTAAAAAACCACAAATATCACATAAACCCTAACAATTCCAAGGTCTGACAAAATTATACAGGCAAAAATAAACAGACCTTTTTCTTTTTATAGAGAAATTTGAAAGATTCAATCTGCATCATTTGTCAGTTAAGTTTATCCACAAGCAGCAACTGGTCAGAAGCACACAGGTAAACCAGGAACTCAGCTATTAAAACAAGAATTTTCTGAGCATTTTCAGGAGGCCATACCAGGATCAAAATCGTACTTCCTATCATGAAAACCATTAAGAATGTTTTTCATGCTTAAGAGACCAAAACTGCCACTTGTGAAACCTTGTTCTTCCATGGCACAAGATGTAAGTCTCTCTTCCAGATGGTTGAAACGGATCATTGTCTAAAGAATTGAAATGCAAGGAATATGGACAGTTTATGGATCCACTTGCTCCCATAATTTACAGAAGAGCCCATAAAAGCTTCTGTTTCAATAATCACTGAATAATTGCTCACAATACTGCACAAAATTTTAAAAACTTTCAAAGTTACTTAGAAAATGGAATTCAAAATCCTAATCCCCAGATATTCTGGATATTTTCTTGTTAAGAATGCTGAGTCAAAGAAAAATATGTTGTTACTATCAGACAGAAAGCTTCCCACAATAAAAGCTCAGCATCATTATGTGGCAAAAGGGGTTAACTTATCAAATGCCATTAAACTATAATGAAGGGTCTTTGTATTCAGCTTATGCCCTTGCTTGCATTTGTCAAGGGATGATAACAGACGGCTTACAAACTCTCTTCTCATTACTAATTCATTTTTTCACACACCTGTTAATTATTAGCAGCACATAATTATTAACAAAAACCATGCATCAAAGAGGTTATTTGGATATATTGTCACCTACATCTGATTTATGCCAGTGGAGAAAACCATAAATATATTTCAATGTGCACATAAAATTGGGGGGGGACAGAGGATGACTTGGGGGTGGGGGGAGGAGAGCATGAGTGTGTTTTATGCAGCTTTTCTTTCTTTTAAAATAATTTACCAGTGAAAGCATCAACCAGCTGTTCCTCCTCACCCAACGTTGTGAGAGTGAGTTTGTTAAAATTTAGCAGGTGAAAAAAAAAGGCACAAAGCAACAACAACAACAACAAAAATAAAATAAAATCAAGATTCTTGATGCTTAAATCTATAAACTGCCTAATACTGGCACAAAAAAAAAAAAAATAAAAAAATAACCAGAACAAAAAAAAAAGAAAGAAAACCACAAAGAAATCCCATACCAAAACAAAACATGCAACCAAAACCAAACCAAATCAAACCTTCAAAAGGGATCTTACCTCCCAAATTCTGGATGAACTCCAGCAGGGATAGTTAACTTCCCTCTATTAACTTAACGATGTTTCAGTGGCCAGTAATGTTCTCTGTGTCTTAACGAGCTGCTACAAGGGCCTGTGCTTAATATTGTCTAAAACAAATATAGCAAAGATGAATCCTGAAAAACTAGTTAGAATTTCTATAAAGAGCATATGGATACCCAGTTGTAGCTTAAGATCACGGTAATTTATAAAATCACCACAGAAAGAGAAAAGGCATTTTTAAATGTAACTGATGGCTATTCATCTCAACATATATTATCTTGTCAGGAACTTAAGAAAACACATAAAAGGTCAACCCACTGACAAAGGAAACATAATACAATATTTTGTCTCTATTCTTAAGACTTCCACACTGTCTTCAAAGGCTAACAAACTTTTGAAGAAGGATTTCAGAAAAGGAATTAAATTAAAATTACCAACTCCATGAAAATCAGGTGGCCAAAGCCTTTAGTGGAAGTGGACCAAATTCCCCTTCTTTGGGGAGCAAAAAACTTTGATTCAGCAGTGGATCAGGGGTGAATGAATGTGATCTGACAAATCTGGACATATGATTTCACCTTCCTGAGGCATCGAAGAATGGATCAGAACTTCTTAAGAGGGAGAACATGACATCCAAGCAAGATGTACTCACCATCTTTCAACAATGACATGGGGATAAATTTGGATCTCAATATTCTAAACAGTGTAGGAGACTGGTGGATCTTTTCTAAAATATGCAATTATTTGTAGGTACTTAGAACACTCACCATTCAAATCATGCTTTCTTGCTCATCCTTTTAAAGAGAGATTCACTATTTTCATTTGAGTTATCACCATGCACTACCTTTCTGGTTAAACATCACCTAAAGTCTGAAGAGCTTTATTCTAACATTGTGTAAAATCAGAACAAAACTTTTCTAAACATAGCTCAAGTGGCAGGCAAGAATTGTCAGAAAGCAATGCACTTCCAGTAGTGTTTTCCCAGAAATACAAGGAATTTCACTGGTTACATTCAAAATTTTAACATAAAACAAAAAATAACTCCTTTGTTTATATGGATCTTTTGATAGTGATAAACTATAAGAAAACAACAACAAAAGTTTTGTTGGCACAGCTATCATCACAGTAGTGCAAACAAAACCAGGTTGTAACATCCAGGTTTGGTTTTCCTTGCTGTGCTTTTAAATCCCTCTCAACAGAATTTCTAAGCTTGGGTTTGGTGCTATGTAACCATTTTCATATGATGTCTGCTCACATCAGAGCAAGTTCACTGCCATCCATGCAATACTGCCTGAAGGTAACTTAGAGAAGAGTTGTGTTTAGAAAACAAGAAGCATGCCAATATTTTGTCACTCCCTATTTTTCTGTCCTTAGAGCTACTCATATTAATCGGCTGTATTTCTCTACAACAAAAGGCCATTAACCACTGATTTTTCAAAGGGACTGTAAAGAAAACAAACATTTCAGATAATTAAGAATTTAATTTTTGCAATTACAATTGCAATCAGAGCATTAAACTCGGCATGCAAGTCTTTAATTGGGAACTGCTAATATTAAGTTTTCTTAGCGGCTGAATTGCTGCTCTAGTTTTTAGCCCAACCCTTTCAGATTGGGCAGGTTTTAGTACAAACAACACACATAAAAAGGCAAGAGTTGGAGGATTCAGCTGCAGGGAAAGTAAACAACATTAATAAAGAAGATACTCTTTTTTTCTTAAAAAAATGGTGATTCAAGACCTACATTAAGGGTCTATGCAAATGAAAGTCAGCTTCCTAAATATTTCCTCATCTAAAAGGGAATGTAGAGAACATTGCTGACAAAAGCTGAGTGCTTTCCTTTCTAGACACTTGTAGTGCAGTTCCGTAAGGTAGTGTGGTGAG
This sequence comes from Myiotriccus ornatus, assembly GCA_036023395.1. NCBI lineage: Eukaryota > Metazoa > Chordata > Aves > Passeriformes > Tyrannidae > Myiotriccus > Myiotriccus ornatus. Next base: position 13,620,696 of record JAYRBT010000178.1, read on the forward strand.
GAATACTAGAACAGTTAATGTTCCTTGCTGAGAAAGGAACCAAAATCCAGTCTTAAATAGCACAAAGGACCCTTTTGCCAGTGTCCAAAAGGGAAAAAGCAAAGCAAGATCTTAAACTAATTCTGATTAAACACTAAACAGTAACAGGAAAAAACCCGAATAGGTGATAATCTAATTTCATTCTGAAATAAGAAGGAGGAGTCAAAGTAAGACATATCACAAAATTATAAAAAACATCTAGCAAAATAACAACAATAAAAAGAAAACCTCTCCTAATCAAGCATCTCTTTTCCACAAAATACCTTTAGGTATACTCAGGGATTTTTTAAAGGTATTACTGTTAAAGTGT
>JAYRBT010000178.1:13626569-13687896 GCA_036023395.1 Myiotriccus ornatus
CCTTTTGATCTTTTTCCTGCACCTACTGAACATGAAGGAAGACAAGTCATGCATGCCACTGTCAGAGTTTCCCTTCGGTGATATGTCCATTACACAGTCTCCAACCTTGATAAAGAAGCATGCAGTGATGCAATTTTTGTATTATTTTCAGTTTTCTTTGGAAAAAAAAAAAAAAGAAGAACTCTTACTTACCCATTTATGATGTGTTTGCAACAGTGGCAGCAAAGTCAAGATGACACAGTTTTGGCTAAATCATAGGCAAGATTTCCAATAAGAAACAAAACTCAAAGAAGTTTTTTTAAAAAACTTAATATAAGTTGTATTTACAGGCCTGCAAGTTTATTTCCAACCATGATCATCTGTCTCAGCAGTCATGTACGGGCTGCTTTCTGAAGATCCTGGACATCAGGGAGATGCTGCAACATCGCTCAACACTAAATATTACTTGTCCACTCAGATGTAAACCTGGACACCCCAGTATGGCTAAAAGCTACTTTAATGATAACAAGGTATTATTATCACCAAAAATTGGCCACTCTGTGCACCAGCTCTGCACTAGCTATCACTTGGAACATCCTTTCTCTAGGCATTAACACATTTCTCCTTTCTTTCTCAACTAAAACATAACCCAAACCAGCAGTATTATTTAACTTATGTTTCACTATGAGTAACTACTTTGATATGACAATGTTACCTAAAATAATTCTCTTTACAGTTCTTCAATCCAAAGAAATACTGTCAGCAGATGTACTCGATAATCATGAAATAATAAATTGACCTGGACTCCATTCCCTACACTATCAAGCAACTTTAACGTTAATTTAGTAAAGCCTCAAGGTCAATGCGAATGCCAGTACCATAATCCTCGTTTCACAGCTAAGGAACTGAAGCATAGGCAGGTTAAGTAACATGCCCAAGGTCAAAAAAAAGGAATATATATGAAGACACACCATCATTCTCCCACTTCTTGCGCTGTCATCACAAGAGGCTTTTTTTTCTACAGAAGAATCAGATTTTTAATGTAATTCTAGGGAGTAGTTAGTCTTCTGATTCCTTACATAAATTTTAATGGTACAGGTACTTTCTGAGTCTGTAGCTCCAGCTAGATTATTAGTCCTGCTTTAGTAAGGAAGCAGCAATATGATTCTTCCCTGACAAGAAATACCAGCATAATTTATTGCATTATTACTCCTCTGAACTGAAAGCAATTAATTACCTCCAGCAGGATGCACAAGTGAAAACTCATCAGAGAAATGTGATGAAAAATGTACCCACTGCTTTAAAATAATAGGTGCTTAACGGTTTTTTGTTTGGTAGCTAATCTAGAGCATCTTCTAAACAACTAAGGATTGGTTATCAGTTGCAAAACCAGGTTTTCCTCCATTACATTATTCTATTGTCCATAATCTTTAAAGAGAGGAAGAAAACATTCATACAAAAAAAAAAAAAAGATACGTTTTTCCTCTTATAAAATTGGTCGTACCTTTATACACAGAATGTATTATAAACTATGCATGGATACATGTTGGTAGCACTTCTTTTCATTCTATGTCATCAAACCCAAACTAACGACATTGCTGGAAAAGTTGGCAAAGTTATTCTGCACTTGCACTACAGAGAACGTTCCTTTGCATTCCATGGGAAGGAACTGCAAAGTGTAGTTGAAAGAAAAAATATAATCTCACAAGCACAAATCAGACTGTATTTCAGGAGGTTAGTGTACTGCAGTATCTATATATGCACCGCAAACCTTCCTTCATGTTCAAAGTAACAGGAAAACAACAAACAAAAGAGTGGTTTATGTTAATACACTGGGCGTGTATATTAAAGATAGGCACAGAGCTAAATTCATTACATTTCAGCTTTTCAGAATTATTCACATCTGTATGATTCAGTAATTGTTTTTTCTATAAAGTTATTGGAGTAATTTTACTCTGTATATTCCCGATCAATTCCTCCTCTCAAGGGCACAGTTGAAAAGTGATATTTGAAAACGGTCCCTGATAGATTGCATGGTTAGTCAGCAGCAGAGACAAACAACCTAATCCAGCGCAAATTAGTTCGGCTGCCAGCAATAGTTTTATACAAAGATGTAAATTATGTTGTCAAAATCGGTCGCTTTCTAGCTTGCTGCTCAGCTAACAAGAAACCACTTTGGCTGATAAAGATGAACACTAAGCTTTTCTCGCTTACAAATTTGCAAATCTGCCACTTCAGCATTCTCTTAGCCACAAACAAAACGGGCCCATATAATTGCTTCCTTTCTTCTGCACCAGTATTCCTCTCAGTCCTATTTCTCCACACCAAAATACAAATAAAAATCATAAATAGAAATTGAAAAGTGTAATGGTCTTGAAAATATTTTTTAAAAAATCAGCAGCCAGCCACAATCACCTACTTTTAACATTTCCAGCAAAATCATAAGACATGATGCTCCAATACAAATACCACCCAGTCATACCAGTAGTTTAAGAGATTTACTGTACAAATGTGGCATTCACAGAACTTCTGAATGCAGCATAAACATCTTGATGAAGGGAAAACACATGCATCTATTTTAATGTAAGCTAAAGTGTCTTTGGAACTGCTCTAGATGACAATGATCCATCTGTATCTATTACTTTGTACGCTGTTGTTAAGAGTAGAAAATATATATGCTATTATTACCCCAATCTGCCCACTTTAATTGTAAACTAGATAGATCTAACATTTGAATGAAAATAATAATGCATTATAACTGTAATTATATCCAGCATAAGTCAAATAAATAAATTATAACTTACAATTACCCTTTAAAGTTGCTAGTTGCTTTAAAATTAATTGCAGGTGCTCCTGAATGTTTTATTACAGCCCCAAAGTTGTATATTTCAAACAACAGTACAGATGATTCCTGTTTATTTGTTAAATTAAAGCTTTGTTGGTAAAATTACAGCTTAATTAATATTATGGGCACTGTATAACGAAATAGTTTACCTTGTGCATAATTTATTTCCACATGCATATCTCAGTACAGACCCATTACAGCTCTAAGGCAGCTAAAATAAAATATTCCTCCTTTGCTGGCATTTTTCTAAATAGCAGTTCACTAAATCAATATTATTCACTTGGCATTTTTAAAAGCAGTGTATCTTAATAATTACATAGCATTAGAGTAGGCAATAATTTCACTTGTTAAGCATATTAAATTTAGCAAAACATCAGTCAAATAGTTTCTTCTTCAGAATTTGTAAGCAAAGAGTGAGAGTTTGGAACCACGTTACTTTGGTATAAATGTCACATATAGTTTACGACTGTGTATGTGACTCCCTAAGCAAGCACAGTGCCATATATCTTTATTAGTTTCACTGGTCAGTGCAGTGACCAGTTGTTTATACTCATTACGCAAGACAAGGTGAACCATTTGGCACAGGCCACAATCACAGCTAAAAACATATGACTTTGCAGAAAATAAAAATTGTAGAAAAGGCTGCACACAGTGCTGTGTAGATATACTACCAGAATAACATTATTTATTTATTTATGCTGTTTCAGGCTTCCGGTTTCTTAGACATGCCAAGAAAAATCTTTTCTGGCTTATCTTTTTTTTCTTGATTTAATTTTATTGTTTATTATTATTGTGTCAGTGTTCATCACTAGAGATTTCTGGGGGAAAAAAAAAAAGAAATTTATTAGTTAAGCCAATGGAATAATAATCCACAAGCTAAATGGATCACTATCGTTGGGTTTTTTCCTCACAGAACATACTTCCTTTCTCAGTAATTGGAATGTAATTAAGTAGGTGATACATTAAAGCAAATTTATTAAAACAAATTACAAATTCAGCTATTTTTTTCTTGCTTTATTTTGATTACTGTATCTTGTACTGCCATGCATATATGTTTCTTTCATCATACAGACATAAAATAATTTGCCTCTAAAGGGAAAAAATATTTGGGTTTTTTCCCCACACCAATCTTTATTGCTATTTCAAGATAATCCAAAATATATTCTGAATTGTTCCTCCTGAACATCCCTGTCCAGCACACAATACAGCATACCTGTGCCCAGGTGTTAAGGAGGTGGAGGACTAACATCAGAATAAGGAATCAAGGATGTATAAACACAGTTTTCACTGTAAAAATCCCTGATAAATCAGATATTTAAAAAAATGTATCCTTCATGCCAGGTGACAGATGTTCACCGATAGTCACAAGGATAGACGCAAATCTGGTAATAGTCATGTTTTAGGGATTTTTCCTTTTGGATGTTGAAAACAAGAAGATTAACTCCAGGAAAGACTAAGAGCATGGAGTACATACTATTGTGTCTGGGGTAATCTCCTACGATACGGGAAGAGACAATGGTATCCTCTGATATGGCAAGAGACAAGAGACTGGAGAAGACAATAGGAGAAAAAAAAAAGAGGGAAAAAATAAGGCAGATTTGGAGGGGAAAAGTAACAGTAAGATGGAGATGAATATTTAAAAGTGCATCAAAGCACTCAAAGGTGAAGTTTGGGGGCAAAATCTATGCAATTCAGGGGATACAGCAATTCTAGAGACAATACGGTCAGTGGATTTGTGTTTTAGAGGCATGTAAGTAAAGATTTCCCTAAGAATATTATAACAATTACCATCCCACAGAACCAGCAACAGTTATCTACAGAAGAACTAAAGCCTCATCTTGACAAGCTGTATTAGCGCCCTACAAAGTTGAGGGGAAATCACTCCTACAAAACCGAAGAAAAACACTCAGCATACTGGAAAGTTTGCAACTGCTTGCTCATTCTGCATCACATTTTTGGGAAGGAAACACAAACTCTCATGTTGAGAGTGTAAATACTGATGTATCAGGTCAATTCACTCACCAAACCCTCTTTCAGGTACAGATTACTGACACACCTTAGTACTGAGTGTACAGTACCAAATCCTTTTGTCAAAATCCAGTATTGATACTGACTACAGTCTCAACCAAAGCACTCATTTGTTTAATAGACAAATCAAAAAAACCAACAGATCAGAAACCAGAGCCCATCTAACCATGGACAATGTCTTTGTATGCCCACTGGCTCCAGCCAACACAGACAGAGGGATCCTACCTGGAGCCTAGTACTTTCAGTGGGAACTTCAACTTAGCAAAATTTCCACTAACATCTAAAGTAAAATAGTCAATCTTCTCATTTCTCTAGTAAAGTAATTAACATACATTTCTTATTAATTCAAGGGCTTGGTAACCACCAGCCCACACTATTAGTGATAGGATTTCTTAAACCATAGTGGAAAAACTTGTGGTTTTTTCCTGACGAGGAATTTTAATCACCCCATGTCAGCATAACTAAGCAACCACAGAAACCACGTTTTAAAACCAATCTCCCTAGAGACTGTATTCCTAGTGTACGATACCAAGAGCTTTACAAGTCTCAAACTACAAGAAAAACTGGTCAAGATTCCACCTTCCCTTTCTGTATTCACAACAGATTGAGAAAACTTAGTTATTAGGACTTCCTGCAGAAATATATTACCACAGAGACATTAGTAAAATAGGAGAAGGAAAAAAAAAAAAAAAGAAATCAAATTCCCTATGTATAACAGAAGTTTTAACAAACAACTGTAGCCCAGTATGCTATGGAGCAGGTTTATCAGAAGCACAGTTGCCCTAAAATCTGAGGCTCTTTACGATAAAAAAGACAGTTCTGCAAAAAAAGTTTTTGCACCAAAGATGTATTGTGATTGCAAGAACAGTTTTCTTTGCATCCTGTAGCAGGAGCTTCATCTTTACCTGCAGGTTAAAAGTGTTTGGTTTAAAGTTTCAGACACTAGAGTTCTCTAAAATAGCGATTGAAAAACAACAATTTTTTTTCTTACCTATTTCCTGATGTTGTCTCTTAACTCCATAGGCATTGAAGCACTTGGACTTTTATAATCATAAGGATCAATATGCCATTTGCTTCAAAGAGACAGATGAATATTTTAATGGATTAAAACCTTCCTCTCTAGCCACAACTCACTGTTTGTGGTATCCTTAACTTTCAAGCCATTGCTGCTTTACTATAGAGGAGGAAATATAAACAGAAAGACCACTTGCTTTAACATTTTGTTCATTTTAATCTGTAGAAGTGTAATTAGATCATACACCTAAGTTCATATTGTAAATGTTCTAAACAGCAAAATTTGATAATTTCAAAATATGCTATTTTTCTCTGTAATAAAATGTAATTAAAATTTGTACCTTTTAAGAGCAAGTTTTCATTTGCAATTAAAAGTAACATGCCTGAGTTTTCAAAGTACAAAATCTTGCTGAACCTTGGCTGCCAAACCATGAATGTTTAAATGCTACTGTCAGTTGTGCTGTTTGTATATTTTACACAGCACATATTGTTGAAGCTTCTTTAGAACAACAAACCCCATTATAATGTTTTGAAAACAAACTTTTGACAGCTGCTTGATTGACTACATTTTAATCTCTCTGCCAGTATGAAAGTTTTGGGTTTTTTTCTCCACTTGCTTTTGTTTTTATTAGGAAGGCACTTTTAAGGGAAGATTTTTATTTCTCTCTACGCAAGAAGCAGTCAAGGACACAGCAGCTGCAGAACCATACCAACTTTAGACAAAAACTGTCTATTTAACTGGGGGAGATTTTAAAATGCCTCTTTTAAAATGTATCGGAGATAGGTCTTCACATCTTGCTGATGCCCTCTGATTATAAGGTGTTCAAGTACAAGTCTTTCTCTTTTTTCAAAAAAATAACCCTAGGATGGCAGAGTGCATACCAAAGCTACTAGTCAGTGAATATGTATTACATTTGTCTGACCTGTGTTTATGTCACCAGATAAGTGCTTACACACAGGTACAAACAGCCAACTGAGATCTTTTTCCCTTCAAGAAATGGGTAGAAAAAGAAAAGAAAAAAAAAAAGAAAGAAAAAAAAGAAAAAAGAAAGAAAGGAAAAAAAAGGATTCAGACAGACAGGAGAAAGGAGTACTATAGAAGGTCCCATCCATACCCCCACACACCTCCCGCTGCTTTCCCTGGACTCTGATATGAAAAAACAATGGCTTTTCTGAGGCACTGTGCAGACAAGGCAGCTCTGAAAAAACTAATAGCCATGATTAATGACAATGGGCTAGAGGAGAGTTGGGACACAGCCGCCACATATATCATCCTTTCCCATCAGTCTCTGCTCCTCCCTGCCCCTCTTCCTCCTACCAGCAAGGCATTATAAAAATGTCTTATCTGCTTTCGACTTTTTTCTAAAATCACAGTACTGCTGAAAAAGAAGGGGGGGGGGAAGAGAGAGAGAGAGAGACAAAGAGGCAATAGGATGAACAAGAAAATGGCATGTAAAATAACTATAAGATATTCCAGGGGAAAATGCACGAGCTGTAATCATTCAAGATTTCAGCAACTTGACTCTTCACATGCTGAAGCCACATTTTCAAGGTCTTATCTGCCATATGGTTCCCTGTTTGGATGATTTATTAGGTGTAGAAAGCACACTGATAAATTTTACTGCATTTCCCTGAATAGGCAACCTATGGTGTCAATAACAAAGCTCAGGCCGCTTTAATGAAAACTGTAAGCACCAAAGGGTAACCATTTATTTATGAGTCACCACAGTATTACTAGGACAAAATTTATCTTCCCTTCTCACGCACTCTGCAGAAACCAAATCTGGTCAAAGAAACAACGATCACATCCATATGTCAGTGACTTACTAACATGTCTCCTGCACACTCAGGGCTTGTCTCCAAATAAACAGTTTCCACATAATGACTGTTTTTGCTAATGTAAAAGATGCTCTTAAGTTTTAAAACTTAGAACAAAATACATTGGTGACAACTTGCATATCCTCAAACCATTACTCAGTGTTAATTTTCTATGTCCAAGACAAAAAATAAAACCTATCAAAAATAAGAATAATCATTTATCAAAAATTAGAATATTCATTTCAGCAGTTTAAAGTGTAGCTCTATAGGAGTGGATCATCAAAATCACTTTGGGTAATCTTGGAGAAAAGAAAGCTGAAAACAAATGGCAGCTTACAGATGCAAAAAGCAGTGTTTACTATTCCATCAAAGATTTCAGAAAATTAATAAACTGACACTTTGGTTTTAACCCCGTAACTCTTGAAATTTATTTTGTGTGTCTGTTTTATTTTTTTTTAAGGCTTTTGTTTAAATGAACATATTGCAGTTTCTTTTCTGTCTTTCACATTGACTATTACTTGTCTCGTGCCCACAATGCCAAGGCACTTAAGATAACAAAACAAAAATTTAAAAACGCAGAAGATAACAGGAGCTTCTTCCAGCTACTATTAGAAAGGCAAACTGAAATTCTTTGTTACTAATCCTCTAGGAAAAATATCAGCAATTCAGAATTAATCAAGAATGACAGGACTTCTTGTCTTTCTCCTCACACATATAGGTCCCATCTTCTCCCTTTTTAAAAACCAACCAGCAAATCAAGTCATGCCACCTCCGTGCATCATTTGGTATGAATATCAAGATTAGCATAAACACAGGTGGTGAGGTTTTGGCTCCAGTCACTGCATCCAGTTTTTTCCTAAATATATGCAAAAGCTAGTACTAGTAATTCAAATAATTTAGGTTTCATTATTATGTAACTCAAACAACTATTTAAGTCTGAAGCAAAAAGCAACACTCTTTCAAAAAGTCAACAGTTGCTACTGCATGCTTGAAAAAAACATATTCACATAGATACTTAACCGGTAGCTTCCAGATTGCAAAGTACTGAAAATCTTGCCCTCAACATCCACCTTTAACTCAGATACATAACATGTTATTGGTACACACATGTCCTTTTTATTATAACTATAAACCTATAGTGTCAATGAACAATTCTTGGCAGATGTCCAACTGCAAACACAAGATTTGAGTCCTTGGGGGCATGGAATACAAGGTGTTTAAGGAGCTGAGCAGTTAAAAGACTGGCTTTCTTCATAGGTTTTTAACCTTTGACTAGAGTTGCTCAAATATGGCTTTCAATGTAAGAAAGTGAATGCCATGGTCCCAGTGTCGAGGGGAGAGCTGCTCCAGGCTGGGTCAGGCTTTGTAAGAGCCTGACCCTGAAGTGACAGGATACTATGTCACAACCAAAGTGCAAAACATCCAAAATGACAGCCTCTCTAATGAGTAAGCAACATTTTCTGAATTAGCAAGTACCTTCTTCCTTGTTACTGAAAAATTTCCTAAGAAAAGAATGTCCAAATTACTACATAAGCGTTTTTTCAATTGAACAGCTGAGCAGCATGCAAATTGCGCACTCTGAAACGCGCAATTGATGGAAACCATAATATATATCAGCTTACTGCACATTGGGCATTCTTGTTCCTCCCTCACTACTCTGTCACGGAAGACTGTTATGAAAAAGAAAGTATTTTACAGTTCCTTTTTAAGTAGGGGAGGGGATAAAGAAGGAAGGGTCTGAAATACCTCAGTATTACAACAATCCATCCTACATAGTCTTGCCACAGGATCTTCTGTATTTTTCCCCCCAGCACACAGGGTTCAGCTCTATTGCTCAAATTAGTAGAAAACTACTGGTAAACATACACAAATGTAAACTTCAGAGGCTAAGAGTGAAGACTGGTATGTCTTTCATAGTCACTGTCCAGCTCTACAGTACAGCTTTGAATTAAAGAACTTGCATACACAGAATAAACCCCTCAGTCCCCTTTACCCACATGCTGCTCATTTGAAAGACCCTAACTAGTGTCTCCACATGCTTTACTTCCCAGGGCAGTTCCCTAATGCTGACCCTGTCCCTTATCCCACCCAGCACACAGCTCCCACCAGTCACAGACACTGACCTAGGGAGCAGATTATCTGTGAATGAAATACCTTTCTGTCACAGCCCTTTCATAAGTCAGTACTACGGGGTAAGAAATAGACTCCAACATTTTTAGCCAACAATCATTTTTATTTGGCTGTTCTCTGCTGATACTCTAGATTTTTTCTGAAAGTATAAAGAGGGAAAATGTATGCCACACCATTAGATGTAAATTGGTGCCAAGATAATAACTGTCAGCTGCAATTGTCCATGCATATAGTGTATTAGTTTTCTGTTTCTAAAAACACCCCACAGTTTGCTCTTTATTCCCCTCCAAAAATAAACTCAGCACTGAGCTGCACTGTAATGATCTCCAGGACAATGGTAGTTTTACAGTTAAAGGTAAAAAATGTCTCTAATCCTGTGTGTACACTGAACGCTCTTCAGAAGAAGGAATTGTATTTTTACTGAGTGTCTATGCAGCAGAAAGAGGACTCCAAACACAGGCAGAAATTCCTCAATACCAACACATTACTAACATTACATCTCTATTTCTTCACAATGCCTATAGCAAAGGGTGGAAGGGAAAGAGTCTCTTGGAAATGGAAGCCACTTACTCAGGCACCTGCATTTTAGATGTTGATTAAGTTTATTTTCCCTTCCACTACCAGCATATACATTTTCAGAGCAACTAAGCTCATTGCAACAGCTGTATACCCCGTCACGTATGCTGTAAGTCCTATGAGCTTATCTATGAGTCTGTTTGTAAAACCAGGTGGAAGAGAGCACAAGGCTGCAAGTGGTCCCTTCACCACTGTTAGAGCAGAGCTTGCTTCAGCTGCACTTTGAATCAGAATTATGCTGAAACTGAATTATAGCTTTCTCCCCCCACATCCATTTATGCCTATTCCCCATAGACTGTTTGGGTGTCAAATCTGCATAATCACTGTATATTATTTTTCAATAACCATAAAGCAGGCAAATCACCACACTGCCTGACATCCATTAGCCAATAAGTGCACAAAGTTCTTCACATTTTTCATTCAGCGGTTGTTTCCCCACGGCTCAACTATAAATACAAAATATCCTTTTCCTAACTGCTTATAGTTACTTGGAGCATGCAATACTCTTTCTCCTCTTCATTCTCAACTTAGCGTAACATACATGATTAAAGATATACCTAAAAATATTACAGTCGTGAGAAGAAGTCTACATAGTCTCCACAAAGACTGTGATTTTGGCTCTGGTATTTGGGGCAACTCCACACATAATCTATAATGGAGATAGTTCCTAGAGAAGAAGAAGCCACAAGACAGCACAGAGACCAAGATTTTAAAAGAGAGAGGGGATGGAATGGACAAACTGATTTCTATTCCACAGAAGTAACTGCTATCATAATCAGTACATGGTACTTATTGCATAATTTAAAACGTGGAAAACAACAAAAAGGGACTTGAATACTGAGAAAGAAAATGGTAAGGGACTTGTTTTCATTTAAATTTTGAGCTTTTGACAGTTCAAGTTTTGTTGCTACTTTAAGCATCATTCTTTTCATCACTAACCATTTTGATTTAATTTCACGCACCTTCATATTTTGAATCTGAAATGATGAAATGTAAGTCCAAAGGCATTTCTCATACAAACATCTGGCCTCAGAGTTTACACAGATCAAACCACTAATTATAGTACTGTATTTAAGCTATCTTACAATCACATTTAAAATCAACAGCCAAGCACACCAAAACAGACATTCAGTACTTCTTTAATGCTTATATGAATTTTAATTAAGAATAAGAAAGTAATATTTCTTTTAAAAATAAATTTTTAAAGAATTTTTAAGAATTCTAAAGAATTCAATTCAAGATGAGCATGGCAGAAATTGCATCAATTTTGATTAAATAAATGTGTTATTAAACCCTGTGGTACACAGTGGCACAGCTTAAGTACAAAGCTTAAGTACCATATATGAAATCTAACTACCCATCATAAACACTTTCAGTATGTTTGAAATAACCTATTGGACAACATCGTTCACACACTGACATCCTGGGCTGATTCATGAAAGATCAAAGGCTGTAGTGGGTAGGTGTTAAGAGGTACGTGTTTCATGGGATGAATAACTTTCCTCATTCTCAATATTTCTTATGTTTTTTACAACAAATTGCCTGACTCTCAAGAACAGTCTTGTAAAAAGCAAGAAAAACACTCCTAACCCAAGCCTTCTAAAGACTTAAAAAAGTTGGAAACACTTTTGAAACTATAAATTTAAACACTTCTAGAATTTTAAGAGTAGTACTAGTCTGAACTTCTCTCATATATCTATTTATACTAAATGGTCAATGACAGCATATATACAGAAGAAAATTATTTAACAGAGACTTTTCCCTTTGATTTTAAGCTTTTGGATAAACAGAGGTTTCTCCAGTAACTCTATTTTCCAGGTAGGGCTGGTTCTAGGAAAGATTAAAACCTTGGATGTTATACAGGCTAAAACATAATGAACTCTAGAAACTGAAATATAGTTGCTTTTGTCATTACCAATTACCTTCTAGGTCTAACAGAATTTTGATTACAAAAGGAAAAGGCAGCTAGCCAGAACAAAGGTTGTCCATACTTAAGAGCTAGTGGCAGCTTTCATCACCACTACCATTCCATCATCACAGTGGTCCGCAGGCCAGGGAGAGGCCCATGGAGAGCCTTCTGCTGTTGACCTGCAGCAATGCACTTCCCAGAACAGCTCAGACCATTGACAGTACAGCAGTTTGGGACTGGCAGCAGGAGGGAAGAGAAGAAAAAAGAAGAGGAATGGTTTTTTACCCTTCCATTCCACAGCAGGCTGTGATCCTTACAGCAAGATTGTTTTGCCCTGTAAAGGTAAAAATATATCTTCTGAGCTCCATGGATGCATCACTGTACCGTGGAAGACAATACAGAGCCACTGCCAGTTCTGCAGTACTTGGAAAGAGCTCTATTTCTTGAAGAATAGAATGTGAGGCAAAAGAGCCACAGGTCTGCTTTGGATAGGTTGCCTTAAGCAGGAGGCAGGAAAAAATACAGCCAGAAAATCAGTATGGAGACAGCCAAAAGACAAAAAGTCTTCTTCCTCTCAAGTGAAGTAGACTATACATCACATTGTGCTGCATCAGAACACACAAAAACATTGTCTAACATTCATTTAATAGAAGTAGAAATTATGTTTAACATAAAATATCCCAAAACTGAAGTGCAGTCATTTAAGGGCAACAAGTTGAGAAGATGCAACTGATGGAGGTGGAGGCTGCAGAGTTGACAGTATTTCAGAAGATTAATTACAGTTTCATGGGCTAGAATAAACAATCAGTTAGAGATAACTTCTTCACACAAAGAACTGGCTGTAAATATCTTACTCAGAAATAAGGTCATACATCAAATATTCTTGAAATCTTTATGTTTTAAACTGAGACATTGAAATGACCTGTTTGTAAATTATAAGGATTATTTAAAATATGAAATTCTGAATTACAGGCATCAGAAAACACAATCATTAAAGACTGAATAGGTAAATCTCGTTAGTCATGGGATTCCAAATTTTCCTTGAATATAGTTGCTAATTGATTGTCTGACTTCTTTCACACATAAGTATTGTCTTTGGTTACCTCTTCCTCAGGTTTTTAGATACTTAAATAGGAACTACATTTCCTGAATGCCTGTTCTTCATGTGAGTTTGTTGTGTGCTATGGGGGGAAGGAGGGGGGGAACAAAACAATAAAAAAAACTCAACACATAGAACTTCAAAATCCAAAGGCATCATTATAGATTTCCACATTTTCCTGGAGGCAGCAGTCTAACATATTGTTCTGTCACAGAAGTAGAGCAACATAGCAGAGCAGGCAAATCCAGTTCTTAAAGCACTGGACAAGACAAAACATCCATCAACCAGCAAGAACAGAAATTCAGACATCTTGAAAGTAACAGGTATGTTGTAATGCAGAAACCATCACAGTCATCATCTTCTTTTTATTTTAATTCTTTACAAGAATACATGACAGAGAAATGTACTTCTATAAAAGTCACATCATCCCTTCAGTTCAACAAAGTAAAACTTTTCTGGACTGGGAGGATGGAGGACAAATGCCAATAGAAACTACTTATGGGAGTTTCAATAAAACTGAACAGCAGAGGAGCATGTGTTACCACATCTTTCTGCAAAAGGCAAGTTAACAAATCTGCTATAAGCTCCACTATGAATGGTCTTTATGTCTTAGTTTTCCTGTTCGCTTTATTTGCTGACCATTTCCTGCTCTTCACAGACCAAACTACCCAGGATAACATAAGCAGTAAATGTCAAGACCATGCAACAAACATGTCATTGACACCACACCTCACTTTGTATACTGGTAATTCAGAGCAATACTGTGCCTAATGTCAACAGGGAAGGGAAAAAAAAAAATCAAAGCAATTCCTCTCCAAGGGAAAGACAGAAGATCTGGGAAGAGAAAAGTTAACATTTTCATAGAAAAGGACTGGCCTCTATTCTACCTCTAGTTAAGTTCTAAGAAACAATAAAATTAGACTCTGAATTACCAGACAACTGAACCTCAAAAGAAATTTCACCAGCTACCGTCCACAATGTTAAAACAAAATGGTGCACACACATATAAAAATACGAAATAAAATACAAGCAAATCCATGTTTTTGTTAAAGGACAAACGTTCCATTAAAAGATCCTACTTTTTTTTCCCCCTCCAGGTGTTCCACCTGGTACTGAAGTCTTATTTATATAAATTTACAAAACCTTCACTTTTGGACACTAATAGGTTAAGATACTCTGAAATCAGGTTCAATACTTTAGTGGACTTACATTTGACTAAAGACATGTCTGCAAAGCAAACAAACCGATAAAAACACAACCAAAAAAAAACAACAACAACAACAAACGAGAAAAAAAAAAAAACACATAACAGAATCCTAAAACCTCCACAGATCCCGAAATAAACTTCTGAAAGTAAAATATTTGCATGCAGGTTTCCTTCATATTTATAATTTCCTTTTTATAGTCTTTTCGTAGTCAACTCATGTCTACTCTCTTCCTTCATTAAAAAAATGGAGAAGCAGTTATTTTATATTTAAAATTTATTTTGTATTGCATCCATTAGTAATGCATTAATCTTTATTAATTAATTTTTTCCATGTATTATAACACAATTTATCCACTGCTCAACTACTTTCCTTTTAGCTGCACTCACTGTGGAAACAGTTTAGGAGTTCCTCTTTATGCTACTTAATTGCTCTTAAAAAAGATAAGACTTTTTCATGCCTTAACTAATCACCGCAACTGGAGGAAAAAGCCAACTCTTTGTATGGAGTCTGATCTCAGAATGCCCTAGAGACTAACATAAAATTTCTGGAATTATAAAAAACAATTCCAAGTCACCTGAAAACAGCTGTAAAGATTCTCAACTGTAGGAGTATCTTCACTGCATTTAGTCCCATTTGACAAGGTTTGTAAACAAAGCCCATTGGCATATATAACATTTCATTATCAGTTATTCTTAAAATACTGTACACTGGTGATTTACTCAAAAAATACTTTAAAAAGAACAATCAGTGGCTGCAGAAATATGAATCTGCATTTCCAAGCATGTTTGGAAACATTAGTTACAATTAGCAAAACAAGTATTGTCCTCATGACAGTCTTTCTTTACAAACCTTTGAATGTTTGACAAGAAAAGGTCATGTTTTGTAAAATCCTGGAAAGGTCATTCAATAACAAATCACATGAATGAAATCACAAGAGTTCAAGGAGGTTAACAGAAACACCACAGGCACTAAAGCATGTTTTCAAGGTAAACAAGGTAAAAGAAAAACAGTCTGCCTTAGCTCTAGAAAAAGAAAATAGCAAGCAGACTCTAATTTGCTACACACTGTAATTTTAAGACATTTTCTCTGCACTTGGTGGTTTAACAGTACGTATTATTTCTCATGTTCAACGCGCTTAGTCAAGGATTAACAGATAACAGAGCCACATTTAAACATCTCTTCAAATAGTCTACGTTGACCTTGGTAGATTTTCCCCCCTTAATCTTATGACCAGATACTTTAAAAAGAAGAACACCCCAAAATTTAACCTCCATCTCAGCTAAATCTCAATCTTAGATCTCAAAACTTCACTGCTTGAAACTATGCCAGCCTTTCAGCTAAACACTTTGACCTGCTTGTGACCTTCTATTTCCAGGTCTATTTTCTTCTTTACCAAAAGAACACAACATTTTTCACAGGCAGGAATAACAAAGAGTTGTTTATATAGGGTAATTTAACTACAGGATCAGTGCAGGGAGCAGTGTGATGTATTTGATCCACAGACCAAGAAAAAAAGCTCTGCTCACCAGTGTTAGAGAAAAGCCTATTGAATAGTTTCCCTGGGGCAAGCCAGCAAATTGGGGTTCTTTTCATGTATAGGCATAGAAAAAACGAATTCAGGAATGATCCTGGGTCTCTGTCTCCACAGGGTGTTAAAGCCCCGCCTTGCTGCAATTCTGAAGTTTCAAAGTTCCATTATCTCAGGGGAGAAAGGCATTACTTATTTACATAAATTCAACATTATTCAATAGAATTTGCTACACAGGGGGAAATCTCTTCCAACACAAAGAATTTAGAATCACCAACTATGCTTAGTTTATCATCATTACACTTGTGTTTTCATTTATGACAGGCTATTTGCAAACTGTAATTTATTATGAACCTCTTTATGAGATTAATTTAACAGGATCAGACCTAGGACCACCTAAAGTTTACACACTGACTGGCAGAAGCAAGTCTCACAGGAGAGGAAAAACTGCACTGTTGTGTGACACAGTGAACTATCTCATGGAAAGATTCTGTTCTAACCTCTAATACAGAGTGAGAATTTAAACTCGGTTTTATCAGTTCAAGAAAGCCTGAAAGCATTAAAATTTTAAAAAATTTTTAAAATTTTTAAAAAAATTACTCCTCTGCCATGTAGACCTCCCCCTTTCAAGTCTGCGTAATACCAACAGGTTTTCCATTGTAAATGCTGATGCCAACAATGTAGACAAAGATATGAGGTTAAATAACCTTTTTTGCTTTTTACTACCAAATACACTCAATAGTAGAGCTGGCAAATCCAAGAAGCTGGGCTCTTTTATCAACCAAGCTGAACAGCCAAGCTGAATAGTGCATTTCATACTAGGAGAGGACCATGGCTACACTGGGTTCATCATTCTTCAGAAAGAACAACATATAGCAACAGGTACTTTCAGCATAAAGTAAAAAGGCTTGACTTTGTAGAGACCTGAGGACAAAGAAAAGCTCGATGTCCTCTGTGGACCACCCAAGCAAGGCATCAAGCTTTATGTAGGTAGTAACATAAATGCTTACTTTTTTAAGTTTCTGCTCAGTCAATAGCATGCTAAACTTGTTTAGGAAAAGTGATCCAGCAGAAAACCAAAAATAGTAAGAAACAAATAAGTAAGTATGATTTATTTTTAAGTACAGTATTCTCCTCAACTGACTTATGCCACAGCATGAACAATTTTGCAAGAGAGCAAACAGAAGAACAGCAAGATAATGCAAGCTGTGTGCTTTGGTCCTTCTAAGCAGGTATGCTCCTCTGCAAGAGTAAGCTCCTCTCTAATATCCTACTCTAATCCTTTTTCAGGAAAGGGGGCAGAATGGATGCTGTAGGAAACACAGAAACCTCATCAGCTCTTTGATGGTCAAGGAGTTGGCATCATGTTTAGACATTTCTGTGAGCCTAATATATTGCAAGAACAGTCATCAGCAGACAAAGCATTACCAACACAGAAATAAAATCTTGAAAATTATTTCCAGGTGAAATCCAGGCAGTTATGGATGTATTTCTTCTTTTACAAGAAACATGCATGCCTTCAAAGGAATTAAGACGCAAAATACTAAATATTTAAAATAATCATGAATATTCCAAAGACTCATGATTATTATGTGCTGCATAAGGTTTTGCATCCACCAGTACATGGGCAGAGTATGTAAATAAATACATTTTATTAGGAAGAATTTTAACATTTCTTCCTAAAGGACCATCAAAATTACATCTAGTTTATACCTGGTTCAATCTATATTCACACAATGTAGTTTTCCATCTTATTTCAACATGCTATCAGAATGTCTTTCATTCTTCACTATAGAACAACGCAAGACATTCGATTTATGCACTGCCAAATTTTCCTGCTTTTGTATGTGACTGTTTCACACTATGGGCCTTATGCCATTCTTTAGAAGCCTTTTAGGAGTTGTGCAGGAAGTATTCTCTGACATATGGTCCAGAACTTAAATGCTGTTAGTATTGTCTTTGTTTCAGCTTTCAGGGTTCGTGTGTTACCTTTTCCTATAGGCTGCAGCTTTTCCTTTTTATTTTGAAGAACTCAAAAAGAACTCATCTAGAAATATTGCTTGTCCATTAGTGCTATTGTTTCTTTAAAAGGCTATACCGGTTTGTACTATGACTGATCAAAATGACTATCAGAAACAAGACACCTCATTTTGTCTTTCTTGCCAACTATTTTAGCTTATTTGCCATGAGCACAGGGTATAATTAATATCACACAGGAGCCAGCATTGTCATTTTTCAAATCATTTCCCTGGAAATGTTCTACACCTCTTAATGGCCCTGCTAATGCTGTAGCTGTCATGTTTTGGACAGCTGCGCTTTTACAAGACAAACTCAGCTGCGCCATGCGCCTCTCTGTAGACTTTTTAGCTCAACGGCTCAGAGGCCATGAATGCCAGCTGGTAACAGCTATATGGAAATCTTTGATTAATTTTTTTACCTCTAGATGCTGACTGTTGCTCAAATGTCACCTTCCCAGTTTTCATCCTTAGCCAGTATTTTTACCCCCTCCCAGTACTGTTTGATGGATGGAGAATCAACTGAATGGGCCAAAAATCTTATGACTAATTAAAGCCAATACAGCCTGTCCAGATGTGGAGAGAACACAAAGTCTGGAGAGGGGCCAGGTCATACACATGAAATGCTAGATCATTCAAGAGATGTAGCTCTTAACAATATTTACCAGGCTGGAGTTAACATATAGTGATATGGCCACCCTGATATGGCCACTCTTACTTACATCACTTATACTATGTAAGGTTTCACCATCACAGCTCACAGCCAAAGTAAATGTGCAGCTTTCATCAAATGAAAACACTTCACATGTACAGATATGACGAAGTGATTAAGAAACTCAGGTTTTATACTGGTTTACTCAAGAAATGATTGGAAAACAACAATATGATCAAATTAGCATTGCTCAGCAGTCATATGGTAGGGTGGCTTGAATTTAACAATTGATCCTGCCTGTGAAGCAATATTAAGCATCTTCTTACTGAGCCCAAGAATCAGAGAATGGGATCAATAAGTCAACGCTAGACATTGTAATTTCTAATACATGCAAGTACATCAAATGTGGATTTTTGCTACATTAAAAACCTCTGATACTCTCCCATTTTAACTTCATGTTCACTAACAATCTTCAATCCTGAAAAAGTAGACTGCAGCACTTCTTTTCTGGTCATGTCTGCAAAATTCTTCATAAAGTTATGTTCAGCAGTTCAGCAGCAGCAGTTCCCCCAGTTGGAATCAGCCAGGCCAGGAAAGTGACACGAACAGGATGCTGCTAAACATGCACAACTCAAAAACACGCACTATATTCTCTTCTGCATGATTTGCTGCCATTTAAAAGACAATAAACAGCAACTTTAGATTGCTAACAACATGTCATTTAAGGTTTGCTGTTGCTCAACATCAAGGAAAATCAATGCCAGCTCTACAGGGGCAGAAAACCCAAAGAAGTGAGCTCCATTTCAGGTCTGTTTGAACTCATTTCCTTTCTCCATGGTTGCCCCCTTGTACACCCCCTCAGGCATCCCCTCACAGCAGGCATGACAGCTTGACACATTGACAGCTTGCACTGAATGACAACTGATTTGTACAAATTTCAAGCCTTATAAATCTACCTGTCACAACAACAACATAAAAGAGCTTGGACCCAGCAGGTAACTCAGAAAAAGCTTCCCCTGACAGCATTTTCTGAAAAGCAATGGCTTGCCTCCTGCCAAAAATTCCAACTATCATCCTTGTATAACTTTGAATAAAAATTCAGGGCCCATTTTCTTGCCAACAGGCTACCAATCGTCTTATTTAAAGATTAAAAAGACTGAATTAGGAAAAAAAAAAAGCCATCCACAGAATTTCATTTTATACTGATATGAAAGTAGTACCACCTGCTATGGCAGGATTACCACACCATTTTTCTCTACAGTGCTCAGACAGAGTAAATGAACAAGGCTTTTTACGGTATTTAAACAATATCCCAGATTGCAATGCTGTTATGCATCCATTACATTGGAGCTGTTAGTCAATGCCACTCTTGCTGATAGAAGTTCAAGAATTTTTTTTGTTTGGGAGGTTGTTTTGTTTTATTTTTTCTTGCTGAGTTGTTAAAAAAGCAAAACTGCAATTTCAGAAACCAGCAAGGCTTTTCAAGCTACATTTTGCTGTCGAGCTCTGGTGGAAATCCACGTAGACGTTAGCTCAAATGCTAAGTGTTCAGTGTTTCCATAAGCAGTATTATGCAAGTGAAAAGCACAGCATTTAATGCTGACCATTACAAAAGAATACAAAGGGAACACAGTAATTCCAAAAAGATCTTTCTGAAATCAATTTATACCAAGAGAGTTTTGAAGTTGGCAAGAAGACTCCACAAAGATGATGAAATTGATATGATGTTTAAAATAATGCAATTTTAAGACATACTGAGAACTCCCCACAAGAATACCTTCCAAGTACCACAGGAAATGCTATAGGAAGTACCAAATCAGCTGTCTTTAAGCCTGAAAAAAACCCATGTTAATTAAAATGTGCATCATTAGGGGAAAAAAAGTTATTTGTGGTGTTTTAGTTAAAAATAAAAGTGATCAGTAGCTTGAAATTATAGTTTATGAAGATTCAAAAATAAGAGCTTTCTACTAAGCTGCTGGATAATAAAAGCAATTAATAATACATGTATAATCTGTATAAACCATAAATTCAGCCACTGAGACCTCAAAGAAATGGCTGGTTTTTCTTTCAAGTCCATTATTACTTTTAAACTGTCATTACATTATTACTTTTTAACTGTCCAAGTCACTTTGCACACATATAGTAAGCTGACGATCAATGCAAATAGTAGCACAACTTGAGTGCTATTTCACATTTGTAGCTATCATGTGCTCTCTCTATATTTGCTACATGACCTAAGATACTCAAAATTCAAGCTTTTCCGTATTTGGCTGACATTTTCACTGTGATGATTTAGTGCAAAAAAAGTAGGAACACTCTGATAATTCTTAAAAAAAAAAATATTAAATTAAAAAAAAAATAGCCAGCAACGCAGAAGTACATCCTTACACTCTCTTACCATTC
Organism: Myiotriccus ornatus; assembly: GCA_036023395.1. Taxonomy (NCBI): domain Eukaryota; kingdom Metazoa; phylum Chordata; class Aves; order Passeriformes; family Tyrannidae; genus Myiotriccus; species Myiotriccus ornatus. Next base: position 13,647,774 of record JAYRBT010000178.1, read on the forward strand.
GTGTGGACATTTAAGAGTTGCCTTATGTTTCCTTAAGAGGAGGAAGGGGGAAAAAAAGAGGAAAGCAAATAACATTTTACAGTAAAAGAAATACACAGGATGCTTGAGAAATTCCTAGCACTTAGAATGTATTTGAATTACAACATAATATTCAAGAATTATTTGTTTTCCTAATAGGCAACTTTTCAAGAAAACTAATGACCTAGCTTCACTGTTGTTTCCAGTGAAGTTGCACCTCATGTTTCTGTTTCTGCAGACTGCCCTGACAATGCAAAATTATAGGAAAGAAAGTTTAAGCAGGCTGTTGAAGACTTCCCACTGAGTCATAGGAACAAACACCTACATAAAACAGAATTATCACAAATCATGATATCTTCAAAACAAGTACCTTCAAACAGGTAACAAAGGTTCACCACATTGCTTCTTGAAAATATCAGCCAAGGTAGACTACTTACGGCACAGAGCATGTGCCTCAAAACTACTTGCACTGGCTCCTGGAAATATGCGGCCTTGCGAAGGAGGAAAAGATAAATTACTGTCATAGCTCCTGGAGTCACCATTACCTCTGAGAAAAAGGACTAAGGTTACCTGAAGATAACCAATAGTTAAGTAGAAGTTATGGGCAGTAAGTTAGTATTCTGGTTCAACCATCTTGGCTGGGAAACAAAGGATATACATTCTCCTTTTCCAGTCATGGGAATATTTTTTTATTTGTTTCTTCATATCTTCCCTTACTCCTAATATTTTCAAAGCCAGAACAAAACCACCTCTATAGTAGAATGTGACATCTTACAAGTAGTAAGGGGGTTTAGAAAACTTCTCATAAAATGACAGCCTTTGGAAGTGGGGCTCTAAAGCAGTTGAACCACTGCATCAACACCTGAGCCATCACTGAGGGACAAAGCAACGAACTTGTCTGTTGAAGACAGAAAGCAAATTTTATATGTTGGAAGAGCAAAGGCTTGAATTTTAGTCTTGCTGGATTTGCCTGCTTCCCCAGATTTGGCAACCATAACTACTACATTGATTTTTTATTTCCCTATGCCAACACCATACACAAGCATATACAAGCCTTGCCTAATATACACAGCCACAATAGGGCGACAGGCAAATACATATTACTTCTCAGAAAATGTGTTGGTGTAGAGAGTAGAAGAGAGACAGATATATACACACTGCCCTCAATTTCTCAGTCCTTCCTACGCGCAGAAATACAGTAAACATTGTCTTAACTTTCTTGCATATGGTGACAGAACTTCTTACTGATGGAAAAAGGGCTGCAAAATAGTATAAATACCACCTGTGAGGGACAAGCTCCAGAATTTCTAGGATTTTGTCCCTTGGACCTCTGGAATTTAGTACATTTTTGCCTCTTAGAACCCTCCATGTTATTTGTAACTGTCAGTGGAAGGGAAATCTGTAATTGTTAAGAGGGAAAGAGCCTGTGCAAATTCTTCCCAGTGCAAAGTGAACAGTCAATCACTTTTATAAGGACAGGAACAACTGAAACTATCCATTCGTATACTTTCCTTTAGTCAACAATATTACCTTTAGTAATCTGGGGAATGTGCATCCATAAATTACAGAAAGTGTTATTGCATTGCTGAATAAACAGCAACATTTCCATCAGCAGCAGTGGCAGCCTCACAAAGGTATAACAAACAGACTCAATCATTTTCTTGTCAAGCTTTGCAATGACTGCAGAGTTTACTGCTTGAGATAATGTTGCTTTCCTCAGCATTGTGTGCCAAACTGCAAACTGCTTATTAAAACAAAACCTCTTTTTCTGAGCAGCATGAGTTGGATAATCACTTATTGCACTCAAGAAAAAACAGGTTTGATGCCCAGAGGTGGTTAGTAATCAGGCATATGCATTAACATTTGGTTTGTAAAAACTGGTTAAAAAAATAAGTGCACTAAAAAGGAATTATGAGAACCATTGCCCCAGGTTTATCATTTTCCCTGTTAATATATTTGTACTGATAAAATATTCCAGACTATTCCAGTCTGCCTCTAAGAGAGAAACTAGCAAAGAAAGACAGGAGTGAAATATAAATCAACTTATCCCAATCAGATACCTTCTCTTCAAAAATGTTTTTTAAAATGAAACAACTGGATTGCATCTTTCCATTCCAGGTACAGGTGGCAACTTGCTTTTCGGAGAAGGGGAGGGGAAAAAAAAAAAAGTAAACTTAAAAACTAGTCAGCTGTGTCAGAGATACTGCTGAAGCACAAATCTATTATTACCACCCAAAGAAACAGTTTGGCATAACTAAGCCGACCAATACTCCTGAAAAACCCAGTTCAATTTTCTTCGCTTAAAACAGATTGACAACCATTTTACTTGGCTGAATAACAGGAAAGACTGAGACACAAATGAGCAAGCTCTGCCATGTCAAGAAAACACTGCTGTAAAGCAAGCCATTATTCTTGACTTCAGAATAGCTCCCTTTTTTCCTCTTTCCATTTTCTTAATGATTAGAGATATATTAATATAAAGGTAAGCAGACAGGCTTCTCTCTACTGTGTTGGCACTGCTGATTTCCTTTTAACAATGAGCTATCAGCTGCTCAAGAAAACAGAACATCCAAATAATGGAGATTTCAAGACTATTTTAGGATGGAGCAGAGTACTGTGAGACTCTCAAAACCACAAACACATACACAAAAAGAATTTTAAGAGAATGACAGTGGCATGCATGACTGATCTTTAGCAAGCACATGAAGACAATTAAAGCCCACATTGTCTTCAAGAAGAAAGAAGAAAGAAAGTGATGGTGGACGAGTTCTGGAATCCAATACATGGAGCACTTATGATATCCTCAGTGCGTGAATTTCCAAACTTAAAAAAAATCTCCTTTGATTCCACAAAAGTCTGAATAGTTCTTTCAAGAGTACTTAGGTGACCTGTAAACCTAAACACGAATGCATTGTGGAGAACAGCCAGCCTGACTGTAATTAGACATAAATGTAAGCATTTGTATCAGTTATATCTTAAAATTATTTTGATCTACAGAAGGGTTAAATCATGCCAGTCTGCACATCTGTGCTTCCGTTCACAAGTGGACAACCTGAGTAACTGCACCAGTACAAACCCCCAGGAAAAAACCTCCAAGCCAATTTAGAGTATGATGATAAATATTAAGTTGCTTCAACTTGGTCAAATGCAAAATCGTATCAGATTTTCTTGTCAAATGGGATTAATGTCAATGAAACAGTCAATTAAATGCATTCATAAAATACCTTTGTAGCTATTAATATTTGAAAACCATTGAAAATAACAATTAATTTCTTTCTTCAACCTACTCCTAAATGACCATAAAGAAAATTGAACCTCTATTCAGTGATATCTGCCAGAAGAACAATGAAATAAGAAAAAGGCCAAACCATCTCCTACAAACATCTGAACTCTTTTATCATGTTCAGGCTATTCCTTTCCTTTCTTACCCTTAAATTTTTATTCTCCTTAGGCCTTCATCTTCTCTCTCATAGTCTTCTACCAGAATCATGCCTATAGAGGTGTTTCCTTCAACAGGTGTCAGTACAGGTTCTTCCCAGAAACTAATGCGCTATCTCCGAGATCCAGAGTAAAATCTTCAATATGTTTGTGTTCATTCTCTTTCACATCTGCTTACTCTTAGTCTTGTACTTCTTGTCACTCTCTAGTCATCTCAAGTATTCACATACTGAAATTATCTACAGCTTTCTCTATTTTTCTTATTCCCCCTCCTCTCCATGATCCTCAGATGCCTCCTCCCAGTCATAATAATGTCCCCCTCTCTTACCCCAGAAGCCATTGTTTTTACACATCAATATGAAGACAAGCATCACATTGAGGAAAAGATGCTAACTGAGAAACAATAACTCCACGTCATCAATCCTAGCATGAAGTTCCATGAAGAAAAAAAAAACAAAATTCACATCATACCACTACTGGTAAACATACTTCTTGAAAGTGAGCAAGAGCTCCATGTATAAAGTGAACTGTTGCATTGCAATATGCCTGAGTCATTAACATTCATAAATATATGCAGTAATGCATCCACTATTTTTTATATTTAACTAACAACATCACATTCAGTGACTACATATGCAATTGGACATGATTCAGCTAATCTGCAAGTTACTCTTCAGCGCACTAGGAGTACGATCTGTTACCCAAAGGTTCCAGTGTCCCTTAATTTCCATCATTATCTACTGACTTGCCCAAATGATTCTTTGGCTACTTGTTAATAAAAGAATCAGAAGGTGCTAATCTCATTATCGCCTTGTCAGCAGTTCCTGTCAGAGCGTTGTTGCCCATTAATCGCCTGCTGCTGCAGTCAATCAGGATCCTGCCATGCACTCCCCCAACATGTTTATTCTTTAACCTGCTAAGATAGGAGATAACCAAAGTGTCACAATGCACTACATGGACCAGCACTGCATCATAGAAACAATTATTCGCCTTTCTCTATAGCATCACAGATATGATTGCATAGTTCAAAACAGTTTAGCTGGGCTGAGGCTCTACATCTTCAACTCCATCTTCCTAATTTATTACTTGGTTTACTGTACAGTCATGCTAACACAGCCAGGGAAATAATTGCCACCATATGAAAAGCCTCAAGAGGATTCCTATGCCCAAGCAGAAAACTGCCACTCACTGTTCTAACTAAAGAGTGCATATTTATTCCTATGACTTCAAACAGGAGGAAAATTTATTCAACAATATATATAGCAAACCTAACTCAAGAGTTTGTGTATCCCAGAACATTTTTCTGACTATATGCTGGCAGAAATTTCAGAGACAGATATCCATGATCATCCGAAACCTCTTTCAGACTAGTGTATTCTTAAAAAATCTAACTATTTATCATGCAACATTTCTCTCAGATTGTTGTATTTTTAAAATTCTAATTATTTATTAAACCTTAGGAGTAGGTCAATATATGAAATTCCTATTAATTTCCAATTAATGAAAGAGAAGATAAACAGTAAGTAGCAACAAAAAACACAATAAAAATAAAAAATGCAGACAAAGTAAGTGAGAGGAAGAATCAAAATAGCATGCCAAAGGATAGAACAACAACCTGTCAAACATATCCTTGTCTCACTAGGTTTACTTACATACACCACAGTTTTCAAAAACAGGTGCCTAAAATTCAGGTATGCAATGTCTTTTTAATATATCAAGCATGGGTCAGCACACTGTGTTGCAATTAGGACAGAAAGCCCAAGTATGCCCTTCTTTGGCCACCCAGTAGCAGCTTTTCACTAGAACTGTATAGAATAATTTTGTAAAATCCATGAGACTTTGTCTAAACAGAATTGCCAAAAACCTTGTGGCTTTATCCACTCTCCGTAAGTCTTAGAAAAAGAAAAGTTAATGCTCTGAGATTGAAATTCCCTCTCTACACATGGAAAATAATTTGGGGGAAAAAGGCAGAAAAGCAATCCAGACCAAAGATTCAAAGAAAACAGATCAGTCAGTAATTTGTTCTATTAACAACAATTAAAAACTTTCTTCTTTCCAAAAACCATATACCTGTCTTCACATAAATACATAGTTACAAAAAAACATAAAATGGACTTGAGATGGGGTTTGAACAAGAGAAGGTGAGGTATACAATTTCCCAAGTGACTGAGATTCAAAGCTAACTGTAGAAGCTATGCCCAAAGCACTGACAAAATTCCTCTGTGTCTTCTGACCAGATAACTCCACATCTGTGATCTGAATTTTTCCTTGCACTATGGAATAGACACTACAAAAAGATAGTTCTCCATGTCTTGTCTTTTTTTATGATGTCTGAATGATCTCTTACACCCTTTCTACCTGCCACCCTAGGAACCATGAAATCACCCCAGTTCTAATAAAAGACGATACAGATTCAGACATCATTCATGGTATTAGCTCTGAAGTTACCTTAAAAAAGTATCAATGCTCTTGTAAAGCATTCTCTACAATATGATTCATGGGAAAGCCTTTCAAGAAAATGGGTATCCTAAATAGAGTATCCTAAATTGGTATCCTAAATAGCTTAAAAGTATCTTCACAACTTATTCCCAACCTGATGAGCACACAAAGAATATGGCAGTGTACAGACAGAAAGAAATCCTCTCTGTGTCACAAAATGCCAACTGCCTTTTAATCAGCAAAACCCTCCATTATTAGAATCTCAGCCAGAGATGACTTCCATTTCTTTTCTCTCTCCTTCTATTAGTTTAGACAATTTCAACTAGTCAATCAGCATAATCTGTTTATATACAAGAAGTTAAGCATATAGGTAGATTTGGGGGTTGTTTGTATGTGTTTTTCCCACTAAAAAAAACCAACTTTAATCCATTATTTAGGGTGACTAAATAATGTGGAAGCTCATGAGTCTACACTTTTTCTATGGAACATCAATGGAACATTTTGTCACAGTTTTGGAAAACAAAGTGAAAAACTTACTATGTGGAAATAGGAGAAGAAATGTATTTGAGAAAGATGAAACATATTTGCATCTCAATCCAGGCATCCCATGTTTGCCATAATACCACTACATATTTGAGTGGCACGACATTGTAAAAGTGAAATTGTTTTGGCTGAGCTGACAGTAATAAGGTTGATATGAATCATAGAACCATTTAGCATGAACTATATTATAATATTCAGTTTAATCATGTTAAGTGTAGGGGAAGGAAAAAGTAGAGTGAAAGGAATATACAAGCAATTTACTTGCAGGCATTTTTTAACAACTTTATTTAAGCTTGTTTTATCTGCATAAAGAATATCCCAATATGCTTGTTAAGTGAAATGAAAATGGAAAGCGTTTCAAGTAGCATAAAGACATTAAAGAATGCCTTAAAGTGTATGAAAATTTTACATCAGCTTTTATTACAGTTGATTGCTGAACTGACAAGGGAAAAAATGTATCTTAGGTTTCCCTCCACTTGTACATTAATAAGCACTTTTTAAGCACCATTCTGCAAAGAAACTGAAACACTTCAATTCTGAAAGAACAGCTGACTTTACTAATAATGAATAATATCAAGATATATTTTGGAGAAAGAAAAGACCTCTCCCAATCTTTTGTAATTCCAATTTATTTTGCAAAATTAGATGAATGTACACCAGTTGATTTTATGCTACACAGCCAAGGATACTGATTGTCTCATGTAGGCTTTATCAGTGATAATTCATGAGAGTCAGGTTTAAAGTTACCTAGAACTTTCCCAATTCGGATGATACTTTCCTATTTCATTCCCTTGCAGTGAAAAAGAAGTTTTTTGGCTTAGAATCTTAACCATCCACACGTGAGCAGGTTTTTCAGACACCACATACTTCACTGAGAAAGATTTCTGTCTTCATCAGTTTTTTACATTATGAAACTAGAAATTCAGATGTATTGTTCAATATTAAATGACTAAAGGAATTGAAAAGATCCAGACACCTAACAAAACCAACTGATGGTAGCAAAGCAGATGTACAGCATTTATAGCATCTGAAATGTACTCTTCAACCAACCTGTTCGAAGGGGATGCAAGACCTTATGACTAGGTTGAGTTTATATAAATGCTTACATTTACATTTTACACTAAAAAATATCCTATCAAAGAATATCTAGTCCCGAAAGGAGTTCTTCAGCATACAACACATCTCCCACTCCTCTTTTGGCCTGTTTGATTAGGATTTAGCCTATGCTGACAGATTATCTTTGGAAAGGCCCCTGGCTGTGCCAAAAAGAACAAGTTAAACAAAGGATTAACCAATACACTCTCACTAATGCAGTCAAACTGTCACCAGGATCAAAGACTTCTGCAAGAGACAGAAAGTGATTTAGGCAAGTGTCCTTCCATGAGTTAATGCAAAATATACTATAACAGTCACTTTGTGCCTGACTGAAAGAATATACTGCTCTGCTTACACTTCTCATTAAAAAAAAACCCACACTTTGTATTTAAATCAAACTGCTTATTCTCTAAGTAAATACTTCCATCTCCTCAGCACTTCTGCAAAGACAAAAGATGTTGTAAGATGTCCAAATACAGTATTATTGCAAGGGAAAAGCATTAAAACAATAAAATTCAACTCAAACAATGGAACTGAGCATGTCTTCATTGTTAATTTTACTTAGTCACATGATACTGATACGCGCAGTGTAAGATGAAGTAGTTGTACGCCCAGTTACGCCGATGACAATCATGACTGAGGCATTAAGTAGTCCCAGAAATCCCCTCTAAATTTTGCTCAAAGCATATAATTTTATTAGGTGCTTTAAGAATGTAAGAATGAAATTGAAAAGTTATTTATGCCAAAAATTGCAGAAACCTCTCTAATAGGAAAAGGAAACTGAAAATTATATTTTAAATCAGCGTGTTGGAGCCAACACTGTTCAAAAACTTCTTGGGAAACAAATAATTACAGAGACATAAGGCAACTAATGTCACTAGTGTTCTCACTAAAAAGCTAATTGATTAATATATCATCATACAGATAATTCTGATCAATATACTGATTTCAAGTATATCTCCTAACAAAGTGACCCGTACTAAAAACAGTCATGCACTGTGTGTACCACTGAGGGGAGTATAAATACTGAGAATTAGTGCCAAATTCTAAGAGTTACAAAATCCAAACATAAGAAAGATTAAGTGTATTAAGAAGCCACACTGCTACTTTCTTCAGATGAACATATGCTTCCTCCCAGATGCAGAAAGATGTAGAAAAAAACAGCTCAATAATTTCTAGTAGGAAAACTGCAGTAGATAAAGCTATGACTGGCACTTTTTATAATGGGTTAAAAGTTTAAAACCAGGTTTACCTAATTGCCTCTGTCTCATATGCTAATAGTAAATTCTATTTATTATTATTTCTCTTGGTTCTTGGTAATACCTGCAATACAACCTGGACTTGTGTGTCTAACATAGATATATGTTGTGTATGTAATGGTATCTTATGAAGGAAATAATAAAAGAGCACAGCCTCTCTAAAATGTGTAATTAGTCCAACCCAATAAACGTGCATTGGTACATAAATAACTCGCTTAAAATTAACAAAACTGTGCAGTTTTAACCCACAAATAAACCAGGAAAGAAATTCAGCAACTTTGAAGGGATATTATAGAATTGACAGGGAAAAAATTCTCCAAAACATATATGTAGTGCCTGCAAGCACTGCTCACATTCCATGAAACAAGGGAGCTATTACCTCTGTAAAGCTTGTTATTTTAATACAGTGAATATCAAGTAGAAGTCAATGCATTACTAAACACAGCCTCTCTGCTTGGAGGAGGCTATTGTAAGAGTTTACACCAACACCTGCCTTAGCTACTCCATTCCAACCTCATTGTCATGGGTTCTTCTTACCAGCCTTGAGCTAAAGTCACACTAAACATGCTGCTATACATTCAAAGATAAGTTATTTAGCTTAGAATATAAGAATATAAGAATCCAAACCCCCAAAACTCCCAACAGTCATTTTAATGCTTGCCTAATATAAACAAGTCACTACATTTTTCCAGTATACTGTATTAGAAAAAGCAAGTTAAACAACCAAAACTAAATGAGGCATAAAATATAAAGCTGTAATGCAAAAGACCACCTCAACTTTCAGCACCAGGAAGCAAGGTCTTTACAACAGTATTTGATGGGACTCATCTCACAATGAGACTTCAACATTTATACAAGACACTAATATGTAAAAAAATACTATTTCAGCATCATCTCCTACTTATCCAAACTTTCCATCTTACACAAAACAAAGGGGAACAATAATACTCTTAATCTAATGTCTTCTTCAGAAGCAGAAGATGCAATTTCTTCCTTTTGTGGCAAGAGGTGAATAAAAACAGGCTATTTAACTGTGGATTAAAGTAACAAGAGAAGATGCATAACAATAAGTAAGGTGCATAACAGTAGGTGGACCTATGAGGTGCTACATTTGTACAAGAACAAAAATACTAGAGAAAGTGTGGAAAGAGGGTATTGTCAGCACTATCCTTTAGTAATATCAGGAGGTAGAACTAATTATTACACATCCATTCTCTTGTCTTCCAAGTAATACCTCATTTTGTTTTCTGAAAGTGTCTATATGTAAAGCATCTACTTTACCCCCACCAAACTTAGAAATCAAAAAAAATTATATACGTCATTTCATCTTAATTTAGCACTCCCAACTTACTTGAGCATCTGAGCTCTGCTATTTGGTAATAGACACACACAGTTTTTCTCATCATCTTCAGGTTTCTCCCAAACTAGCATTATTTAACCTTTAGCTGTTCAGATTAACAGGATAGCAGCTAGGTTTACTTTGCACAGTTAAAAGCATACAGTTTATGTCTAAAGAGGGTTTTATCCAAAACAAAGAAAACTAGGATAAGTCCAAGTTAATCACCATTTCATAAGAAAATTTTCATCTTAAATTTGTTTTAAAGAATGAAAGGGCTGCAAGTTTTGCATTTCTACTTTTGTTAAACAGTTATTCTTTCCTTACTCTTTTTTGTCCTGTAAACCTATATGACTAGCTAGTCTGCAAAATTGTGAAACTCAGTCCTGATCCAAGAAGAATTTTGAAAAGTTGATAATATGGCAACACACACGAGAAACCCCTCAACAAATAATTTCATTAATTAATTGTAAGATCTTGTGACAGCTGCTCTCTAGAGAAGTGTTTGTCCACTGAATGCTTTTAGGAAAGCATACAGTATTTCATCATTGTGTTTAGACTTCTGATGAGATACAGTGTGATTAATAGAGAAAAAATAAACATTAAAAGTCTCACCATGTGCCAAATTAGGAAGAGCACTTGATAAAATAGGCACCACTTCTTGTGAGTAATTTGAAAGAATAACTGTTTTTCATTACAACCTCAGCTCCCAGCAGGTCATACATAAACCAAGCCAGCTGCAGTTCAAACAAAGGTCTGTCCAAAGGATGGGCTCAAGGTGCAGATAAATCATTATTGCAAAACCTGTGCCAAGTTTTACTCTCCCCTCTGCTTTCTTCATTTAATAAATTGAGCTTGACCCCAAAACAGTTATTTTAAATACCCTAGCTTAATTTTTGGTTTGTATTTTTCCACCTTTTTACAAATAAAGATTTATTCACAACAACCAAAGCAAGTCAAAGCTCTAGAAATATCCTCTAAAATTGTTCACATGATCCCTAAAGTTTATAGAAGCTTATGACTAAGCTACATGACCCATCAGGTATATAGTGAACAATTCATCTCACTTTAAAGCTACATACTTGAAGTTATTTCTTGAGCAAATATACCAGTATGTTCACAGATTGAAGGTTTCCGTTAATCATTTTCAAGCTATTCTCTACAGTTTCAAAAAATGTGAGTTAACTCAAGGGAGACAAAAGAATTAAAAAAAAAAAAAAAAAAAGAGAACACATATATTATGGCCCACTATTCCTTAGGTAAAAAAATTAGTTAGCTCATTGCAGCCTGCAACAAGACCTGCAACAGGATAGGATCCCTGGTGTTATCATGACTGTGCAAGAACCTCTTCACTGGTACCAATGGCATTTATGGGCAGATCACCTGATTCTCTCTGCAGTCTCTCACAGATTTAGGGGTTAATAAGCAATAACCACATCTTCCAATCTTCTTACCTTTGCTAAAGAATCAGAGTAACTAACTAGATGCCATACAGTCACTGTAAGCATTCTACCTCGTGCATACAATCGATTTTCACAGCTAAGAACCTTGTATTCTAACCACTTTTTATTTGCAGTTCAGAATTATAAAACCCTTCCCCATTAACACTTACAGAAACATACCGTAATCTTCTTAAAGATTTGCATGCATTAATGAAAGTGACAGTCATTGTAGAAGATCAGTTTTTATAAATTTAATATTGTGGTTGCAATTTCCCATAGTCTTAGGTTACTGTAGTACTTTTGAAGTTAGTGCCTGGTGAGAAACCTTGTTTAGACAGCTATTGGGTGGAACTGCCAGGCTTTTAACTGTGCCAGAGAATACAGACCACCATAGAGTAGTACACAGGAGTACTTATATCAGAATTAGTAAAATCCTGTCATTAAAAGGAGTGTAAATCCAGAACTACTATATCCAGGACACTACAGCTCCCAGTCAAAGTTTACATAAAAAATTACATTCCAGAAGGGAAAAAAAATATTAGAAAAAGAGTTGGAAAGGAACAAACAACATGTAAAAGTATCAAAATATTACAGACACCAAACATGGGGAGGGGTGGTTTAAAAAACTCATATAAAATAGGTCTCATTTCAACCTATGCAGAATAAATAATAGTTCTAAGTTCCCCCCTGGGGACTTGGATTCATCCAAGATATAAATCTCAGTACAAGTCAGCACCCACTTTATAAAATCAGAGGGAGATGAAAGCAATTAAACATAAAATGTGGCATTTTGTGTCTCTCTTAAAAGCAAGAAGGAGGAACTCCCCCCACACACATTATTTTCAAAACATTTAAAATCCTATAGAAATAGTGAAACATAACATTGCGGTATTCTAAAGTAATATCTCTTGTTTATAACCATATAAATTTAGTCCCCTGGCACTATGGGGCTTATATAATAGAAGAAAGTTATTTTAACAGTGCCCTGTTAAAAAAAAAGCAACTCATTTTCTCCAGTGGGAGGGATGTGTGGCCTCATGCGAGAAAGGGAACATGCCTAAGTTATTACTGTAGGAAAGCAATCTGTCAAAGCCTGGTCGTTTTGGCATGGTGAATACCACTGGTGAGATCAGAGAGTCAGATCCTGCTTGCAATTACTGCTAAAGGACCTTGGATACAGGCAGCCTGCTATCAATTATTCCCCTGGCCTCAAACACTTGGACTTGTCAAGTTCCCAGTGTCTTCTGTTTTGTAACAGTAAGAAAAAGGGCTTCCCATGATCGGTTCTTGGAAGTTTCTCACATGTTGTGTCACTCCAAAATGTCATTAACAATTCAATTAAAATTTCACAGCACATGTCAGCATATTCAGGTTTTTGTCTGCTAAAATAAGGTCCAAGACAGATAAAGCAGATTCTGTCTCAAAATCTTGACTTTAAAAGTTATGCTTTCATATGTAGATTATCAAACATGACACTGTCTGCCACCTCAGTGAAACATTGTGTTTGATGTCCCTACTCTACTAATAGTACAAAGAAAAAATTGTTTAACTAGAAAACCGAATAGCAGCATCACTTTCAAGATGTAATAACTTGCATCATCTGTTTAGTTTGGTATAATAGCAATTTTCTGGAGGGTATTTTTCAGTTTCTGTTCTTTTTTTTTGTTTGTTTGTTTGGTTTTTTAAGTCTCACCAGTCTATTTCTGAAGTTGATTTTATTTTTATAAACCCTTAAGTATTAAATTACAGTTTTTGTTTTATTAGTTTACTTTCCTGTGTGGGATTTTCTTGAAAGATTAACTCCAGATGTAAAGTGTAAATAGAATTCAAATTCATCTAAAAGGTATATTTCACAAGAGTTTTAGTAGATATGGCCACAAAAAGAAGACATACTGTTCATTCACACAGTTTATTCATAGTTCAAGGGCCCCTCTACAATTTTTCTCCAATTATACAATGAAAAAAAATTTAACATCTTAAGGTTTTCAGTAGAACTGGAAAGAAGGTTCGGTCTTAAGCCTTCTAAGGCAGCTTTTTCTCTAAAACATCAATAGGTTTAGTCATGCAAGGAGAAGATTCTTTAAACTTACCAAAGACCTTGTTTAAAGCCTAGGAAAATGTGGACTGTCAGCATCCTTTGTGTTGTTTTGGAGCTTAAACCCATTCCCCAGTACACTGCTGACCCTCTACCCCAATTCTCTAGTTTCTCTCTGACATCAAACTCAGGATTATTGTTAGATTTTCTTATAGGCAAAAAGGAGATTAGAAGCCCAGCTGCAACTGCTGACTGACAGGAAAAGGAGTAGAAAAAATACATAGATAGATATAAAAATTTTAACCACCATATTACGAGTATAATTTCCTTCCACACGCCAACTAACAGTATTGACCATCATCCCCATGACTTGAGAAGCAAAAACTGCATGAAATGTGGGCATCTCCCCTCACAGTGTCAAAACAGGAGTTGACAGTTCAAGGCAAAAATGATTTGCATGTAAATCCCGATCAAAAGCAAGCTTGCACCCTGAAGTTGTCAAGTTTTGCTACTAGTCTGACACTTAAATGGGCTATAGCAAAACTTGATTTAAACTGAGGAGAAAAAAAACATGGCAACTCAATTACCCCCTTGCAGATCAGATCTGGCAGTTCAGGTCAAACTTTTCACCCTGCCATTTCTCAATACCTGATGCCTTAAAGAAACAATATGTATTCCTCCTACAACCTTAGATGGAAATACATTTCCCATGGCTCCCTACTGTGCCTTTAAAAGTGAATGGGAGTGGGGGGCGAGGCAGGTTTAGAAATATAGTGCAAAGTTGAGTTTTGGGTTTGGTTTTGTTTCTTTAAATTTTCTCCTGATCAAAATAGCTTAAATTATACAGGAGGAAAATTTCTTTTATGCACATATATTTGCATTAGAGCGATATCTAGTGTATATTGACTTTTAGAATTCATTGGCTTTTGAAAAAATCCCAACCTGTTAAACTCTTGAAGCCATACTTCCTTGAAATAATGCTTGCCTGTAGCATCACAGAGCAGACAATTACTTTAATCTGCCCAAAGGATGTGAAAAAAAAGAAAAAATTGAAGTGTGGACTTTTTCGAAAATTGGAGAAATATTTATACAGTGCAGTCAGTTTGTACAATGACAAGGAAAGCTCCACTGTTACAAAAATTAAAGCCAAATATTTTCTAGAATCTAATTCTTAGACCAGTTCCATCCTTCATCCAGTCAATTCATGCAATGCCTTCAGGTTCAGAAATGTAACAGGTTTCTGCAGCAGCACTCAGCAATTTTAACATCTGCTACTGATGGGTTCTGTGTCCCCAGATCATCCACATGAGCTATTTACAAAATGCCTTTGCTCCGTTTATTGCCATTAAAATGAGATATCTGAGATACACTTCAGACACTGCTTTACAGGCAAAAAAAAAATCACCAAGAGAGAAGCCAGAGGATTGCCTAGAGATAATTTAGATTCTTTAAGCACTAGAATTAGAGAAGACCCTAGTGAGATCCCATATTTCACAAAAATTCATTCAACTGACTAGTATAAATTAGGGTAATTGCAAAGATATGTTCACTGCACTATCACACACCAACCAGAACTAAAGACTGTACACACAACCCACTCAGACTCTCCATCTCAGATGTATAGTTGATATCAGTTAGAACAGGAGAAGAATATAAAATATAAATGCCTTCTTTTTGGTTATTTGGAAACACTATCAGTATTCATGATCACATCACAACTGATCCTCCTTTCTCAAATACCCAGATGTCACTACACCACCATCATGAATGATGTCCTGCCTGAGCAAAGTGGCAAAACCTAGCCTCCTACTTAATGCAACAGGAACACTTCAGGGGCAAGTTTTCATAATACTAATCTTTCAGTTTCTGCAATTACTACATCTGTACAAATAATAAAGTTTCAAACTAGACATTTCATCAGCTAGTACACAGCTATGCAACATTTAGCAAATTTCACTGCTTGCACCACAATGGACACCTGGAAAGTGTTTCAGAGAAAATAAAACATATACTCAGATAGCAGTTAGCACAATTGACTCTAATAGTAACACTCATATATTTCTATATCAAAATTAACACCAAAAAGAAGTAAGCAAAAAAATTAGTAATCAGGAAGAGGGTTCAGTTTAGGACAGGTATCTTTATTATTTTCATGACAGGCCAGTACAAGAATTAAACACAGTACAGTTTTCTGCTTCTAATCAAGAGACAAAAAAAATATTCATAGGTATTGTTAGGAACAAACTGCTACTTTTATATGTTACTATGAACATCTCTGACCTTAACACAGTATCACTGATTTTAAAGCTTCATATGATTAGGAAACTGGCAAATATTTACAGAATTATTGCTTAGATTGTAAACTCTTTGCAGCAAAGATGGGGTTTTTCTTGGTCTGAGTTGTACAAAGCACTGTCAAAACAATGTCCTGCTACAAAAGTGACAATTTTACACTCCCAGAGTAAGTGCAAAGATTACTTCAGGGTATTTTGAAATGGTGCCATTTTTATTTCTCCAAGTCTAGCTCAGATTACACCTGAAATTAAAATCAGTTCTTTCATGAATAAAATAATGTTACCTCAAGATTTTGGTCTCAGACTCTAACATCATTTACATAATGCCATCTTCAATTGCCCTTATCTTTTTTCTGTAGTTGTAATAAAACCTTAAAACCCCCATGTTTGCACTCTAAACCAAATTTAAACTATAGAAGTCTAACTACCTCATTATCACTTGGGGAGAAAAACAAAAAAATCAAGACTTTCTTAAAAAATCCTAGTGAACTTAGGGTGTTACATTAAGCCATTCAGAATCCTTAGAGTGACAGTAACTGATTTGTCATAAATCTACCTACACTTTAATATTTCAACAACTACTCTGACTTTCACACCTGAAAAACTGGGGGTCTGGGTTTTTAAATAACTTCCATTTATATATTGTCTTGCTAGACAATAGCAGGACAATTCTCCCTTCCTTTTTTTTTTCTTAAGAGTTTTAAAACATAGAGACACATACTATTTTTATACTTCTTTGTGCACTCACACATTCAGCAAGTAAATCAACAGTGTGGGAATTCACACCTCTTTATTTCATTAAAATTCACATTTGTCCCCTCTTGAACTACTTACAAAGTGAGAATAGCAACTTGATTTTGATCCTCCACTGAAGTGGATGCTGTACATGCATCCGGAAGGAACCAGTTACTTTATGGCAGTTCTGGGCTGAGCTAACACCCCAACAATTTACAAGAAGTAACAACAGAACAACTTTTGCTGAAAGCTTACAACAGGGTGACATCCCTGAGTCGCCACCAGCTTAGAAAATCAGCTATGAGGTCCGAACCAGCAGGTGATACAGGCTGGAAATAAAGAAGTTGGAAAGGAGCTTATTAGTATTCTATCCTTTCAAGGAAGAAGAGTAATTTTTCATTGTGGTTCACTTCTAGCCCAACAGAGAAGCAGTTAACACACAGGTCACCTCCTCATCACTGAGGAAAGACACAGTTTCCGACTTACTGGTGGATGGAAACCATGTACTTCTCTGCAATCTAGTCCTGCAGAGTAATGATATGCATTTAGACACCCGAGCTATATATAAGTAACATGCTACAAGTAGGTTCTCAGAAGTCTTATATAGTCTGAATTCAGCATAGATCAACTGTAACTCATTTCCATAAAGATTAAAGCCGCCTTCTCACTGAATAGTCACAGCAGATATCACAGTACTTGCAGAAGTCCTTATACTAATACTCAAAAAAAACACCATTGCACCCTAGGGAGCTCAAATTTTAGAGGTTTTTTTCAATACTTTTATATGAAAGTGAAAACAAAATTTCCACAGCTATTTCACTGTGCCTAATTTGAGACACAGAATAAGAAAGACGGGAAGACACAATATTGCCCAGTTCCCACGGTGCACGAGATCGTAGCAGAGCAGCACTAACAAAAAGAACTTTTCCTAGCTTTAACCACCTGTTCTGTTTCCACTGACAAATGCTGCTCCCATAAGACAACAGCCCATCTCCAGCGAGATCTTGACTATTAGGGTATTCATTTAGATTTTACAAATGTATTACCATAGATGTTTAAAATATGCACAGTGCCATTCCATAAGAAATTAGTCTGACAGCCTTATTAATTTTCAAAAAGGAAAAAAGATCACTTATATAAAGTTCAAAATGTCAGAAAAGGAAAAACTCTAAAAACAATGCCAACATACTTTTTTTAAAAGCACACGCACTTGTTTTATGGAGTTGTCTGCTACCTTTGATCAGTAACTCAGTCTTGCTTCTTCTATTCACTGGAGAGTTCCAGTGGACTACTACACTACTGCACCCACACAGATGTTGCCAGTGGAAAGTGACCCTTGCCCACCATTACTTTCTTTTTATGCCTGAAGATTACTTAAGATCTCACTGACTCTAAGTACATTTTGATTCTTGAAGGCTCAGAGAGCCTAGGTTAGGTTTTCTTAGTACTACCCTTACAAATTCAAAGGTCCCACTATTTCTGCTCAGAGCTAAATCAGATTTACAACAACTGTCAAAGCATAGGATGACAGATAAATTAATCTTCCCTTCATGAGTTTACATCCAAGGCATCTGGGCTGCTGATCTGGCCCTAACAAGCACAGGGTCTCTACAAGCTGTCGTTAAAAGCTGATGCTTTCATGACTGGAGATGAATTATTCTGTCATGAGAATCTATTTATTCAGGAGTTAGAAGGTGGGGTTTTGGCTGCAGGATAGGATGATTTCATGGGTTAAGGTCCCCTTGAAACGTCTGTTTAAGTCTTGACCTGGAGCTGACTCTAATACACTTGGATTTTTTAGGATATTTACAGAATAGGGAAAAGACTTTTTCCTCCACAAAGTTGTTACATTTTCCTCAAGCCTGACACCAGTAAAGGATCATTCTCAGTACAGCAGCTGATTAGTAATTCCTTTTCTCCAACTAAGGTTGACTATCCAGACATTAATAAATTGACATTTTTTTAAAAAGGCTTGATTGATTTCACAACATTGCCTGCCATGCAGCCATCTACTACAAAACAACAGCCTGCTCCAATCTGCCAGGACATTTCCTTGCAGAGAACTGGGAAATCATTGCTCTACCTGTGGAAAAAAGATGTGTTTCAGGCCCAGCTGCTGGACACTGATGCTGTGGAAGAAATGACAATCCTTGAGCTAAGCAGTCTGGGAGAAGTTTCCACGTAGTCCAACACAAGTCAGCAACACACATGGAAAATGAGACGATCAAGAAGTCAATCGAGGATCTATAAACTAAACGAGGATAAGCTATTGAATACTGCAAGACATTGACTGACGAGCTTCAGTCTATTTTAGAAGACAAATTCCACAATAAACCTCCTGTGTATTTAATCAGTTCACTCAAGAGTTAAGAAGATGCCTACACAGTGGTATCTAATCATTACCTGACTGGTTTTCACCATTCAAATATGGAACTCTATATGGGAAATTTTGGAGAAGTGGTAGGCTTAGTCTGTTAAACAACTGGAAAGCTCAAAATGTTCCTCAGTTCAACTAAGAGCATGGATCCGAGCCAAGATATCATCATATTGCTAAAAGAAGCCATTAAGTGGTGAAAGAAAAGAATCAATATATGAAATAGATCCATATCTATCAAGGTTTCAAAATAATTTTGGGCAATATTATATTGTAAGAACAGGAGAAATGAATACATTTAAAGAAAAAATTCGTACTGTTCTTCCATCAAAGCAGCAATAAGAAATATTCAGTGTGGGAAGAATGATAAACCAAAATAACTTTCTTTTTCAAGGAATCATTTTCAAGAGCTTAAAAGTAATAAAGAAAAATCCAACCCTCTTCTCAGTAGATTACCCAGTTGCAGGCAAGAAATAGCTGATTTTCAGTAAGCAGTGAGAGGAGGTATTAGAATACTAACAAGGAAATGAAGGCAATCTAGAAGAAACTCAGTTTTATTGTTGATATTTGATTTGTCACTTTCTCCATGCTCTTTTCTAAAGCATAACCCTTCTTTATACAAGCTTTTATTTTTAGGGTGACAATACCCTTTTTGCTGTATTCCCTTTTACATAGATTCATCATTAAATTATTTTTCAGAAAAGAGAACATTCTTTAAAAGGCTTGAAAAATACACACAGAAGCTGATCTATGTTAAAACTATCACTCTTCCAAGAAGACATCTAGTCTTCCTTTTCAAGATGTCATTATCAGCCATGAAACCTGCAGAGGAGTCAAAGTCCACATTGTGTCCTCCCTCGAAATTTCCTTATTACTTGCACCCTCAACTGCATGATGTTTTCTCAAACCTCCCTTCTGTCTTTTTAAGGGATGACAAGTGTGTTGGAGGGTGAATTCCACAAAATTTGAAAGTAACAAACATAAATATTGCAGAGACTAGATCTCTTTCTTAGGCTACAACCATTCTAACAACAGGACAATTTAAAAACATTTAAAATACAAAATGCAAATATACATTTATAACATATACATCTTCTACTAAGCACCAATTACAATTCCCATTGACCTAAATCATCCCCTCTCAGTATCCAAATCTCACTTCTATTTTCAATTCTAGGAATTCAACCAACCCAGATGTCTGCCTTTCTGTTATCACTTCAAGAAACATTTCAGCAAAACTATACACAATAGCAGGACAAACCATTTTGAAAATCTCTCTTCTGTTTATAGACAATGTAACTGCTCTTGCAAGTGTTAACTGACTATTTAGGACTTGGGTGCTGTAAAGTTGATCAACGTGCCTTTGAAAAAAAGCTTCATGTCACTCAAACCAGACCTCGAAATTTAATGTGCCTCCAAATGCATCAGACAAAGCATTTGGTTTTTCTGAAGGTTTAAAAATAAGTCAATATAAAAATCAAAAGAACCATTCCTTTAGGATTAGCATCAAAACAAGTTGACACTTTAAAACCCACAAAGTACAGTAAGTAGATCTTAGCAAAAAAATATGCAGCTACCTAATTATTTTTAATATACTTCTACTAAGCGCAGCAAACTAATGTAAGACCTATACAATGTTAAGGAAAGAGAGATCAGTCTGTGGTATTTATGACTTTAGTCATTCTTTCTCAAAACAACAGATGAAATAAAATATATGACATTCCCAAAGAGGGAGTTTCTACTGTAATTCATCTTAAAATGCAATGTTCTGTCATCTCCAGTAACACTTACTGAAAGCAACCATCAATACTTTTTGTCAAAAAACTGCACTCTGTGTAAAATGTTCCATCAATCTCTATTTACATAAAATAAAAAACTTTCAGTGTGATTCTAAAGCAGAACCGTTCAGATTCCCAGACTTCCATTTTCATGCTCTGTTGAAAAATTATTTTGACTGACACAAAAAAACCCCCATGCCTAACAATTTATGGTATGGGCTTTTCTTTTTTTTTTAATGTAAAACAAAACCACACTGACTTGTTCTTTTCCATTGATCAGCTAAGCAAAACAAAGCATTTTTGTGTACTTTGAACCCTGTCCAGTTTTCCTCTATGTTTAAATAGTCTAAATAGTCTAACTTAATAATTGGTGAACAATTTTGCAAAGTAAGCAATTTAATATAGTTCACTTAATCATGTTCCTGCATCCCACGTGCTTTTCCAGACATTTAAAAAGCACTCAGAGTCACCATCCTGTAATTTTACTCACATGGCCAGTATCATAAACTTCAATCAGAACTAAATCACAAGGAGAGGAATATACATATATATTCAATGTTTTGGGGTTTAGAGATATAGTTTTCTAATCCTCATACCGCATTCACAGTGTTTCTAAGCTATTAGGCGCTAGGAGATCAATACTCAAATGGCTGTTGTTAAAGAGCATTGAAAAATTACAGCAGAAATATACAGCCACAAAGCAGTCATTCATTTTCCAAGTAACAAGTTCAGTCTTATTACTGGCCACATCCAGAAACGGACTACTTGACTTGAAAAGGGGAGTGGAGAGTGTTTTCCAAATACTTTCCTCTAGAATTTCCTCTAGATGAGACATGTTCTTCTGCTTTATCACC
Source organism: Myiotriccus ornatus (assembly GCA_036023395.1). Classification (NCBI taxonomy): domain Eukaryota; kingdom Metazoa; phylum Chordata; class Aves; order Passeriformes; family Tyrannidae; genus Myiotriccus; species Myiotriccus ornatus. The sequence goes on from JAYRBT010000178.1 coordinate 13,669,414, forward strand.
TTCACAAATTAAACTGTGCACCCCTCAAGGTAACTGAAGCATGTCTTTAGGCCTGAAGGAAACAACACTGTGACAGGCAAGGGCAGAGAGTAGAGCAGAGCTACCATGGACAGATCACACAAACTCGAACACCACTGGCCTGCAGAACAGGACTGCATGGAACAGTGCAAGACCTGGGCCTTCCCTGGCCCAGAACTGGACCCCTTCAAACGACTATCACACAATATTTCCTTCTCACTAAATGGATTCGATCAAGAATTTACCACACTTTAGGTACTCTTTCTACAACTATTTGTACACATCCTGATCAATGGTCACTAGTCTGTTTTATTTTAAAAGATAAGATGAACTAAACATTTTTCCTCTTTTCATTAGAGTATTTATTCAGCTAATTGCTAATGTGATGTTCAACTGAGGATATGATTCAAAACTTGCCATCCCACTCTATCACCCTTTGATAGTTTATCCTTCACTATTTCAAAACAATTTGCATAACTTCCTGTTATCTTGCAGCTCTTTAGCAGCTTTAAAACATGCAAACACTCTGAAAACAAGTTACTGTTCAGAAAATATTGCAGAAACACGATGTAGTCAGCTTCTCAATGTTTCTGGACTATAGACAACACAGAGTTCATAAAGAAAAGCAAACCAGTCCTAAAGAAAATAGAATACCTAACAATAAAACAATATCGACAGAAGAAAAAGAAAAAACGAGTTTAAGAAAAAAATGCCTATATTTAAGTAGCGAACTATCACTTTTAAACCATCAGGAGATACCAAATAGATTAAATTCCAGCATTAAAATCTAACGGAACATCAAATACAGAATAAGAAAGGTCTTGTAAAAATTTCTACTTTTCATATTTGCTATTCTGGATAGTCAGTAAGACCTTAGTGAGCTCACTCAGTTTCATCTCCACTCAAAAGAGAGGTGGGGAAAGAAAAAGAAATTTTTTTCCAAATACCTCCTGATAGAATAGATAAACATTTTCTTCGGTATAATATTGTCTCAGGCATTTCATGGGGGTTTCTTACTGTGAATATTGTCAGTTTCTGTTTAACAGTTGTGAGAAATAAAGAATTAAAATAAATTTAAAAAATACCACAACCTGTTTTCTTCAAGTTCTCACATCCATACAGCTATTGGAGCCACACTTAAGCTACACATCACATAAAGCACATGTTAACTTGCTGGCTGAGTAGTATCACTTGGAGATGCAATCTCCATTGCTCATTTTTCTTATAGATCAGAAACCCAAGGCAGGACTCCTCTTCTACACAAGTTATAGGAATTCACTAACTTTCCTAGTTCTAAAATTCAACAGTTGATAAGTCTGTAGGTAGAACTATTTCAACTTCACCTCACAGTATTGAAATTAGTAGTGTCTTTGCTGTGAAAAATCTACCATTTGATTTCTCCTATTTTTAAGTGTATTTTATTTATAAATTACTAAATGTTTTTCTTGGGGCGAAATGGATTAAATAATATCTACACAAAACCACATCCCTTTCATCTGAAGGGAAAAAAAAAACCCACAGTACAAATCAACTCAACGAGGGGGAACTATTAGGAGTGAATACACAAGCAATGCTCAGTTCTGCACAGTCATCATTACCTGCACAGCTCAACACTTCACGTGCTACCTCCCAGAACAGTTAAAAAGTGACCGCCTACATTGTTTTACAGACACTCAAGACAAGTAAGAATATGATATACGGCTAGGAAGGAAAAAAAAAAAAAGTTGCATTTTTTTCACTTTGATACAAAATAATGTTCAGTTACACAAAAGAAGATCAAGGTACGCCTTGCTTTTTTCAAATCATATAAAACACAAAATCAGCTACAGTACAAATTCATCCCTTTAAGTGAACCTAGTAATCATTTGATTATAGCAAACATATTTGCCCAAAGAACTACAAATTTCAAAGCAACAAGATACATCCTTCCCTGCATGTCTAAGATCCTTTGCTCACATTAGAAATTCACAGTTTGCTTCTATCACTCCACTATACAGTTAGCCTCCACCACTCTTCCCTTGGGAGGGAATAAAAAAAAAAATAAATAAAAAAAATATTCAAACAACCAAATGTGTTCTGGAACACAATCTTCACTTGTTTCAGTAGACAAGCCATTATTAAACTTTTTTTTTTTCCTAGCAATCACTGCTACCAAAAAAAAAGGAAAAAAAAAGAAAATGCCACAGGTAATCACACAAGCAAGAGTGTTCTTTCTTTCAGCAAGCACTATGAATAAATTGACTTTAAAGATTTCTTTTAAAGCTGAAAAAACTTGTAATAGGACAGCGTAATAGTGTGTTTATGCTTGGTTCACTGTTCCCCACCTTTTTTTTGCAAAAAACAAGCTCTAATTTTTCAGAAGTAAATTAATCTTTAGTCTTTAATGCTTGTGGATGAGAACCAGTGCAATGTTGCATTGGGACGTCTCTAGGTAAAGAAAAAATGACCAGTTTAGCTTCATTTTTTTCAGGTGAGTGACACAACCAGAATTTGACCCAGAAATTCTAAGAAACATAATTTCAAGGAGTACACAATCAATCTAATCTGGCCATCAGATCTGCCAACACCCATTCTCCAACTGCCTGAATTTTAATAGAACCTTCTTTTTATTCTGGCTTAAGCCTGGCAGTTCCCACCAAAATGAAGGGCTTCAGTACCAGCAAACACTACTGAGACATTCCAGTTCTTCCTTGAGTAAAAAGCAAGCACTCCAAAAAGTAGACAAGCAGAACAAGACATCTTAGAGAGAAAGATCCCTAAAACCTAGATAGACAGCTTTCTCCTGAAGACTGCGCAAAGCCCAGCTGAAAGATTCACTGTACATCAGGCCTGGTTTAAGGTTTGGATTAAATCCGGAAGTTTCCTTCCTCTAACTCACAAGAGAAGGCAATAAGCCCCCAAGTGCCTTACCAATCCATTCTCTGGAATACCTCCCAGAGTCATTTCTGGTCTATCCCCTTTATTCAACAGAGTGCTTTTGTGCAATCTTGCAAACACAGCAACACACTAGATCATCCTGGCAACATAAAGAAGCACAACTTCAACTGGCTACCTGTCAGCGGAAAAAAGATGGTTCAACTGTAGGAAAAGGAGAGAAGGTGAAGAAACAAAGACAAAGCTGAAAGCAAAAGACTCCTTTTGGAGAGCTACCCTAGAGGTATAAACAGGGACAGATTCTTTTCTGAGCTCTGACTGCTCTAAAATATGCATCAACTGTAAAATTAATAAAGTTCTCAAGCTACCATCTCTAATCTAGTTCCTATTGATACAAAAAGCCTTTCACCAATTTGGGTAACCCACTGAGTTTCCAAATGGGTCAACAGCTTTCAAAGGAATACTGGGATCTCCTAGTGCTCAATGCTTAGAAAAACAGTTTGCCAACCATTCCACTGGAATGGAAGAGTAACAGGGCTCTATCCCCAGCAGCCAAGAACTCAGGGAGAAATCCTCCTGCACGGGGGGGGAGCAGGGGGTACATCACTGGTAAGGAGGGCACACCAATTCACATATGACTTTTCAGTTTGGTTGTTCCCAACAAAAACAGGTTAAATAGAAGCCAAAATTATTCAGGCTGACCATGCAGTGAAAACCTACTGAATAAAGGTTTGTTTTTCTAATGCAGCAGAACTTTACATTCACCCACATAACAGAATTAATTTCAATGGAGAAATGTTTATAGCAAACCCAGGAAAGGAAATAGTACTTATTGGCCCAAAGTCTAAATATCACTCAAGGAAAATTTGTACTCGAACTCCCAGAATCTGGGGTCTGGCTCTAACAGCCAGACAGTAAACTGGGGTCAAAAAAAAAATTTACACAACTTAAGAAAAAATATCAATTGGCTTTGAACTCAGTCCACAAGTGACTACCAAAAGTATGCAGAATTTATGAACTGATGAACATTCATGAGGATTACCTGTGGTAAATTTCTTCATCCAGTGCATGAGTGCTAACTTTTGCTTTAAAGAAAAAGAAATGGGCAGAAACAGGAAACTGATGTACCGGCAAACTTAAACAAAAAAAGGCTCACAGAGAGCAGCTCCAAAACGCAAATATCCATCATTCTTTTGTCCTGGTCCTGTCACTGTCCAGGGGCCAACACAAAAGTACAAGATGAAAACCATTAATTTTAGACATCATGTAAAAATAATCCAAATCAATTGCCTCCAAGCTCCCCAAAATAAAAAGTGAGCAAGTCTGATCAATGACTTTCCATTAAGATGATGAAAAATGGCCACTGAATTTGCTTAAGGGAACACAGAAGCCATGCACACACTGCACTGCTCTTTGTTATCTCCAGTTGAAAGGCAGTACAGATAAAGAAATCTGCCTCATGAAATTTTGAGACTCATCCCAGGTGACCATAAAAATAATAGAATTTCAAAAATTTAGAGACCAAGCCTATTCCAATATTAGAATTCCAACTTAACATTTCCCAAATTAAAAGTCCTTCCAATAATAACAGAATTTTAAATCTAAACGCCTGCATTAGCGGGTGCTAGCTCCTTCCAACTGTTTGTTCAGAGACTCTCCAACAAGCATACAGCACACTGTAAGAATTCAATTTGGAAACCATCATCTAAAGCACAGAGGAGAACAGGAAAGTCATATTGCTATAATGCTTAGATTATCAATCATCTTGACAGTTTATTGGCTTTATCACCACACATACCATTAAAATGATGTCTGGCCTAGGATGTCAGGAGGCAAACATTAAACAGACCAGGATTAAAAAGCAGATCCCAAACAGCACTCCAGTAAAGTTTCCCTTCCACTCTGAAATTAGTTAGAGCTGACTAAGTAACTGACTCTAGACTTTGAAGAAATATACAGCCTAAAAGGCGCAGAGTCAACACAGACTTGACGAGCTGATAGGTAATGTCATGTTATGGCAACTCTAAAGCTCCTGCGGTTGATTTATCACGTACTGTGTGCAACAGAATGATTGCTAATGGAGGGCGGGGGGAAAAAGGCAAAACAACAACAGCCTAATTTGCTGCTTCTTAGCGCCAAGGGCTGGAGTCAGGAGGGTCAAATGAACTCTTTGAAGTCAAGAAGCGATGTGCTTTTTTTATCAATTTTGTAGTTATCAAACACACATATTAACATTAACAGTTTTTACACTGACTTATTTTACAGATTAGGAAAACCTAAGAGTGACAAAATATAATCACAATTCAGTTATAACAGATAATGAAAGAGATAAATCCTGAATTTTTAAAGCACAGCTGTGTCAGTCTGGTAACTAAATCCTGACACAATTAATATTGCGCATCAACAGGGTGCAATTGAGAACTGTGTCATTTGTTCAGGACCATACTTAATTGTGCTCAGGAACATTCACGCAGGCAGTTACAGATAATTAATTGCAACTTCCCTTTGCTCGAATCCCCCCTCTCCAAAAAAAAGCTGGCATTTCCAGATATTATTTTAGTTCCTGTTTCCTTATCTTCTTTTTACTTCCTTTCCCCCAAAATGTATTGGCATTTGCATTATCCTCCTATTTTACTTAGAATAAATATGTCAATTTTAAATTACGAATAAGCTAATAACCTGTCTAACCAAAAGAACCAGCCAAATAATTGAGCAAGAGTATTTCCTGAAAATAAACTGTTTATATGCTTTCTTATGTCAGTCAAAACCAACATGCACATACCCATCTCAATTTTAAACAGATTAATCCAGTAGCAACTCCAGCCGGCTTTACTGATCTATATCTCATCATGCACATTGCTTACAGGAGTACTTCTATCTCTGAGAAAGGTGTTGGGAGGTTTACTATTTGCCAAATCCAGATAAATCTTTGTTGCTTGAGCACTAAAGCTTTAATATTTTGATCCCGTATCAACTCCATAATTACTATTTCATAGTCCACACTCATATTTTGAGGAACTGAAGCAGTGGTTTACAGTACTTGTTTTTTTTTTTAATTAAAACACAGCTAAATTAAATCCTAACTTAAGGAAAAGTGCTGACTTCATACTTGATAAACCACTGCAGCAATTTGTAGTAAAAATCACTCTTATCGTTAACTGTGACATTTACTATGTATTGGCTTACACAAGAATTTCAGTAAGGTCAGAGCCATGACAAAGTCTCTCAGCTGAATTTTAAAATTCAGGTAAAGACATCTAGAACTGTCATCTGGCAAAAACACAAAACACACACAATTTCATAAACAAGACTGAAGGACCAAATATTTAGCTATCTCCAAATACCTGAACACTTCTCAGACATCCGGCATCACCTCTCACCAACTTCTGAACAGCGCAAGTGGAAGTCCTAACTGATCAGAAAGGACATTCTTAATTAGAAGCCTAACAAGTAATCTCTTTGTTGCCTCCAACTATCCCCCATGAGTCTGAGAAGCAAGAGTTGGGACTGATCAAACCATAGAAGCATCTCCAGCAAAGGGAAATTTAAATGCTAAGCCTACTGTTAGAAGGTCAGGAATATAGGAAGGAGGCCTCAGAAAAGTTCAGATTATAAAAACACACACACAGACATGAACTCTCTTTCCCCAGCATTTTGTGTCATCATCTGTTCTTCAGATTGTGCTAGTTCTATGCACTTATTTGGAGGCAAGTTGAGGGAAAGTGTCCACAGCAGAAAAAGGTGGGGGACAAAAACATGTATAACCCACCTACAACTGTTACTGTGTCATCTTCAAAGTTAGTGAGGACAATAAGAACAATATCCTCCAGAAGTATATGAATACCTACAAAAAAGCAGTATCAGGATCAGCATCCTAAACAGACAACAATCACGTTTGCTTCAGGAGTATCCACTTTCTCAACACCTGCCTGTTCACAGCACCTGAAACACACTGCACTGGTGGCAACAAAGTGTTACAGCAACAACCAAGATATTACAAGGATAGAGTAATTTCATTTCACACTGCAACAGGGTTCACTATATTCAGATTGCTTGCTCTATGAGCTTTACTTCTCATACCACAACTGCTGTACCCAGCAAGTCCCCAAGGACCCAGGCCTCACTAGCAGTTAATGATCCATTAGACAGCCACCTTGATGCAAACCAGAAGGTGGCTAATGCTCTAACAAAGTGGTCCTAAACTACAATAACAGACAACATTCAAGGATTACAGCCACTATAAACCAGTAGTCATAGTTAATAACTGTAATATTTCATTAAAATGGCTAGAAGTAATGCATACCAGATACCCAAACAATTACAGATGACCTCAATGGTATTAGAAAATTTGTAATATAACATTGAACAAAACCAAGTTAGACACTTGCCACAGCACAATGAATATATCTTCTCAGCATAAGCTCTTCCTAGTTGTTTCACTATCACAGACACAGAAAAATTTAATAAAGAATAGAAATTCACAACAAATAGCTGGAGGCATTACTACCAGTCACAATAAACAAGCAGAATCTCTAAGAGTAGCAAAAGACTTCTGCTATGCTTCCATCCAAGTCAGCCAATAAAGCTACCTTTATAACTTTCATTTGCTTACATTTTTCCTGAAGACAGTAGCTATCTCAAAAAATACCCATCAAACATTGCATGGTTTAACTCTATACCACAGTCACTTCATTGTCCCTTCATGTCCCTTGCAAATTAATTTACAGACCTAGACCAGAATAATTTTTAAAAAGTATAATCGTACTTTAAATATCAAAACCAATTATATTACTGTAAAACACTGAAGCATGATTTGGGCAGTGGTTTTAGACCAGCATTGACAACATGGTAAAAAATATCCTTTACACTACCAAGCTACCTCTAATCTACTGCTATTGCAAAAAGTTAATATAGAAGCAAGGGAGAAAAAAAATGTAAAAGTTAATCTATAAGTACTTATGTTAAAAATTCATTATATACCAAATTAGGTTCAGTATTAATAACATGAAACAGAATTCTTCAGAAAGGTTTGTGTCTTAATAAATGAAAGGTATACCATGAGTGCTATTACCCATTTATCAGAATTAGGGTATTAGATTACATTTTTGTTGTTTTGTTGGGTAGATAGTAGAAACTACCTACACTGAAAGCATAAAAAAAGGAGGCCAAATGAAAAAAAAAAAAAAAACTAGCTGGAATAAAAGAGTAGAAGTGTGATTTCCACAGAAGTTCTGTAAAGGACTATTTCACTGGCAATATAGTTAGCCTTTGGCAATGTGCCATACACCCAGAGAAACACAGGGCCTATAAAAAGCCTGTGACATGGTGCAAAAGAAGAGTTTTAACACACCCTAAAACACACATATGGCAATGACAAAGATATTTACATTTTGAAAGAATGCTCTTGTAGTTTTGTAGAAACTGCAATCCGTTTCATCACTAAAGGAGAAAGCTTGAGAAGTTAAATTAATTTGGTTTCTTTTTTAGCTGGTTGTTTAGAATTTTAAATTGGTTTGTTGTTTTTCAAAGGTGGATGAATTGAGCACAGATGAAGTGACTGCTAGTTAAAAAAGTCTCAAGATCCTCTGGCATAGGAGGCACTACTGTCTCCCTGGGCAGCCTGTTCCAGTTCTTTGCCACCCTCCATGTAGAGAAGTCCTTCCTCATGTTGAGGTGGAACTTCTTGTGTTTTAGTTTATGCTCATTACTCCTCATCTTGTTGCTAGACACCACTGAAAAGAGTCTGGCACCATCCTCCTGACACCCACATTTGAGATATTTATATATATTGATAAGATTCCCTCTCAGTCGTTTCTTCTCTAGACTAAACAGGCCCAGCTTCCACAGTCTCTTCCAGTAAGAGAGACGCTCCAGACCTCTAATCATCTTTGTGACCTCCACCAGACCCTCTCCAGTAGCTCCTTGGACTTCCTTGTACTGAGGAGACCAGAACTGGACACAGTACTCCAGATGTGGCCTCACTAGAGATGAGAATATATAATTATATATGTACACATGCAGCAATTATTGAAAAACTAGCTGGGATGTGCTGCCCAGCACAGTAACAAAGAAAAATTTCTGGTCTAAATACAACTTAGCTGTCAGAAACAGAAAGCTACCATTATCTTTTTATTTCCAATAATCTGTCAACCTACTTCTTGTTTATTCATCTCCCACTAAATCCTCTCCCCAAAAAGTGTGGTAAGAGTATCAAGGCCACTATTCACATGGTTTGAAGATGTTCAAAGGCCTCAATCATTATGTCTTCACTGAAGGTTAGAGCTTGCTCTATGCAAATCTAGAATACAGCTTTCTGTTTAGTCTAGTTGTCTCCAAAAAGAGTCTAGTCTATAATGTGCCTAAATCACTTTGTGGAACAAATCAGTGATCAGCGAGCAGAGACTTCTGGGAGACGTGCTTTTAAAATTGCATTTCTGCTCCAAATAAAACTACTAATATAGATGCAATCTCAGCTATGTCTCGTATACCCAAGGGAAAGTAAATAGCAGCAGTTCCAGCAGAGCACAGGAAGGCAGCAGGAGAGCTTGCTGAAAAAACATATGGTGAAAGTTTACCACCTACATCCTACAAACAGTGTTTACAGATTCAAACCAGATCCCACAGCTCCTAGTCCTGGAGAATCCCAAGCCTTTCCTTCCAGGTGATGCCCTTTCCCATTACTCTCATCCAAATGTTTATGTGCAATTACAGCACTCAACCTCCAGAGTACAGAGTACCTGGGGAGCAACGAGATACTGGATTGTCTCCTCCAGCCATTCCCACGGACACTTGTGGGTTTTAACAAATGAACAAACCCAGCAACAGGCCAGTAAGAACTGTGCCAACCCTTCCTCATGACAAAAGGGATTTGGAACTCAGCAGAAAGGGGAGACTGTAGGTGACATTATTTCACAAATTCATGCAGCAAAATTTGAGTGCAAAACAATCCTCTGTATTCACATCTCTATGCCTATCATTGTTAGAACACTGCTTTAAAAATTTGACAATCCAGGCTCATTCTTGTCTGAGTGGGCAAACAACTCCAAGACCACTTTAAACACACAAAAAAACTGCATTCTACTTCAGAGTGTGAACGGACAGATGATTTTTTTCCACATATTCCTGGAAAAATATTCTTCTTTGATTTAGGAAATGAATTAATATTTAACTTTCTTATAATTCTACAGTTTCAATGGTATTTGTAGTACTGATAATTCTCCTACCCAACAATGCAAATCACTGTGAACTTCAGAGATACCATGAAAAATACAGTGGTATTAATTTCTGTGGTAAGATTTTAATCTTCTCTTCTAAGCAGTTTAAAATACATCAGTACAGTTTGCACTGAAGTCTTACACAGAATTAGAAACTCTTATCATTTGAGAAGACTGTATAAACTACTATTGTAACAAGCACTTTCATAAACGATCACCCAAACTGCCTTTATATTGAAAGCTCATATATAATTTAAAATCTCAGAATGTAAATCATACCTTTACATCAAGGTACACTTATGTATCCTTCTATTTACTGCACTAGATATAAAGAAAAATGCTGCCAAAACAGCAACATTTAGTAGCTCTGCACCAACCATAAAACTGAGTATTTTGAGATCAACGAGTGTATAGGATCAAACTATTCTGTTCAGCAACAGAAGTACTCATGCATTTTTTCAGTGACTGCCAGGACACTGGAGGCTTGTTTGCTGCTTAATTCTGATCCACCAAGAGGTCCAAATCAGGTTTGCCAAGGTTGCTTTTCTGAAGCAAGTTTTCCTCAGTCAACTAAAATGCAGTATTTTAGGGCATGCAGCTCTCTTATCTGGTGTTAACTTTTCCTAAACAACAAAGACAATGGAGCAGTTTGGAATCCCTCATTTGATCCCAAATACCGAATAATTATAAATGGTCACAGAGATAAAAAATAAAATTAAAAAACCAAACAAACAAAAGAAAAAAAAAACACAACCAAACAACGCAGAACAACCTTGCTTTGTTATACCTTTCAACCCTTACTCATCCTTCTATTTACCATCTTCACCCAGTACCTTGCTTTCTAAAACTAAAGCTCTGTGACGCTGGATAACATATGCTGCAACCACACAGATGCTCAAAGACATTAATGGCAGGTGCCAAAACATTCTAGTATCAATTGCTCAAATTCGATGAATTTGTTTTCAGACCTCAGAACCATCATCACAAAATACAGAAAAGCTTCTTCCAAATTAAGGATGTTGCAACTCCAAAGGATTACTAGGGAGAAAATTATTTTACTTATCCTCAGTCCCTAAAGCAATTTAACTTGAGGTGAGGGGAAGAACAAGCAGAGAGGAAAGAGAAGAGAAAGTAGTTGCTGAGTTTTTGAAAGCTAACAACTTCCATTGTATTTCAGAAGTTAAAATATTTCAGTGTACAATGTCTCAAATTCTTAAAAAAAAAAAAAAAAGGTAAACGGAAAACACGTAACTAGTCAGAACCAGACACTGTGAGCAACACCTCACTAACTTCCAAGACTCCCTGCAGCTGACTTTCTTGATCCCAAAACCTGGCTCACACTCTTCCTCCCCCACCATATACACATTCCCCCCTTCCCTTAGGATTGTATACTCACACAGGATTTCTTCCTGCCAAAGACATCTGCATCCTTCTTCTGTTAAAATTTAACAAAACAAATCCACATTTTATTGGTTCCACTGGGGAAATGCCAAGTTCTAAAGTTACAGAGACCTCTAGAATGTGACAGGTCTCACAGAAAAAAATATTCCTTAAAAGTACTTGCCTACTGATAGACAAGGCAGAGTTTAACCAGAAGAAAAATATCTATGCAATCTTGGTTGCATATACAATGAAATTACGAAAAGTTGGGGCTCTTGAATAAGCTTTGGAAGACACTTCATTCAGGCTAGCACATGCAAGTAGGTTTTGGTTCAGAAAACCAAGTACTGTAAAGAGATCATGCATATTTCCTTGTTTTCCATGCCAAAAATTTAGCATCAAATGTTAAAAATTACACATTATTTCACAGAGGTCACAAAAATCAGTGCCCTTTTTATAAAAGCCGTCTCCAGACATCCATTATATTTTTTCCGTGAGCATTGCTCAATAAATGTTGCAACCCTGAAGCTTTTAAACGTAATCAAGTGATGATATCATCACTTTAAAGGCACTTCAACAGCACATTATGAGAAACAATTTCTTTTTTCAAAATCAAAATAACAGTAACCAAGTTGATTAGAAGTGTTCTATACTAAAAATATTTGCAATATCTGCATTTACAGGCTTCTCTAGGTAAGAGTAGCAAATGATACACAGAACTCTGAAATAACAAAAGAGCCTCCATGAACTAATATGGCACAATAAACATTTCATTTAAGTTTCAAGAGATACATGCTAGGAAAGTATAATTCTGATGTTATAGTGAATAAGAAATACTAAATAATAAATATCTGGAAGGATATAGTATTTCCACCTATTGTACTTAAAAGCTCAAAAACGTTTTCAATTCCATGCATAAAGCTGCTCAGAAAGCCACATTGAATATATTGCCTTTGTTTAGGTTATGCACAAACAAATATTGGGATGACAGTTAAAGACACATCCTTGAAGTAGTCTACCCAATAAATTTGGAAAGAGGAGGAGGAATAAAAAAATCTAGCTGTATAAGATTCTCTTTGTTGCCTGCTTGTTAAGGAATCCTTCTGGCACAACTGAGGGGATTATGAATTCACATGTGAATTTATCCCCTATTAAACTTTTAGTGAAAGGGTCAGTTAGCAGGAATGATAAAGCTTAGGCACACCAGTCACATGCTGGCAGAGCATCTGTGACTAGCTCTGCTCAGGCATATCACTGGTTTATAGCTTTAACATCAAGAGGAAGCTATGGGGGAGGGTGGAAAACAGTCCACTTGTGAAAAGATTTGAAATAGTGCAAAGTACAATTTCACATGAGACAAAGGCAGTGTGACTTCATGACTACAGGTCACACGTTTTTTATGGTTTTGTTGTTTGCTTTTCTTTTTCAGGGAGCACTAAGGACAGTCCAGGCTAGAATCTCCCATCTCACTGACAAAGGTTTTGACTAATCCCTTAAGATTCTGTAGCACTTTGGCCACTCAGCTCTTCCTCTTTCCCCCCCGCAAGAACTCCTGTTGTTGGGTTATCTTAGCTTCCAATCAGAACTCATGGTCAGACACGTATGTCACTGCTTTATAGGTGGCAATTAAAAATATACAGCCAGTGTGCCAATGCTGAAGGCTGGTCAAAATTTACATTTAGACATCACTTCAGTATCTCACACTTTCTTTTTAAAATTTACACTTTTATATCATTGTGCAGTAATGTAACACAGAGGACAATCCTGTTTGCACCTTCTTATGGTTGTGTTATTTCTAGAAGAGATTTGGTTCAAGCTTCGGGGGTGAAGAAAAAGGAAAAGCACAAGGGCCAGCAAAAATACAGCAGCTTCAGCCAAGATGCAAAATTCACCTTCCTTATGACAAGAGGTTCTGTGGAGCCAGTCTGCACATTCTCACCAGTCAACACATCCACTGTTCAGGTGCCCAACATCCAACTTGTCTTCTCAGACTCTTCAAAACTGTTGAGGATTGAGCATTCCCTAAAGAGTCAAATGACTCTGACCTTTCCTTATTACTCCCCAGCTGCAACTCTCACACACAGTATTTGAAGCACACACTTCGGCCTCTAAGCTCCTCCAGGGCCCCTGTCACAGGTCTGCAAGTAAGCTGAGCCTGACACATAGGCATCCTGCACTACAGGGAGGTACAGGCCTGCTAGTGCAGCCCTGTGCTCAACAGGACCATGCTGGGAAACACCTGCTCCCTTCCCTATTGGGGTACTCCACACTGGAGCACACTCCTCACTTGCCTGAGTATTTTATGCTGAGACTTTCACAAGTTATTTTAGGAGTCAGTGGTAATTAGGCAGACACATTACTTTGCAATCCCTTTCAAATGTGCTATTAGTGAATTCTTGCACATTGACACAAATAAAAAGATAAATACAACAAAAGCCTAACCTCAGAAAACTTTTTCCAGCTTTGAGAGGAAAGGTATTATTAAATAACCCTTTAGATATATTGTACAGAAAAGTTAACATTTCCAGAAATTCCGAAATAATACTTCATTTTCCCACCAAAGATAATGTGACAGTATTTTTCAAAGTTATCCACAAAAGCTAAATAGTGAAAACTGGATCATATATATTGAAAATTATTTGAGGTAAAAGAGGAAAACTAATTTGGATTAAACCTGCTTTCTGCTCACTTCACACTCCACATTTGCTTTTTCTGCCCACTGTGGTTTGATTAGGAATATTCCTGAAAAGGGCTGGTTTATGCTACTGGGTCAATTCCAGTCTGAAGCACAATTTACATGGCATCTATTTCTATTTCCTGCAAGAATTAATAGCCCAGAACTTCTGTCAAACATTTGTCTATGTAAGTTAAGACATCACTTTAGTACCATTTTAAACCATCGTACTGATTGCTCTCACTGTTAATGGAAAGAAAAAATTAACTTAATCACAACCAAACTGGGTATTTATTTATTTAGTTAACTTTTTTGATATTAAACAGGAGAGGGGTTTCTTATGTTTGAAATAACAGGCTTAGTAAGTAATATTTTTATCAACTCTTGTTTTTAATCTCTTCCACATGGTCCATTTGACTGTGTTATTGATGCCTATACAATTCCATATGATGCAGTTGCATTGCACGATTTAAGATATGAAAACAACCACAGATCAGAACATACAGCACCTGGAAAATAATGTTCAATTACTGTCTTTTCTCAGAGTATAATCTAAGTAAATAAGACAGACATGTGCAATGCTATTAAACTAACACAACAGGACTTAAAAATGTGAAAACAATGCTTTAAAAAAAGAGGTGCTCTAAAATAGTTTTATGCTCTATAAGATAGGTCTCTGTTTATATTATTTTAAAGGAGGGTCTGCAATCTCTAATACAATGCAATTTTGCACCTAATTACAAGATAACAATATTTTTGTATCATAATGAAGAACACAACTCACAAGTATCTTCACCTTTCTCAGGCACTGCTCAACTGCTGTCTTTTTTACCCACACAGGAAGAAAGTGAATAGCCATTGAAATAATTTAAATATCTTATTTTATAAAATATAAATAAATAAAGTAAGCTTTCTATTATACAGTTTGGAGAATTTTTGGTTTTTGTTGTCAGAATTTGTCTTTTTTTTTTTTAATATTTAGAAAGAAGAGTACAATGAAGAAAAGCAAGTGGGTTTGCCATCAAAAGCATTCATTGCTCTGACACACAAACACCTGTCAGTGGAAAAAGTCTTCAACTTCTTTACTTCTCTTTACTATGAAGCAAATGCGCATGAAGCTTTCAGACTATTTTCTTCCAGTGTTTTGAAGTACCTTTCAGTTCACATGAAGGCTAACAATTGCAAAGAAGCAGAAGAGAAGGAAAAACTGGCACAACGGAAAGACTGAGGAGCAGTGAAAGCCTCCCTGCTTATAGTTATTCTTTTGTTGAACATTCTTATGGTAGACCCATTTAAAGCACAGCCAAAACGATATACATACAAAAGAAACCCAAGAAAAATATTTCAAAAGTTTAATTCCTCATGTAAATTTCTTTCCCTGCAAATTTTTTCTTCCCAATGAGATTTATACATTAACAACGCAAGAGCATAATATATTTAATGAACTACAGTATTAGAACACTATTTATATAAAATTACATTTTGCAGACAGTTCACACAAGAATTTTTTGTATTTATATAGTAATCCCTAATAATCAGTTGTAGCTATAGAATAACTACAGCAGATTAAACGGTTTCATAGCTAACAAAATGACTACTAAAACAAGAACCAACATTTTGAGAAAGTGTATGAAAAATATAAAATTTTATTTTGAAATTCCTCTTAAAAATAGCCACATAATGGAATTAAGCTTGCTAATTTTGTAAGAAAAAAGATCCCCAAAATATTTCACATTAAAAAAAAAATAAAAAAAGAAGAAAACTCACAGAAATATCAAGCCAGCAATATTGTAACAGCAAAGCCTATCCTTCCTGTGCATTAGTAAACCCTCACTTGCATCTGATGAAGTAGTCCTTCCTCCAAATCTCAATGTTTAGCCTCTCCTATCAATCCAGGGATACCTTTGCTCTGAAACAATTACACTTGAGGAGTTTTGAACTCCTGGTTCAGACTAATCCATCTAACGACAGAAGCACCTTTCAAGCTCCCATTTGACACAAGTCCATCGTTCATCATTTGCTGGTGCATATGCTTTTTGCTGACAGAGCTCCATTACTAGAAAAAGCTCGGTAAGTAAAGCTGATTTGAAACAACTATATATTATAGGTAGCCTGCATGAGACACACAGATTTTAAGCCTAGAAAATCATCACATAAAAAAGGAAGGGGGGAGGGGTGGCTGAAAAGGACTATTTAATTATTAATATACTTCCAGTTCTTACCAACTGCTGCAATGTGATTTATTAGTGTTAATTTGCAATTTACTTGGGGCATGGGAAGAGAAATCTAACTCTATATATCAAGTACATAACACGCTTTGTAATTCTTGGACCAGAAATGTTTTTGTCTTTGATTAGTAATAAAATATTGCACCAATGCTCTGACAGATCCCTACCAACTTTAGCAAGTTGTAAGATCATCACAGATGGAAATCAATATGCTGAACCATAAATTCCACAGCACAAGCAAGAACATATTTGATTCTATTTTTGACCAAAGAATGACATAATTCAGATAACATTATTTATGTAGTATATTTGGCAGTAGTAAGTGATTCACCAACATGCATTAAGTTTCAGTATTTGTTGTGGTTTCAGTCTCTATTCTAATCTCTATTTTATAAATGCAAGCATAGGGCAAAGAGGGGTTAAGTAATGTATTCAACATCCACATTTTCTTATTCATCCCTCTGGCTAGCAAACCTTGGATGGGATGGGGCGGGGCAGGGATGAGAAGGTTTTGCCACTTTGGCTGAGTCAAATAGCAAAAAATAATAAAATAAACAAATAGGGAGTATGGTAAGAAGTATGGTAGCAAAATAAAGGGTCTATCAATGAAGTACAATTAGCCTTCAAGAAGATCCTTTTAGGCTCTATGAAAAAAATGAATACACTTACAAGGAGGTACATGCTCAGCCTGAATGTCAAGGAATAGTTATATCACCGCTTTTTGAAATGCCTTGCTTTGAAAAGGATACAGAGCCACCTCCTATAACATTCAGAATTATTATACTCAAGCTGATCTTTTGGGGGAACAGGGAGACAGAAAAGAAAGAGAGCAAAGCAGCAGCTGAAATAATGACCAGATTTTGCAACCAGATTTTAGGATTTATCCTTAATAAGTATAGCCAGATGAGGCCCTTTCCAGCCTTCAGTATTCTTTTCTCTTTCACTGAGTGGAATAAAAAAAAAAAAAAAAAAAAAGAAAGATGCAGAGTTTGTTGTATCCCTGAAAAGGAATTAAGTTCTAAGTTCTGTGCTTCAGTTTGAGAGAATTGGATTTGCAACTCCCACCTAGATTACCAATTTTATACATCATAGAGAAAGTTTTCTGTCTGTAAGCACAGTACAAACAACAACACATGGAAGTAACAGTCAAAAAACATCACTGGGACAAAAATCAGCATCTAGATACTCCATGGTTCCTTAGATATTTGACTTCTTCATTTCAACAGATATGTGACACCAGTAATTGTAATTAATAGGAGGTATTCAAACACTTACGATGCAGACATTGTGAATACTCCTCCCAGAAGACTGCACAGAAAGCCAAGATCAAAGGAGCCTGACATTATATTTGCCCTCTTCAGCCAAAATGTTAAAGAAGCTACCTCAGACTGCTTCACATGTCATAGCAGCAGCACAAACACGCCCAAGGCATCTCAGTTCACCAAAAATTAATGAAGTAGTAAGGTTGATTTCTCCAATTTCACAACAGCAAAACTGAAAATGTTCAAATACCTTAAGGAAATTCACACTTACACATTAAAAACCAATCTCCAAATTCAGGACAAGAAATTTGTCTCATTACCTCCTCACCTCTCATACTGGAAGTCCTGGTAACCATGCTCAGTTTCAGAATATTAAATACCAAATAGAATGAGAGACCTGTTCCACACATTCTTTTCCCTGTTATCTAACGAAATGAAGAGACAGGGAAAGCCAATGTGTACTTTTCTGATGTGCTTTTACATAGCTAATGAGATGACCTAAGACAACCTAATTATCTTTTATTGTGAAGAAATATATTATCTCTTTTCTTCTATTTCCCCAAACCACAAACACTATCTTTTTGTTTAAAGAGAAAGCCTGGTACAGTGACACGGAAATGTTGCCTATTGATTTACAGGCATCTCTCATTTTTTTAAGAATATTTTAATGATAGGTAGAAAGCATATAAGCTGCAGATGGAAAAAAAAAATCAACAGGAGTGGACAGCAACAAAAATCTAAATAGAGCTCTGATGATCAGACTAAAAAAAAGAGGGACAGGCAATAAAACTTCTGAGGCGAGCAGAAGGGAAAACAACCCTCTTCAACAAAGA